>JAAKBH010000060.1:207500-610000 GCA_019776075.1 Amaranthus palmeri | reverse complement strand
ACGAACCGCGAATCACCACAAACACCACAGAATATCTGCCTGCAGCCACCAAACAAGTATCGCCAACACCACCAAAAACGGACCCACCAAGGCTGCTACTTTCAGAAGACGCCATAAAATTTGACCACCAGAAGAATACGCCATAAATAGAGCACAACGAAGAAGATGAAACCATCACACACCCTAAAATTTGACCACCAGAAGATGCCAACAATAAAGAAAAACCACAGAGGATCTGAGCTCCTCATCCACCATTAATGGCCCATCAAAAGAACACCATAACATTTGACTACCAGAAGATGTCAAAACACGGCCTAACACCACGAAGAACCCCATAAAAGTGCAATTATCGAAACTAAAACAGCTCCCCCTAATGTATTGTCTCACCTTTGAAGTTTGGAGTTTGATCCAACAGTATGGCTGGGAAAGTACAACAGTATGGCTGACTAATTCATTGAATCTATTCAAAATTTATTAAACGTAATTCAGAAATTGTAACCAGCGTATAGTAAGGTTGTTATTTTGTTTTGTGTTATATTGTTAATATTATAAGAGATAATTTGATGACGTGTACCTTTGATCTTCACGATTCTGCGATGATGTTGTTTTCCTTTTGGGGTTAATAACTAGCAGTGAGTTAAGTTGTACATTGGGGAGTGAGGATCACACCTGGAGAATAAAACAGATAGAGTATAGAGAATTATAATTTGAACTTTTATTTAGATTTAAGGAATGAATTATTTTTAAGAGGAGACTTCGCTCTCGAGTTGTATTACTTAGACTTTTGACTTTATTTATTATCCGCTACTAAGTCTTTCACATCGCTTAGTAATTTATAATAACTCTAATAGAACTCGATCCGCAAAATTTACTTTAAAAATCCGTTTTATCATGCCTTTATGATATCTTGGTTTAACTTGGGTCTTACCCAGTTTTTCTTATAAGGGCCAAATTCTCTTTCTAATGATTCGAGTTTTTTCTTGGTTGTTATAGTGTTACTCATGTCTCTTTTACAAGTTTCTCTCTACCTGGGGGTCTAACTTAATTATACGTGCTTTCCTTGCCCTCTTCCTTGAGAGTGTACAAGAATGGTTTGTCTGCTACCTCTATCCTGATTTTGTGTGGGACATTAGGGTGATGAAAAAGACCATGGCTGTGAAGGCCTATACAATTTGGCATTTATGTGTTTGAAGTTTTAAAATTTTCTAAGTATCTAATTAAGTTTGATTAACACTTTTGCATTTAATGGACATACTATAGCAATCACAATTATGATGACATAAACTAAAAAAAACGTCTCCAAATTGTCACATTATTTAGCATGTGACTTCAGTCAACATATAAAAGGAAACTTATGTAATATAATAAGTGTAAAGTTTAAGAATGTAGGCAAAGACACTTAAACAAGACTTGTCCTAATATCATCTTCCTAGAAAAAATCTTTCGAGTAATACATATTCCTAGAGATGAGATGTCTCATGAGCATTCTCCTAGAAGAGAAGTATCCCGATTCCCAGATACAACCTTCCCAAAGTGAATTCTTTGAAAATGATGGTTAGAATGAGGGATCCTAGAGGTTCTAACTATGTCCTCAAGCAAACCCATGTAACCTCCTTTAACAAGTTCTAAGGTAAGGGAGGAAACTGTACGCAATTGGCCCAACATGTCTTGTATGGGCCGAGTCAAACCCAGAATGTCGAACTAGATGAATGTAGGGTGTCATAAGCGATATAGAGCTTGGATATAGGTTGTATATGGTATTCGTATAAGTCCCATTAGTTACCTAGTGTTGCAAGGTAAACGAGTAATGGAATAAGCCGATAACTAAATAACCACTGACAATAGTGACAAACGAGGGAGTAGGTCATTCAAACCTCTTAACAAATTCCAAACTATAGAACATGTTTATTAATACCAAGCATACATTGATAATTTCCCGAGAGCATTAACTCCCAAAAGGTGTTATGAATTATGATAATTATAAGCATTTATTACGTCCTCATGTCATAAAAGAAAATCCTAGCATATAACTTTCAAGTTAAAGGTTATAGTGCCCTTTTAAACATGTTATCTACGTACTCCAATTGCCCCAATACACCCTTCGGGCCCCCTGATGCATATTACTTATGTAGTTACAATTTGAGGTGATACTTAGTGAATAACGAGCTATTGAATAATGAAAAATTTCTTACCAACATTACATCCAATCCGACTTGGATCCAATCATTATTGATCCTAATTATTATGTGTAGTATGACAGTATCAGATATTATACACTAAGTTACAACACAAGTGGAAGAATTGAAGTATTTAAGCTCTTCATCTTTTAGTTAAGCTATTTGAGAAACTTGACCAACTTAGTCATGCTAGATTATAATTGTATCTCAATAATGATGAAGACACGAGAACGTAGTAATACTTTAAGGGGTGTTTGGTTTGGGAATATAAAATGTAATGGAAAAGGAAATGATGAAGAGGAGTAAGAGTAAGAGTATGAGTTACATTGTAGTTATATGTTGTTTGGTATGGAAATATAAAGAAAACACTTAATTATCATAGAAATGGAATTTGTTACTTGACATAATTAGGAGGTAACAAAGTAAGGGAATCTATTACCCTCAAGAAAGGGATTAGATTAACCTAACATCATACCAAACAAAATATGTGGAGTATTGGTAATTGAATTCTTACTTAGTATTAAAAAGTTTATACCAAACACCCTTAATAGTATATCTTATTGACCAACATCTAATTCTTTTAGCTCCCGTCAATAAAGTTGCCCCCCATCATCATGTATGCAATATGCTCATTGTCTATAGGTATAGTTTTGGCCAAAAAAATTTAATAGCTTCAAGTTTACTATTAATTGGGACGAATTTTAAAGTTAGTTTCTACAAACTATATTACTGGTTAGTTAACCAATTAAATGATTTCTTTCAATTTAACAAAAAAAAAATTTTATAAAATAATTTAAATCACTTTCCTTTCCAAACCCTCTTTATTTCGATATTAATTTTATTTATTATTTATTTTAAGTTTATATACTTAATTGTTTTGATATTAATTATATTTTGATACTAGATAATTCTTGTGCGATACACATTGTTTTTATTTTGATATAAAAAACGAATAAATCGAATAAGTCTAACATAATATTACATTTTAATTATTTTTTAATCCACATTTTATTACATTCTTGAAAATCGGAATTCTAACTGTTTATTATAGTTATCATTATCATACAAGATAGTAATTCAAAAATATTTTTGCCATTTGGCACTTTCTCATTCAATTGTGTCAAATGTTAATTTTATGAATATCTTAAAAATAAAGTTGTTCAATTAATAATAAAATAAAAATCTTTCATTTCATATTCTCAATTAATTCTCCTAATTGAACATAATAATATCTAAATTAATTATTATTATTATTATTAATTAATAAATAAAACAAATCAATAAAAAATATAATCTTTCAATTATCTCTAGGTTGTTTAGAAAGGAGATTAATTGGATGAAATCTTTCATTTCATATTCTCAATTATTCTCCTAATTGAACATAATGATATCTAAATTAATAATTATTAGTTAATAATAAAAATAAATTAATAAAAAATTAGACCTTTTAATTATCTCTAGGTTGTTTAAGAAAGAAGATTGGATGAAATATTGGTTGGAAATTCTCACATAAAAATATTTCTTTTCATATTCTCAATTAATTCTCCTAATTGAACACTATAATATCTAAATTAATTATTATTAATTAATAATAAAACTAAATCATTAAAAACTAGACATTTCAATTATCTTTAGGTTGTTTAGAAAAAGAGATTAGATGAAATATTTGATACCACTATAAATATACACTCATTACTTGATAATATTTGATATAACTTAAAAATTTTGGTGAAATTACAAAGCATTATTTATTTGTTGATGCAAAAATGAGTTTACCATTTTAAAAACTTTTCGAAATTAAACAATCAAAGAGTTTATTTGAAATTAAGGCTGAAGCCATATATACATGGAAATTAATGGAAGATATGGGTAAGCGACAAGGTAAAAGAACCGCGTTACACATGATCTTGATGAGGTAAATTATTTTGTTATCAAATAAGAGGAATTATGTAATTTATCAACCATTTTAAAAGGTTTACTCTCACTAATTACTGCTATAATTTTGTATTAATTAATGTCTCTTATATATTTTTTTTTCAATCGCAGAATACTACAATTCAAGCCTCCATTGATTATTACAATTACGAAACCTATGAATCTAGAATAGAGGAGGGAAAATCATAATCCTTGAGCAACTTTAAAATCTACAAATACAAGAGTGATTATAAAGTTTCGGAACATGAATATAAAATTTATTTCGTAAAGTATACTTCCTTAAAAGTATGTCACGATTTAGTAGCACCACCTTATGAGATAAAATTTATGTATTTTAATAAAATTTTAGCAGATGAATGTGACTCCAGTTTTCTTATTGGTAATTTTTCTCTTTATTTTCATTGTTTTAAACTTAATTTAGTTGTACATATAATTTGGAATAGTAGGCATTATTTAGAATATTATTATTATAAATATTAAAAAAAATTTAAACGCAATCTGTGCATAGCACGGATATAATACTAGTTATAATTATAATGATAAAGCTGTGGCCCATTGTAAATCACGTCTATAATATAATCACAAAAACTTGGCCGAGACGGCCTCAATATGAGATGGGACATGGGCCGGCCCAATGATAGGCGCGTGGTGTGCACGTGCGCGCTTTGCCCTTCAAATCGTTTTTTTCAATTTTCTGGAAAAATTTCAATTTGGACCTTAAAGGTATCAATTTTGACCTTAAAGATATCAATTTTACTCTTGCTTTGCTCAGTTTTGCATTCAAGTTAGAATAAGAAACAAACATATAATTTGATTGCATACCATTCTTTGTTAAACATATACAACTTGTACAACAAATTTTTGCATCAATTACATACATCAAATAATTTGTACATCAAATGATTTCTATAACTACATATACAATATGACTGGATAGTTAACGTTACAACCTATAAAATTGAGTATTTTGAACATATCAACTGTTATGTTAAGAGGAGAATTGAGTATTTTAACATATCAACTGATTATGTTAAGAGGAGAATTGAGTATTTTAACATATCAACTGATTACTTTTAATTAGGGGGAAACTGAGTATTTTATCATATCAACTTATCATGTTAAGAGGAGAATTGAGTATTTTATCATATCAACTGATTACTTTAAGAGGAAAATTGAGTATTTTAACATATCAACTGATTATTTTAAGAAGGAAATTGAGTATTTTAACACATCAACTGATTACTTTAAGAGGGAAATTGAGTATTAACATATCATTTTAGTAAGTTAGCATTACAATATTACAGTTGGTTAAAACATAATCAATGTTTTACTAACATAATCATTGTAGTAAATTAGCCTTCATATATATATTAACATCAATGTTTACCCAAAGCATTTAGACATACATGTTCTACTAACAAACTAAGATATTGTAGATATGATTGTTCCACATTCCTTCAAACCAAAATAATTTCATTATTAATTTATTTAATTCGCATTTTATAGTATTCAGTTTCATGATTAATATAGTTCATACATGTATGATTAAATTGAAATTGATATCTTTAAGGTCAAAATTGATATAAAATGTACATAAATCATGCGTTTCAGTATTAAGTTTTTATAGTATTTAGTTTCATTGTTAATTTATTCAATTCTCATTTTATAGTATTCAGTTTCATGATTAATGTAGTTCATACAGGTATGATTAAATTGAAATTGATATCTTTAAGGTCAAAACTGATACCTTTATGATTAGAATTGAAAAATGCCCAGAACATGAAATCAAAGAGAGAAAGGTGGGCTGGGCCTCGTCTCAGAATGAGACGGTCTCGGCCAAGACCGGCTGTAATATAATTATTATTAAAGTAATAATCATTTTAGTGAACTTTTATTTTGTAAAGGTATATTTAAAAATAATATAATTAATTTGTACATGAATGAATATTTTTTTATATAAAATAAATCAATGGTGCTTTGTAAATTAAAAACTAAAGATAATAATTTGTGCATCTTTATTACATATTTATTATATTATTTTTCAAATTTAAATATATGGTATAGTCCCAACTAAGTTTATAATAATGGTTTCAAATTAATCATCTTATAATTATCTTTAGCATGTAAGATTTTAATAGTCATCCTGTTTTGATAATATTATCTTTGCTAAAAGGAGGGAAAAATCTTGTTTTGAAACATTAATATTTTAATATTTTAAATTACATAATTTTTTTAAAGCCGTTACAATGGGTTAAAATAACATTAATTAACTTATTGGTTTGTGTGTCGAATAAGTTAACAAATAAGTACCATTTTAATTGAGTTTTGAAGCTAGGTGTCCCTTAAGAGAGAATACAACGTCCGATTTTCGAAAATTTTTTATTAGTATCGGTAAAAAAGACATTAAATATCATTTTAGTATACAATTGGAGAAAATCGGCGTATGAATTCTCATTTTGACTGAATTTTTAAACAAGCGCTTTAAAAATTATATCTAATTTAAAAAAAATAAATTGAAAAATTAAAATATGCCATGTGTTAGACCATATGTACGACTATATATACAACCACATCAGAGCAATAACCATGTCTACTATTGCATCATCAAATAACCTAATTTTCAGACAGCAAAAATAATTATTAAACGAAAATTAACTTCAAAGATGGTCAAGATTATACTTCAACTTGAAAATTTGAACATTATAACAATTTTTGTTTTTCAAAATTTTAATTTTCAAACGACATTAAAAAAAATAAAAGTAATAGAAAAAAAATGAAAAATAGGGATCAATTAAATGAATTGAGGCATTGAGCAGTAGTGACTCCATCACCTTCTCTCTCTTTCTATCCCAAAAACCATTTTGTCATTCTCAACTTTTCCACTATTCATTTTCTCTCTCATCACTCTTTAACGCTGAATCAAATTTACTCAATTTTCTCTCTTTGATTCCTCTTTTTTTCTTTCACATTCATTATCAACTGTTCAATTACAGAGTATGTGAATTGAATTTCAAATCATCAGATCACTTTCGATTTTTTTTTTGGGTTAATCACTGTTTTGTGTTTTAGGTAAACAGCTCGCGGTTTGTGATCTAAGGTTCATGAAGTAAGATTCTGATTCTTTTTATTTTCTCATTATGTCATGAATCGTGTCTGTTTTTGTATGATTGTTGAAATTGCGGTTTGATTGAATGTTTTTGTGGGATAATTATTGTTTGCTTTATATATTAATTGTTAATTAATTGTTAATAATGTAAAACGTTGGATTCATTTAAGTTTGTTTGGGAATCAAACTTAATGGTTGAATGAGGTTCTTGTTTAAGCTAAATAAATAAATGTTGGGGTTTTGAGTTTTGGTGAGCAACTGAGCTTAGTTTTAAGTTTTGCTGGTTTTTCTTGTAGAATTCAAGTGACTTAAGTTATTTTATTTGGTTGTAAATGCGTTTTGATTAATAAGTGTATCGATATAGTGTTTTAATGTCTTAGGCAGTGTTCGGATTCTGGAATTTCAATTCAATTTCTGAATTTCAAATCTGAATTTGAATTCGATTCTTTTGTTTGACAAAACTTAGAAATCACGCAAGATTGATTTCATTTTCTCTACCACCTTCATTGATGTAACACCTATTCACCTACTCACGCTAGGCTTCCATTGCCTCTCCCTTTGCTGCCATTGCAGCTCTTCTCCTTCCACCCCCATTGCTATAAGCTAACAAAGGTGAACAAGTGAACCCAAAAACCAGTATAAATAGGGAGATAGAGGGGAACACAGTAAAAATATAGAAAAAGAAACACAGGCAATTATTTCTTACCACTTGGTGTAGTTTCCATGTATTTTAACCTTCGGTTCTTATTATTGCCTATTACATTTGTAGATTTGGAATTTTAATGGGCAAATTTATCGAACTTAAGGTGTGTATGCTACTTAAAAATCTATGGCCAAAGCTATGTTTCAATTGTTTGGTGGTTGATATGGCCATATGGGTGGTACAAGTGGCGATGAGAAGTGGAAGGAGATAATGGTGGATGACAACGGTAACGATAATGGTGATGGAGAATAAATTAGGGAAATTGGTTGTTGAGGGTATATAAAAAGGTTAGTGACCTTGCAAGATGATGAACAAAATAATATGAGAATTCCAAATGATAGCCATTTAGATGTCATTTCCGAAACCAAATGAATGGCTTTTGTCAAGTAAATTGGGTTAAATTTGTATTTATAGATTCCGTGCTTGTCAAACAAGTAATTTTTCTAGAACTCGGACTTGTAATTGAAATCCTATGTTGCTAAGGAAATGACGTAGTTCAAACTTAAGCTTACTAGGTGTTGATTGAGATGGTTTTTTTTCTTTTTTTTTTTTTTGATGTTTTTGGTCATGAATTTTCTCGATTGCATTATGTTTTTGGCTTCATATTACTTTTCGAGTAAAACCTTAGACATTTGGTTTATGGCCAAGTGAAATTAATAACTTGTTGAGTTGCTAGTCTATTACAACAACAACATTTTGCTATCTCAACGCCATTAAATGACTCTTAACTAGGGTGAGGTTTGGCACTCCAATGTACACAGTTTGCCCCGGGTTGTACCCTTGTGAGTGATAATAGAGGCCGTTTTTGATTAATATTTGCTAGCAAACATCATAAACTTCATATATAAGAAGTGTAAGATTTAATAAGCTGTTTTACTATAGTCCATTATAAACCGAAATTAAAAAACTATGAATCTTTGGTCCCATTAAAATTAGAGACGATTGCGTTGCGAGACTAATGAGTTGCTACTAGTTAGATTGTTGTCGTCTATATTTCTTGTTGGGACTTGGGAGGTTATAAGCTGAATCACAAGTTAAATTTCTCTTCTTTCAGAGTAAAGGTGGCTCCCCATTCTTGGTTATGTTTTTGTGCTTTCTGATAGTTTTCTTCTGTAGCTTATTTTCCTTGTTAGTGCTCACATATTACTTTATTTCCCTATCCTTTGTCGCTGAAGACTTTTTAAGGGGTATTATTTTGATAATCAATACTCCCTTTGTTTAATTTTGTTGGTTACAATTGCTTTTTGCATACCTTTCAAACATAATTCTAGTCTCAATATCTATAAATACATTTCATGAAAAATTATAGAAATTATATAATATAAAATTCTATACATCGAGAAAAATTTAATAAGATCTCAAATGAATATATTTTAACTTTTATATATCCATGAAAATCCATATTAAAATTTCTTTATAGAATGTTCCAAACCTAACCTTCTTGGGAAATCTTACTTATAGTTTCTCACCTATGCCAATAATCAATGACACCTGCTTTAGTTTAGGTCACAACTTGTATGAATGCCTTGTATGTTCACTGCCCTTCCTTCTTCCTTTCCAACAATATCTCAAGTTGCTCGTAATTGAAGTTCATAGTACTCGCAACCAGAATGCTAATGGGGCACTTGGACATATATTTGGGTTAGACATAGACACATGGGTGTAAGAGTTTGGATAATATAGATGACAAAACCTCATATAGGACATAGTTACATTCAAGCAGCAATAAATGGTCTTAACTAACTTCATGGTTACACCATTTTGTTTTCCATAGAGTCTTAACGTTATAACATTTTCTACTTATTTTTGAATTAGTTGTTTGTCCACCCTATCACTAGTTTGTACAATTTTACAAGTTCATGATTTGACGTATAATTCCTTTATTATCAGTTGATCTAGCTGCTGCATTGACATTGGTACACTCTATTGTTAACCTTATTGCTCCATTTTCTCCTATATTTTGCTAGCTTTTAGCAACTTTGGCTTCTAGACAGATAACACTCACACGTCACTATTCCAATTTTAAGTCCTGTAAATGGAAAAATAAGTCATAGATTCAAATTACACTCTTCTACATTTTTTTTTACAGAAAATATTTAAGTGTATGCATATATTGATATACACATGATTGGACTTAAGTACTTGACTCTTGCTTAGGTCTCATAATTTAATGCTTTGTTGACAGCCTGCTAGTGATTGCAAGATAAAAGAGTTGGTTTTCACAACCATAATACTGGATGCATATGTATATGTATATATACTTGTTGAGAGCTTGAGGCTGAATTTGGATATCTGATCACTCAAGCCGAAGATTTCTGCAGCCTTCTATGTTAGGGGGTTATTTGTTCAAAATAAAATGCAGAATACTGGAGTCCTTCCAAATAATCCTTCTGTAAGAGTGCCTACACAGCAGTCTGCCCGCCGTTTGGGCTTTTGTTCTCAAATAGCCACTGGGCAGCACTGCTCTCCCGTTGTTTTCCCTGAAAAACGTAGTAAAGGAAAGGCTTCTCGCCAGAATGAAGTAATTGCTACAAGCAATGACCCACAATCAACAAAGAGGGATGAGCACAGAATTGACGTAGGGGATGAACAATCAGATTTGTTAGGATATGAAGTGCTTTCAGGGAAGTTGGTTTTGGATAAGCAAAACACTAAAAGGAGTACAGATGACAAGGCATCAACAGAAATAAAAATCCAAGAAGGTTCTGATGCCAAACTTACTAGCAAGGCGCTAGTTTGGGGCTCAAATACATTGTACTTGGAAGATGTAATTTCGGTGAGCTATATGGAATCTACTTTTCAGATAGTCTTGGTTGATGTTTGTATTTGCTGAACCATTATTTCTTTTAACCATCATTTACTCCTTTTTTAATTTGCAGGTATCCTATAGTTCTGGTCTTAGACATTTCACTGTACACTCCTATCCAATAAAGAGCCGTGCATATTTTCTTTCTTGCTTTATGAAACCTCAAAGATGTCAGAAGGATTTCCGCTTTTTGGCTTCTAACTCTGATGAGGCACTTCAATGGGTCAATGCTTTTGCAGATCAACAATGCTATATTAATTGTTTGCCGCATCCGCTTGTATCATCAAAGAAACAATCTTCAGAGCTTGCTTCTAGTGATTTTTTATTTGAACCTTTTGAACCATATATCAAATGCAAGAGTTCACCGAAAATGCTTGTGATATTGAACCCACGGTCAGGACATGGTCGGTCAAGCAAAGTATTTCATAAAATGGTTGAGCCGATATTTAAGGTATGATGAACTCCGTTGATGGATTGACATATTAGAGTAAGGGGATTAATTAACTAATATTTCTGTAGTGTATTGATTTTTTCAAACTGACTGTCGAGGAGTATGATAATCGCAACTGGTTTGGAATTTGGATATCATACTCATTTTTGTTTCTGGTTCTAATCTTCTAGATCTCTTTTCTCGCCTTCCTACTGGAAACGTGTTAGCTATTAGCGTTTCATCTTGGGCAATAAGCAAGTGCGATGCTTGGAAGTGTCATCCAAATTTTTTCAAATGATATATAGATGAGGATACTTGATTCCAGTTTTTGATGTGTATGCAAAGTTTTTGATCTATTCATGGCTGTTGTTATATCAGCTTGCAGGTTTTAAGCTAGAGGTTGTCAAAACAACTTGTGCCGGGCATGCTCGAAAACTTGCTGCCACTGTTGACTTTAGCACATGTCCTGATGGTACTTTTTAATATTGAGGCATTCAACTTACAATTTTTTGTTTATTTCTTTATCATGGGCGGAGCAAACAATTTCGACTCCCTGTTCATTATTTATAGATTTCTGAAATTAGGGCCCTTTATAGTTAAAAAAAATTAACAAAATAAATGTTCAATACAATTATTTTTCTTAAACTTAAATTAAGTTGTTAAAAATTAAACTTTCTTCTCTAATGTTAAATGGAAGAGAAAAAAAATATAATAAATTGATGACTAATAATAAAAAGAGTAAAAGTTTGAAAGGTTGAAAAATTAAAAATAACTTGTTGATTATTTTTATAAATTAAGTTAGTGATAATTGATATTTGATAAATGTGTAAACATTAAATAACGTAAGAAAAAATATTTGGAAAATTAAGAGTTGTTTTGGAAAGAGATAAAAAAAGAGAGTAAAATGTAATCAGTAAGTTTTGAACATATGACCATTGATATATTAAGTAAAACTCTTACCAACTACTCTACTACAATAGTATGCTATTCTACAATAATTTTTTTTAATATGAGGTCCTTTAGGTTTTGGGACCCTGTGCGGTTGGGCACCTCGCACAGCCCCAGAACCGTCCTTGTTCTTTATCTCATTTTATGTTTTATCGTTTTGCATGGTAGGGATTGTATGTGTTGGAGGCGATGGAATTGTAAATGAGGTATACTTTCAATTCTTACTCTTCTGCTAGATCTTGACCACCAGTTATCCTTTGGCCTATACATGCTAAATTTATGGAGCTTATCTTTTGCAATATATGGAAGGCTCTGGCATTGTGGTCATTGTAATTTATGCGTCTTTTGCAATAATCTGAAGAAAATGTTTGGTAAAAGTCCATCTAGTTATGATTATGTCATAAAATTTAAGGCATATAATTTAATTGATTCAAATGGCTGCATGGCAGATTCGTATTAACCTGTTATGTAACATTGCAGGTTTTAAATGGTTTGCTCAGTAGGGATAATCAAAAAGAGGCCATTTCTATACCAATTGGAATTATTCCTGCTGGCTCTGATAATTCTCTTGTTTGGACTGTTTTGGGGGTGAGAGATCCTATATCTGCTGCAATATCTATTGTTAAGGTTGGTTACTTCATCTCAAGCTTTATTAGCTGCTTAAAACTTTTTTTTTTCATTTTTTAGTCTTTCTATGTTTGTTTTCTAAGGGAATGCAAAAATTTTTGCTTTGTGTCCTTCTGAACTTTAGCGCCTTATAAATTCTGCAATTCAGAATTTGGAATAGGTCTCTTTTTAGGATTATATATTTATTTGTTATCCTCATTCTTTTGACTCGAAGCCTAAATTTGTGCACCACATTGTTTTTTTTGCATAGAAGTATCAAATAGATATACTTTGATAGATGAGTGGGCATACCTTGAGGGATAAAATACGAAACAAAGATCTAAGACTTTAGGAGTGATATTGAGGAAAAGATGGAAAAATCATTTAAGATGGTTTGGGCATGTGCAAAGACGTGGTATCAGTGAATTGGTAAGGAAAATTGAAAGTTTGAGCTCAAGAAACTTTAAAAGAGGGCAGTCGAAGATGACTGGAGGACATAAATGGAAAAATTATATGAACGATCTAAACTTACAAATTGAGATGGTAGAAAACAAGAACGAATGAAGAAGAATCCATGTAAACTACCATTGGAACTGATATATTAGTTTATATAGCGGGTCATAATCTTTTGTGATTAAGGCTGTGACATTTTTGCTGCTATTCTTGATTTGGTTGTTTAAGTCTCATTGAAAGAAAAAGCTCAAAGGCTGTTTTCTCGATTTGGTTGTTTAAGTCTCATTGGAAAGAAAAGCTCCAAGGCTTTTTTCTCTTCAATTATTTTTGCATAGTGTATTTTTTTTTGATGAACTTAAGTTATCTTTTCGAAAATTGACTTAGTTTTTAAAAATTTTCTTTACTAAACCTATTTTTGTCAAATTTGACTTGCTCAACTCATTTTTCATGAACTTCAAAATAATTTTGCATTTTCTGCTATACATATTTTTTCTAATGGGCGTTTTTTTTTGGTTTTTCTTCTACTTACCTGCACTTTTGCTGAAATTTATTTGGTCAAGTCTAGGAGAATTTTTCAAAACCTTCTCAGTGTTCACTAACTTACAGTCGTAATATGGTAGTTTGTGTATTTTTTGCTATATTTTCGTCAAAGTTCATAATGGTGTGTTTTTGAGGTTGGGTAAAGCAATAAAGGTTTGTACATTTGAATTGTGCTATTAACCTATTGTGCAAGAAGTATCACACTACTTCATTTGTCTTAGCTAAATGTCTGATTACTTTCTGTGTAATTGATTGTGTTTTATTGGAAGTCATGTCTATGTTATTGGATTCAAGTTGGTAGAAATCAGCACAGGTTCTTGTATTTTAATGGCAATATGAGATTATGGGTGCCTGTTCCCCATTCCTTTATTTTTTATCAACTTATGGTCTCTTATTTTTGCTGAGTTTTTCAAAGCGGTTCTTTTACATTTTATTGTTTTCTTTTTGTCCGACTTCAGGGAGGCCTTACAGCAACAGATGTATTTGCAGTGGAATGGATTCAGTCAGGAGTGATCCACTTCGGTACAACTGTCTCATATTTTGGATTTGTTAGTGATGGTAATTTTTCATGCTACCAAGTTCCTACATCCTGTTAATTTCATGTTTTGATTAGTGAAGCATAACTTGTGTCTGGATTCATGTTTTGAACAAGTGAATATACTCTTCCATTCAGGGGCAACCCTAGAAAAAGCGAATATAATATACTATTCTCTTGTATTAAATAGATAGATGTCACACTTTTCCTTTTTAAGTAATCGTTATTTGAGAGAACTGTAACAAACTAAAAGAACAAAGAATAGTATTTAAACAAGAATTTAGATTGGACGATCAATTTAAAAACATCAATTGCATTAAATGTTCTAAAAGGCTATATGATAATTAAAAAACATGCATTCAGGAGATAACATATTAATCAACAATGAATCTTTGATTTATCTACCATTATTTCACTATTTAAATTTTCACAGGTTCAGTGAACAAAAATAAAATTATTAAATCAAATCTCATAAATGTGATAATTGCAAAATAGTAATAAATATATAAAATGAATATAGTCAAATCATATAAATTACTTAAAATTTTCGATATGATAATCAACAATCTTCAATAAATAAATGATTCATATAATAAAAAAAGAAAAATATAACTAGTGGCCATACAATTTTGATATGCTATGTTTTTGCAATTACGATTGATGCATCACTAACTAGATGTTGGATGTTTATCAACAACCAACAAGGAAGAACTGACATTTGATACGACTTAAAAATAAAGGTAAAATATCCAAACATATAAATCTAGTTGAGGGTTGTACCTAACGTGTCGAAAGAACTAATTTGTTTATATCAATCGTGACCTCGTCCGGGTGCATGTAATAACGTTAAGATTGTAGTCTGTAGATTTATTGAGAGTATTACGCTAGAATTCATCGATATGTGCATATATATAATAAGCAATATTAATTTAATATCCTAGGTCCTAGTCTTTGCTACCTAGGGTTTGTATAGGCCACTGCTTTCATATCGTTATTATCCTCTTTACCAAATATGTGAGAGCTTTTAGGATTAACCATACATGGACAAAATTAAATTTGTGTTATTAACACATGCATCAATCATAAATGCAATGTTAGTGTAGAATTTTTAGAATATTTTTTACCCTCGTGACTAGCACTGAGGCATTAGTTTATGGATGGATTTTTTTTTGTGAGTATGTCAGTATCTTCTTCTTATTCCATTAGATTAAAATAAATAGATAATTTTGGATGGCATTCAAATCAAGTACTTATTTGAGCTACTATATAACTTCTATGGCACGCAACATGAGTGAAGCATAAAGTGATAAAATTTTTGATCCCGTGGGAAAATTTTTTTGAGGCCTTTAATATTGAATTCATGGATTAAATAGCTAGATGATTTTGTAGAAGGTAGTTGATTTTCAACATTGTTGGGAAAAAATATGTATATTGCAAGATAAATGTAATTTGTTGTTTGAGGATCGATGAAAAAGAGAGTTGAGATGAATATTGGGTATTAAGAACAATGTTTAGTTAGTCATTAAGTGTAGTGTGTATTTATAAAGTCGACTTATGTTTTGAACCCTTCACCTAAGAATAAACTAGCAAATATTTTACCAACTTATCTATTCTAGCTTATTGTTATCGTTGACGATTATTATATGAGGGATCTAAATTTTTTAAGGCTTTGTGCACTAGTTTATTCTGCACATCCACTAAACCGTCCATTGGCATGCACTTTAATCCTTGTAGCTGCCTGCACAACTTTAAGATGCTTGTTCCATGTTCGGAGTATTATTAATTTGGAGAATTACATTTGGCTGCAATCAGTTTCTTTTTATTTGTGGTAGACAAAGTTTTTTTGAATCCCACAAATTAAGATAAAAAAACTACTCTGTTATATCAAGTGACATGAAAGTTGCGAACTTGGTGGCGATCACTAACTGTCTTTGGCTAAAGTTTTGTTTTTCATCATTCTTTTTTATTCATTTTCAAATGGTTGGAATTTTGATCAACCAAAAACCCAACCGCTTAAGTTGATACTCCGCTTAAATCAACACCACCGAACTCCGACATCTACCTTGAGCCCCTCACCTCCTAAATCTCTTTCTCCCCAAAACAACCCACATCATATAAAATTGTAGTATATCAGACTAGGGCCTTATTATATTAAAGAAAAATTACCATGAATAATACAACCTTTTGTTAATTTCCCTACAATAATACCAACTGTTGATTAACCATGAATTATACCAACTTAAAAGGGGTGTTTTCCTTGAAAATCCCTAACATGTTAAAAATCAACCTATAGGTGATTATAAGATAAAAAAATTGGTAAATTAGTTAATAAACTAAAGTTGGTATTACTCTAGGAAAATACTCCCATAAGTTGGTATTATTCATGGTTAATCAATAGTTGGTATTATTGTAGGAAAATTAACTAAAGGTTGTATTATTCACGGTAATTTTTCCTTATGTTAATTAGTAGAACTTTGGATAAAACTTGCAAATTTGAAAACATTCGAATTGGAAGTTATTTTAATTAGGCGAGATTACCAAAGAGAGTACACAAAATTTTCCAACAAAGAGGAAAGACAATGGAATGTTGAAAGTTTGCATTTTCGGATTTGAAAATAATAACAATCCTTTTCTTGTTAGTTTTTGCATCGAGTTACTGAATAAAAGTATATCAATTAGCATAAAGCAATTTCTCTAATTACTTTTGCATGTTTAAATAAAAGTATGAACAAGAGAGGTAATCCCTTTGCCTTTTTTAATTTGCACCTTCTAATAAATGTGTAAATATTAAGGAGTAGTTCTGAATAAGACAAATAACAAGTGGATAGAGGAAATATACGCATGACATTAAAAGACAAAATCAATTTGTAAATGAGATTAAAGAGAATTGTGGGCTCCATTACAAAAAGGGGAAAATGGTGCAAAATAAGTTGAACCATCGTAAAAGCAAGTCGAGTGCAAATGATATCAGGAAATAGTATCTATTAATAACTACTAAAACCCTTACACCAAATGATTGGGATCGGATACATGAACCAATAGGTAAGTTCCACTAATCCTCCACATGAATTCTACTTACAATTTTCTAGCATCTCAATCTATAAATATAATTCTTTTTTTTTTTTTTTATCTTTTTTCACTCTCCCCCTCTTAATTAATTTTCGGTCATCATTCTGCTCTTTTTAAATCTTCCAAGTTCCAACTTTATTAAAAAGGAATTCATAATTCTTTCTGGAGTCTGAAATATTCCTTTTCACTCATGTTTAGAGGGCATCATAGTTCTTTGCTTTCTTTAACTCTCTTAAAATGTAGGCTGAAATTGTTGTTAATGGACATTTTCTAGGAGTGTAGATTGAGAATAAAAAGTGGGGGGGACAAATCAATGGCATATGGAAAAACGACGAAAATGATGTAGTTTTTCTTGTAATATTTTTTTTTCAATTTAGCTAATGATGGTTTTTCTTTTTTAATCTGCATTCAACTGTTTAGGTCGTGTTGTGTGACAAAATAATTCTTCGGTGTTAATTTGTTTGGGTTTCCAAAAACTTCTCCCACCACTTATAGAACGAAGATTAGTGCTAATTATAACTAGGGTGAATCTGGGGCTGTTCTACTGGTTGATATTACAATTCATAATTTATGAAATTTTTTGTCGCGCAGGTTTATAATAATTGAGCGAATTGTTGTGTCACTTTTGTTGTTTGTAGCTCTGCTACAAGTCTACTTGATGATGGTTTTTATTTTTACTAGTTTATATATGTGCTAATCTTCATCAACATGCCTTTTGTACTGAAATTCTTACCTGTCTATACTAATTTACTCCAACGGAGTTGGCCTAAGTTATGTTGTTTATGATTATAGTTATGCCTTTTGTGTCAAACAATATAAACCCTTCTTCCATGAGTGGTGATTGTCTTGATAATCTACTTGCGTAATTGGCTACGAAGCTTCTAATCTCTTTTAGCTCACAAGCTATTTGTTTGTGGGGCTAATGGAATAAAAACTCGCGTTATGTGAAGTGATTGAGAGTTGCCGCAGCGTTATGTCCGATTTTTATAATGACATTTGAATTTTCACGGCAAAACACCGCGTCGATTGTTACGTAACATGTTAAGTCCAATATTTTACCTTTACAATATTATTTGTTGAGAAGGGGTATTGAAATATATCTTCTAACATCTCCCTTAATTGTTGAAAAAAATTTTCTAACATCTTCTAACTTTAATTTTTACAGTTTACTTAAATTATAGTTATTTGTAATTTTCATCGTTAAAAAAATAATTAACAGATATAGTCCACTAAAAGTAGCTCATATAGTGCAATTATAATAACTATAAACATAATATTTTATTATAATGGTAGTTCACCAACAAAAATGCAATTATAAGCTCTAAACTCTTATGTGATTATTTTTCTGCAAAATTTCACACCGCGCCGGCCACGATTCGCCTTTTCTGTTATAGCTGTTTTCCACAACATTGTAATTGTTTCTGCAAACACATTCGCGACCGCACTTTCTTTTCCATGTTGGTTGTTCATATGTTATAGTTTAAATTAAATTTTCTGGTATAATGGCACCTGTTAAGTGTTAACATATATTGTGAGTGGAATGTGATTTGGAAGGTGAAATTAGGCTTCAAACATTAAACTCAAATCTTTTCTGATTCGCTACTATGTGGCCCATATATTATGTGTTTTTGAATTGGTGGATTTTCATATCTGATTTCTTTCAATTTCAGTGCTGGAGCTCTCTGAGAAATATCAAAAGCGGTTTGGACCCTTGCGTTATTTTGTTGCCGGTTTTCTCAAGTTTTTGTGCCTGCCAAAGTACAGCTTTGAATTAGAATACCTTCCTGCATCAAAAGGGTTAACTGAGGATGGAAATATTTTTGCTGATCAGGATGTTTTTGATATGTCTGATCTATACAATGACATTATGCGGAAATCTAATGCGAATGGCCTTCCGAGAGCTTCCAGTTTGTCAAGTATTGATTCAATAATGAGCCCTAGTAGGATTTCGGGGGTGGATATGGAAACAAGTGGCAGTAACACACGTGCTAGCACTGAGCCGTCTGAGTATGTGCGTGGTTTAGATCCTAGAATGAAACGTCTTTCTTCTGGGAGGAGGAATGAATCCGCAGAACCTGAAGTTATTCATCCTCAAATTCCATTGTCAACAACTCCAAATTGGCCAAGGACTAGGTCCAAGTCCAGAACAGACAAGGGATGGACTGGCATGACCACCACACATGATGCCACTAGAAGTTCTTGGGGAAATACTGGACTAGACAAGGAGGATATTTCTTCTACATTGTCTGACCCTGGTCCAATCTGGGATTCTGAACCAAAGTGGGACACTGAGCCTAACTGGGATGAAGAAAATAGGATTGAATTGCCCGGACCAGCTCCAGAAGAAGACGAAGAAGAAAAAAAGAAGGAACTGGCTCATAGGTTTGACGATAAATGGGTGGTTAAGAAAGGACCATTTCTTGGTGTTTTAGTATGTAATCATTCATGCAAAACTGTTCAAAGTTTGAGCTCTCAGGTGGTGGCACCTCATGCTGAACCTGATGATAATTGTTTAGATTTATTGTTGGTCCATGGAAGTGGAAGGCTTAGACTGCTGAAATTTTTCTTACGCCTACAATTTGGTCGACATTTATCCCTGCCATATGTCGAGTATGTGAAGGTATGATAGAAGTCTATTCCTTGTTAAGTCTACCTTTTGAAGCTCTTGGTACTCCATAAAGAAAACGTACATAGTTACATGCTATGTATATGATAGTTTTAAGAAAGTAGCAAAGCTGTTGAACCTCTGCTTCCTTGAAGTTAGTGCATGAGGTTGCTCTCTTCTTTATGATATGTCATACCACAAAGTGGGTGCCCTATTAAATTTACCTAAAAAATTGATGATAAAATGCATGATATGAGTTAGCGTTAATTGTTTGATACTCTTATTCCCTTGACTGAAATTACTTAATGTAACTTTGGTTGTACTTCGACAATGCTAAAACCTATTCTGTTACAATGCAGGTGAAATCTGTCAAGATCAAACCAGGGAAACATTCTCATAATGGTTGTGGGATTGATGGGGAACTATTCCAGGTCCATGAGCAAGTGATAACTTCTTTGCTTCCTGAACAATGCCGGCTTATTGGTCGACCACCTAGCCGACGAATATGAGGCTATTGGCAAGTGTAGATTGTTGTGTTGATGTTGCAGTTGAGGGGGTGGGTGCAGTGCTTGGGTTCCCTCTGCTTTTGTGTGTGCTAATAGAATTGTGCAGAACATTGTAGATTTGTTTGTAGTTTTTGTCATGATCCCATTCACATCCACCATTTTGTATGTAAATTTTGTCAGATGTTTTCCCTGCTGTTGCTTCTGTGTCCCTCTCGTTCTTTCATCCTGCGTCTGTGTGCAAGCTCTTAAATGTATCGGGAATTCTGTAATGTTGCTGAACTTTTACCCTGAGATATATGTATTATAAATCTGTTTCTGCTACGCTTCACCTGAGGCTGATATTACTGTATTATTAGACTGCATGTTTCGGATCGGATATCCGATTATGCTCACCCCAACCTGAGGCTGATATTACTGTATTATTAGACTAGATTTGTTTGATTATTATTGTTAATTCTAAGACAGCCGTGAGCTCAGTATATTTACTACATATTTGGTTGCTTGTATTTCGGTAATGATGATTTGCATCTATCTTTATGTGAAAGGAACATTTATTTTGGGTAGCGTTTGTATATTCACATACTTAAAGTTTAAACTTGAAATTCAAGTCACCTTCAATTATCAAGATAATGTTGCCACTTCATTCTCAGTTGTGACTGAAATTTCAAATAAATATTTAATTTGAAATTGTAGATGTCAATTATGAAATTATTAATGAATAATTTGAGAATGACAAAGTTTGGAAAATTATTGTCAAATTTTCATCCTTAATCACTTTTATAACAATGGTGTATTTTACTTAAGTTTAAATTAAAATTTTTTATTTACCAAACGCTATATTTAAGTCAAATAATATTTTCAAATGAAATTATCATTTCTAAACATAGCATTAAAGTATTTGTGTACCTGGCAGTTGATGCTCCTTTGCGCATTTTTTTAAATAAAACATGATTCATTAATTAAAAGTGTTATGACATCTACATTAAAGATAAAAATTAACACAACAACTTTAACCCAATATAAATCAAGTACAAAACAACAATCGTTGTGTATGAGATCTGAAAATTCTGAATATCCTCTTCCACGTCATTGTTTGGTACAATAACCTTTTACGAGGGGCCTTCTGATCTGTTGTAGTCTTGAGATAGAATTGAATTTGACGTAGTTGATGGTAATTGCAATTTTGGTGTCTGCTAGTTATCACATTAATCTCTACTAACAAGTCAACTAGAGATCAAAATTCATAACTCCAAACCCTCACAAGGAGAGAGAAATTAAAATCCAATACATGAGTAGAAACAACTAGGCCTGAACAAAGTTTGGTCTAAACCGTAAACCAAATCAGACCAAACCGGAATTTCAATATTTGGTCTGGTCTATGGTTTAATGGTCTGGTCTGGTTTTTTTTCAAATTAAATTACGGTTTACGGTCTGGTCTCGGTTTTTTATTTTTCAGACCAGACCAGACCGCAAACCGTTCTATGGTCGAAAATCATAATTTTGTATTTAAAAAAAATAAGGTGCTACCTAGATATTTTAAGATGTAGTTATTTTTATATAACAATATATACATGAATGATGTTAATACTATTAACTAATTACAAATTATCATATTTATTATATGTAGGTGTGAAATATTTGCATAAATACATGTATTAATTTGGATAAAACTATAAAAATGAAAAACCGCAGACCAGACCAGACCGGACCGTTGTAAAACGGTTTGGTTCGGTCCGGTTTGGTGATTTAAACGGTCCGGTCCGGTTTGGAAAATTTTCAGACCGGAATTTCTGGTTTGGTCTGATTTTGGTGTCAAACCAGACCAAACCGGACCGTGTTCACCCATAGAAACAACTCAATGAATGTGGAGAACAACTCCCCTGTAAGGATAAAACAAAAATTTTTTTTAAGAGAAATTCCACGTGGTAACCCTGAGGTTTTGGGTTTTCCATGTGGTAACCAAAACTTTTAAAAAATCCACATGGTAACCCAGAGGTTTACCAAATTGTTCCACCGTAACCTTTTTGCACATAAAAATGTTAGCAAACGTTAATTTTAAAGCTTTAATGCTGCTGGATGCCTATATATGTGACTTGACATTTTAAATGTCATCCGTTTACACATTTTCCACCAAAACATAAACCCCAACTCTACCATTTTCCATTCAAATCATATTTTTCCCCCAAATCCAAAAATATGGTAGAGTTAGGGTTAATATCTTGGGGGAAAAGGTTGAAACTGATGACATTTGAAATGGTGAGTCAAATAAATAGGCGTACAACAGTCTTATAGCTTCAAAATTAATGTTTGGTAACGTTTTTATGTGCAAAAAGGTCACGGTGAAACAATTTGGTAAACCTCAGGGTTACCACGTGGATTTTTTTAAAAGTTTTGGTTACCACGTGGAAAACCCAAAACCTCAGGGTTACCACGTGGAATATCCTTTTTTTTAATTATATTAGAAAAGCTTATAAAGAAACCAAAAGATTAATGATAGCCCAAATCAACTAGATTAAGTTTTTTTTTAGAGGGTGAAGACAGAAAAAGAAAGGGTGGGCGGCTAACCCAACAGGTTCCTTTGAGCATACACAATGGGCATTAGTATATGCATTCATTTTTTATACTGTCAATAGTTGTTGATTTTTATATATATCTCTACTTGAATTTTATTATCATATTATTTTTTTTAAATAATACTTATTATTATCATATTATTTAGATATAATAAGAGTTGGAAAATGATTGATGATAAATTCTTAAAGTTTTGCTAAATGAATTAATTTACTATTTAAGCTTTAATTACATGACATTATTTTTCTAAATTAATTTGAAAATAAATAAGATTAATTATTTAAAAGATTTTATTAAATCAAATATTGTAAACCTAATAAAAATAGAGAAAATTAATGATTATTTATGTACTTTCTAACATAAATGAATCTTGTTATGCATGATTATATGAATGATAAATAAATTCATATTGTTAATTATTTATGCAATTATTTAATATATATAGGCAAAACAATTAAATAATATTTTTAAATTACACCTGACTATTTAATAGAATTACTAAATGGAAAAATTATTGTGAATAGTCCAACTTATTTTTCATTATCTGCCAATAATTCCACCTTTTTAAATTTTTTTAATAATGCAACATCTGCCTTTTGTTTGTTGCCAATGGACACTCTAGAAAGTGACCTGCTATATCAGGTTACCTCTCATCTTCTCCTTCTTTATAATAATCCAACCTATTTTTCATTACTTGTCAATGATCCACCTTTGACCTTTTGAATTTTTTTTATAATTCAACATTTGTGTTCATTTTGTTGCCAATTGACCCTTTAAAAAGCTAAATACTCAATTTTTCTTTGCCACTAGTTTATAATTATCCTACAAATCTCATCCATATATGGTAAGTCTCTTTTAATTTCTTTAACACATTTTCTCTTCAATTATTATAAAAAAATCCACATTTTTTAAAAAACTTAATTTCTCTTTGACACTGATTTAAAAAGGTAGTATACGTTACCATTCAATGTATTTTGTGGCCCATGACCTAACCTGGTTAAGGCGGGTCGTTTATCCGACCCAAATTATATTATATTTTAAAAAAATTAACGTGGCATTTAGTGGGATGACAGGTTAATTTCAGTATAATTGCGGTGTAAATTCAGTGGGATGGAACCGATAGAGGAGGCATAGGTGACCATAGGGGGTGAAGTTATTGCACGTATGTCCAAGTTCAAATATTTGGGATCAGTGATTCATAGAATCATAGTAATGAGGAGATTGACGGAGACGTTACTAATCGTATACAGGTGGGCTGACTTAAGTTTTACCGTGATAAAAAGTTCCCAAGGAGATTAAAAGATAAGTTTTACCGTGTTGCAATTAGGCCGACATTGGTATACGGGATAAAATGTTGGCCCGTAAAGAAGGTTTTTAATTAGAGGGTGGAAGTAACAGAGATGCGTATGCTAAGGTGGATGTGTGGTAATACCATGATGGATAGGATAAGAAACCAGGAGTTCAGGGAGAAGTTGAGGGTTGCACCGATCTCCGCAAAGATGCGGGAGAATAGGTTGAGATGGTTTGGACATGTACAGAGATGGACACATGACGCCCCAGTAAGAATGATCGAATCCATCATAGTAGAGGGCAAGAGAAGTCGAGGTAGATCGAAGAGAACGTGGGAGGAGAAGATTAACAGTGACATGCATGAGCTCCGCCTCTCTTAAGACCTGACCAGAGATAGGGGCAAGTGGCGACGCCTTATCCACGTCCCAGATTACTAAACCCATACCTTTCGCCCTTTGATTGTTTTTATTCTTTGCCTTTATTTATCGCTCCTTCCCTTCTTTACTTTTACCCGTATTTTTAGCTATTTGTATGTATTCTAATTTCTACCTAACGTATTTGTAAGCTGCAGGTTTCTCTCTCTTGGAAGGCGTTTCTCGAGCCGGGGGACTCTTTGATCGCATTCTCCTTTATGGGTATGAGTTGCTATAGTTCATCCCTCCCCAGACCCTATTCATAGTTTTTTATGACCGGGATACACTGGGTACGATGATGATGATGACGAACCTGCAATTTATGATGTGGGTCAGCGCGTCAGCGAGTCGGGTCAAATAGGTCGGAATTTTTTAAACACCGTTAGTTGATGGGTCTGTATGTAGAGACAATTATTATTTTTTCAATGATCAACTTCATAAGCTTGGGAAATAATAGCAGTTTTATTTTTTTTTCTTGAAGGGCCTATTGGCAATAAACCGAAAGCAAAGATTGGATTATTAAAAAAAAGTTTTAAATATGGGATTATTGGCAAGTAATGGGAAATAGGTTGGATTATTATAAAGAAGGAAGAAGATGAGATGTAACAGGTGAATTTTTGAAAGGTCCATTGGCAACAAATTGAAAGCAAAGAACGCTTGTTAAAACAGGTTTAAAAAAAGGATTATTGGTAAAGAATTGAAAAGAGGTTGGATTATTCACAATTATTTTTCCTTATTAAATTGGCATGTATAATCATAAAATAGACATCTAAGGAGGAGCTTTTGACGATTGATATAGTGTAAAATGCATTTGATAAATGAAACTAAACATATTATATAATTAGTATTTAGGTAGAAAAAAGACAAAAAGTGTGTGCATAATATTCATTGCTTATTATGTTTATTCTGTGTTCACACATGTGTTTTTCAATTACATTTTTTTTTCATCATCATTTTATTTTGCTATTAGTTAGTGAATATAATAAAATGGAGAACATTAAATCGCAAGTTATATAAACTATCAGACTAACACAAATTGCACATTTAACGGACATTTATACTAATTCTTTTATATTCTTCTATAATTAGCGATTATTATAATTATAGTAATCATCATCATCATCATACCCAATATCCTACTTGAGATAAGGGTCTGGATGAGGGAAGTTGACGGACAATCCATACCAGTACTCCTTTCACAAAGAGAACTAGAGGAAAGCGATCGATTTTACTTCCAAACAAAAGAAACACTGCATAAGAGGATATGAATGGCGATGTTGTCTCGAGATAACACTTGCTTGTAGAGAAAGACTAGGTCTTCATAAAATAACATAAAAATTAAATACAAATAAAAGATAAAAGATAGATAATATAAAGCCAGGATGAGAGAAAAAATAGAAATAAAAACGGAGTGAGTAAGAAGCAACTAGATACTAGGTCATGAAGGCAGCTAGCGAAACTAATGGTAGTCTAAGATATAGATCTGATGTCTCCAACTATTCTTGTCCCTAATCAGGTCAGCAGAGAGGTTCAGCGCACTCAAATTGTTCTTTATTTACTCGACCCACATTTTCTTAAGTCATCTTCGATTTCTCTTACCCTCCACTATAATGGTTTCTATCCTTCTAACGGAAGAATCGAGAGTCTTTCTTTGGACACGTCTATTTTTACACATTTTCTCAGATAATGGAGCAATGCCTAAATTCTCTCTAAACTCTTTGTTCTTAATTCTATCCATAATTGTGACACCACACATCTATCTCAGCATTCGCATCTCTGCTACTTCCATATCTTTTGTTCATGAATCTTCTTAATGGGCTAACACTCTGTCCCGTACAACAGAGCTGGCCTAATGGCACATCTGTAGAATTTACCTTTTAGTCTTATCGGAAACTTCCTATCGCATAACACTCCGACAGTTGCTCTCTAGTTTAGCCAGCCCACTTGTATGCGATGTGTAACATCCCCACCATTGTCCCCATTGCTTTGGATAATCGACCCTACATACTTGAACTTTTTTGCACTTGCGACTACATCTTCTCCAAAAGTCACATCTTGAGCATCAATTTGCTCATTGCCACTGTTTTTGTACGACTTATACGCAACCCTTTACTTTCTAAAACCGCCCTTTTTCTTCTAATTTAGTATTAGCCTCTTCGCAAGTATTCGGATAAATGAAAAAAGAAGTATTCAGACACCTAAAGGAAGAGATTATACCTTGGGTGGAGCAAGATGAAGTGTGTTCTTAGTCTGCGCCTTCCTCTTGCGGGACACGACCGCAATTTGAGCAAAGTTTAAGGAATTCATAACTTCAGGGTATTTTTTCTCTAGTTCCTCAAATGCTACGACTGAAAGCAAAAGAAAAAGGGGTTAGTGACCGATTAAAAACAAAAGTGCCGAACTCACCCCTATGGTATTTCGGACTAAGTCCTAAGGCGGATAAAAATAGTTCGTTTTGAAAATGTGTTCTATCTACTACAAAATTTCTTTACACAAAAATAGGCTTAAACTCCCCTAGCTCTACACTGAGAGACATTATTGTTAAGTTGAAGGTTTGGCTGCTCATCATGACTTGTCTTGAATGGCCACGGTTCGGCCCTATACAAAAAGACGAATTCATTGCGGAAGCGTTTCATGCTATCCTTCAGCTTGTCCACTATCAAGAAGCCTGACCGATGCTGGAAGGTCACCCAGCCGAGGCCTTGCTTGGCTGTACATATGATACCCCAGATTTAGCGTTAAAAGGGATTGATAGACTACTCATATCAACAAGGTGCATCTTCTTTTCTAGGGAGTCCATTTGCTAAAAATCCACAGTTAAGCGTGCTTGGTGGAGAGCAATCTTAGGATGGGTGACTTCCTGGGAAGTTTTCCCGGGTGCGCACGAGTGAGGCCAAAGTGCGCTGGAAGACTTGTGTTGGTCTGTGGGGCTAGTCTACAGTCTCCATGAGTAGTCACATGTGGTCCGAGGGGCCGGGGTGTTACAGTACATCTCCTTAATCTAAAAATATACCTAAATGTCGTAAGTGTCGGCTCTACCCCTATGGCTGTGCAAACCATTATAAAAGCTACTATGCACCCCCCATCCATTAGAGTACAGTTTGGACATCGTCAAGTTGTAGGGGTTTAAAATTTCCACCGCAAACGGATGGAGAGGAAACCTAAGGCCCGTCTCCATGGCGTCCTTGTATATGGCGATACACCCTTCGGGCACATCTAGCGCACTGACTTTCTTCCCTAGCTTCACCAAAGAATACTCATCGATCAATGCCTACTTCTCCCTGATTCGGGATATATCCTTATGCAAGGATGTACTCCAACTCGGTCTAATACCCAGAACCAGCTTTACACTTCAGCCTCTGGTAGTGAGGCTTCTGACTCAGGTCTATGGCTTTTCCTGTAGAAGTGGGCGCCATTTCTATCTCTGCTTTCAAATACGGCCTGTAGGAGGGGTGGAACCACCGTTATACCCTTTAAACTACTAATATCAACAAGAAATTTTCCGGGGGCAAAAGCAATAGTGGGTTCCCACGGAAAGGGTTGTAAGGTCTGCGGATAACATATAGGGGATTCTATACAAGATTCATTTATATTGTTCT
Source organism: Amaranthus palmeri (assembly GCA_019776075.1). NCBI lineage: Eukaryota > Viridiplantae > Streptophyta > Magnoliopsida > Caryophyllales > Amaranthaceae > Amaranthus > Amaranthus palmeri. The sequence goes on along the minus strand of JAAKBH010000060.1, from coordinate 581,708 downwards.
CGGTCAAATAATTCCACTACTACAAATCATTACTTGTGCCACTAATTATGCCACGGGAATTCAAAATCCGTGGAAAGTTTTGATCTTGCCACGGGAAAAATAGGTTTCAAGACAATATTACAACCATACCTAAGTTTTTTGCCACGGGTAAATATAATCGTGGCAAAGATGCACTTGTGCCACAAGTTATGCCACGGGTAAATATATTCCGTGGCAAACAAACACTTTCCCCACGGGTAAATTAATATCGTGGCAAACAAGCACTTGCACCACAAATCTTGCCACGGGAAATTTAATTTTTTTGTGGCAAACAAAAAGTTGCACCAAAAATTATGTCACAACAAAATATTTATCTGACAAAAAATTAGTGCCACAAATTATGTCTCGGGTAAATACTTATGATGGAAAATAATGACTTATAGGCCACGATTAAATAGCTATTGTGTGATTGCGTTATAAATTAGACACCTGAATTTGAATTATTTGCAAGTTTTGATCTTGCCATAGATAGTATATTTTAAGAGAAAATTTAAAAAAAATAAAAAGTTTATCAATTATTTAAATTTCAAAATCTTCATTCAACTTAATTAGTTCTATATTTATTTGAAAATAAGTCATTATTTTTCCTTGTCTTTTAATTTAATATAAGAAAAAAAATTCTATAAACAACTATTCAATTTAATACTCATACTAGACCTTAATTAATAATTTTAGGTAAGATTAATGTATTTTCAACAAAAACAGAGAAAGGTTGTTTCTAACCTATTCAAAGACTTTTCCAATTTTTTAATAAGTGAAAATCAGATCTTATCATCTTCTTAAATTCAAGAACACATGAAATATTCTATAAAGAATTATTCAATTTTTTAATATTAGTTGACCAAATGAATTTTAATTTTGCAACTAATTTTTTTCAATTAATTATAATTTTTTTGACTTACTTTTAATAATTTTGTTCAACGAGATAATAATAATAATAATAATAATAATAATAATAATAATAATAATAATAATAATAATAATAATAATAATAATAATAATAATACACTAAGTGGTAGGAGTGTTATTTTATAAGTATAATAACATAAATTAAGTTATCACTAAATAACTTATGCCTAGTGATTGGAGTGTTGGTATGCCAACTTGAAGGTCTTGTGTTCAAATCCTACCCAAGGCATTTGTGTGGAAGGAATGTTACTGATTGTTAACATTAAATTCATACTACTAGTTGAATTTCCTTCTTTATGAGTCTAGTGTATAAATGATTTGTAGCCACGTGTGGTGCGTCTGGTAGACGAATATAATTTACAATGATTCACTTTATGTGACTGAAGAATATGATTAGCCACGGGTTATGCTTGTGGCAAAACAATATAATTAGTCACGGGATCTACCGTGGCAAGAAAAAGAGTTTTTGCCACAACCATAATTTTCCCGTGGCAACAATCTAGCCACGATCACTTGTGCCACGGTAGTCTTTAACTAAAATTCCCATGGCTAGACATCATCGCCATGGGAAATTCTTACGTGTGCCACGACTGCTACTGTGGCACAAGTGATGATTTGTAGTAGTGTTCTATGCGGTCAAAAAGTTAGTTTGTACGTCAAAATCATCAAAGTTAAAACGAGGAAAGTGTAATATGCCATTTTTTTATACAAGGCCGAGGAAAAGAACGTACCTAAAGATGGAAAGACTCAAAAGGACTTGGAGGAAAAGCTTGAAAATTTTGAGAATTCTTGAGAATCTTGGAAAAGCTCTGGGAAAAGAAAATGTGAAGTGGAGCAAATGAATTCACAAGTCTCATATTTATAGGAATGGTGATGAAACAAAACTATCAGCGCAATTATCAATGCAAGATTTGGATTTTCGAGGAGACACTCCATCAATTAATGCGATGTTTGAACTATTGGGCTCCTCATGGATGGACTCCATTGGGGCTCTTTAGCCTAAGTGTCCTTAAGGCTTATTAGTAGGGGTGTTCATAACCGGGTACCCGGCTAAACGGGTACCCGGAAAGCCGGGTACCCGGTTAGCCGGGTACCAATTTTTGCGGCCCGTGTCCGACCCATTTAATGCAGGTACCCGGTTAGCGGGTACCCGGATAAAACGGGTCGGGACACCGGGTACCCGGTTATTATTTTTGGTGATTTTTCAAATTTAATTATTATTTTTAAGATCGAATTCCGAGTAGATATTAGGCAATTGAAGGTAGACAAACGCGAGTTTATATGTTACACTAGCAAGATCGAGTAAACTAAATGCATTAAAATTTAAGTGTAAACACAATATTATTGATGTTCAAAGCCATTTTAAAATGGTAAAAATTTGAGAATGCAGAAGAACTGAAGAAGCATGCTAAATAAATGAACAGAAGCATAAGACATAACTAGTAAATATGCCAACATCCATTCAGACGGAAAGTTTACAGTTTAATCAAGTATAAAATTGCTCAATCAAATGCAGAAATACCCACAAACAAAAAAATGCGGAAAACTAGTGGAATTACACGTAACTAAATTTTGCAATTGCCAACATCCATTCAAGGAAGACAATTTCTAAACACTCATAAAAAAAAAATTCAAAGAAAAAAATATATATTATAAGCTATCCGGGTCAAACGGGTACCCGGGTCAATAAATTATCGGCCCATGACCCGACCCGGTTAAGGCGGGTTGGGTACCCGACCCGGAACCTTAAATTTTTTAAGTTTTTGACCCGCCATTTATGAGGCGGGTTGGCGGGTCGACGGGTCGGGTCGGGCGGGTCGGGTAGTTTTGAACACCCCTACTTATTAGCCCCTCAAAAGGATCCAGACACCTCAGGAAGAGGGTGGCTCCACCCATTCGGCACCTTCCTTACTCGGAAGGTACGTACACCATTTGGCCCCCTCATGGAGGCCCCCCTCATTGACAGACTCTATGTGGGTCCAAACTATGTTTCAATTTGGGGTTCATTAGCCTAAGTGTCCTTAGGGCTTATTAGTCCCTCATCGAGAGCCGAACACCTTAGAAGGAGGGTAGTTCGACCTATTCGGCACCTGCCTTACCTGGCAGGTATGCATACTATTCGGCTCCCTTATGGATGGACTCAACTGGGGTCCGAACTTGTTTCAAGTGGGGGCTCATTAGCTTAAGTGTCCTTGGGGCTCATTAGCCCCTCAAAAGGAGCCGAACACCTCAGGATGAGGGTGGCTCCATCCATTCGGCACCTGCCTCACCTGGCAGGTACGTATATTATTCGGCCCCTTCAAGGATGGACTCCTTAGAGGTCCGAACTATGTTTCAACTTAGGGCTCATTGGCCCCTCATTAGTAGCCGGACTCCTCAGGAGGAGGATGACTCCAATTATTTGGCCTCTTCCAGGGATTAACCTCATAGAGGTCTGAATTCTCTACTTCATACTTAGAACATTTAATACCGTTAGAAGGAGGGGTGCTCCTATTCGGCCTACATAGTACTCGGACACCCTTAGAAGGAGGGGTGCCCTATTCGGCCTATCATGTATTCGACCCCTATATGATCATATATTAGGCAAAGTCCCATGTCCCACAATTATTTAACTCATAAGGGTGCAAGTATTCGGCCACTCCTTTGTAAGAGTAAGATACCCTATTTGGCCTATGTTGTATTCAGCCACCATTGATGAACGAGAAGGGTATGATCATATTCGGTCAATATCGTATTTGGCCTCCCTTTGGTGAAAAGGGAGCTCTCATATTCGGCTAGCGAAGTACTAGGACACTCCTAGGAGAAGGGGTATCCCGTATTCGGCTGGTAAGTATTCGAACACCCCCAGGAGAAGGGGTGCCCCCTATTCGACCATCATGTACTCTTACACCCCCACGAGAAGGGGTATCCCGTATTCGACTGGTAAGTATACGGACACCTCCAGGAGAAGGGGTGCCCCCTATTCGGCCATCATGTACTTGGACATCCCCAGGGAAGGGTTGCCCCCTATTCGGCCAATATGTATTGTGCCAATGAGGTGTTCGGTCATTTCTTGGGTGTAATTTGTAATCTTCAACATTCACATCAAGTGAGGACACACTCTATCCGGCTAGTGAAATACTCGGACACCCAAAGACCCAGCTGGAGAGTCCTATTCGGCCAGGCTGGAATTCGGATTTCCAAAGGTCCCGCTAGAAGAACACATTCGACCTATGATCAGTATTCGTACTCTTAGCGCAGATTAACATATTCGGCTTATGATCTTTGGTTTCTTTCGTACAAAGCCTGTCAATGCTTGCACTTAAAACGCCCTCTGTGCGTGGAGCTAATGTTATTAGGTCAACTAGCCCTAACATCTCGGGCCAAGTCAAAGGGCCCAAACGATCTAGTCAACGTTCAGATCAAACATTTATAAGGGCGAAGTTACCAAAATGCCCCTGAGACTGTTTGATCAAGTCCTTGTGGCTATAAATACTCACATTCACAGCCATAAATGGTGTGCTTCTCTCTCTCTCTCTCTAATTACCATTTTTAGTCTTCAATACTCATAATATTAACCGGCCACTGACTTGAGCGTCAGAGGGGCTTTCTAAGAAACAGCCCCCGGACAAGTAACTCTATTCGTTTTGTAGGTATTCTGCCTTTAATCCAGTATTCGGACACTTCAACTACCGAAGACATCACTTTCCGGTCAGGGAGATTTGACTTTTCTACGCAAAAACAGTATTGGTCAACTCAGAAATAATTCATAATATTATTTCTCTTGATAATTTGATAATAAAATACTTGTATTTTAAGAAGATGGTAAAAATAAAGGGGCATGTAATATCGGAAATCTACATACCAATTGATATGTTATTCACTAAAATATCAAATGTTTTACCATAGATCAAAAAAAAAATTCAACATATTGTTTTCAATTTGAGACATAAAGAGTATTTATAGTAAAACAAACTTAAAGTTAACGTTTTAATTTTCAACAAGAAGAAAGACCTACAAAATATATAAATAATGTCGTACGATTAAAAATAATACCCAATTAGTTTGTTATAAATATTAAATTATGCATAACAAAACTTTCTTAAATTTAGTTTTAAGCTATGCTTAACTCAAGTTAATTATGCATTAAAAGTTAGACAAATGTATAGATAATAAAGGATAAATAATTTACTAAGATAGAAAAATAAAACAGATCATTTAGTCATTCTCACATACAAACTTCAGGTACTCTTTTAAGAGACCGTCTTTTCTAAAAACGGTTCTCAAAAGTCCAATCCACTTTCCTTTTTTTAGTAAATATAGTTATTCTTTTTCTAAATTTAAACATTGGGTTGGTCCAATCTTGAGAGATCTTTTGTAAAGACGGTCCCAAGTAAGAATTTGTGTACAAATTTTCGGTCAATTCTTATTCTAATTGAATACATTTACTTGTTTTAAAACCTTTATCCTTTTAATTTCTATCATTATTAATAACCAAAATTGATTTTTATTAATATATTGCAGATAGCTCAATAGTAAAGAACTATAACATAGGGTGGGGAAGTAGCAGATTCTTATTAATGTAGACAACTCGTAGTTTCTTTTTCATTATTTTTTTCAATGTTACGTTGTGTGAAATTATGTTTTACAATCGTTAACATTTTAAATTATTCTAATTTCACAATAATGTGAATTGTTTACCGTCAAGCGTTTAAATTGATCAAATTTCAAGAAAAAAACCCAATTTTTATAGTGTGCCGCCATTTTCGTTTTATCGCCACCACTATTTAAAATTAATTGATTAAAATGATGAAAATTTCCTTGGACTTAAAACTTCTTTAAAACACTTCAAACTCACTACATAACACTTTTATCACTAGCTAAAGTATTGGAATACGAATTGTTACCAAAAAACCGAGGTAATAACAATATTGATTAAATAATAATTAACCAATACTAAATAAATAAAAAAAATAATATCAACATTTAAAAAATAAATAATAATATATATAAACAAATAATATTAACATTTCACAAATTAATTAAAATAATATTATAATAATAACAATATTAAATAATTATTATTATTATATTATTCAATAATTTATATAACAATAATACATTATTAATTTAATAATAATATAATAAATATTTTAAATAAAATATATATTTTAATATTAACATTTAATAGTTTAAATAATAACAAAACAATAATTATCAAAATTCAAAAAAAGAAAAATACTCAGGATCACACAAAATTTGCTTTTGCACCATGGCAGAATCGCACATTTTATGCTTTTCCACCATGCTAGAAAAGCACAAATGTGCGGTAGGGCCATGGTACAAAGCACATTTTGTGCGATTGTACCATGGCCCAATCGCACATTATGTGCTATTCTACCATTGTGCAAAAGCACAAAATGTGCGATTCTGGGTATTTTTTTATTTTTTTGAATTTACTTAATTATTGTTTTGTTATTATTTAAATTATTAAATGTTAATATTAAAATATATTTTATTTAAAATATTTTTTAAATTATTAATAAATTAACAATATATTATTGTTATATGATTTATTAAATAATATAATAATAATAATAATTATTTAATATTGTTACTACAATAATATTATTTTAATTAATTTATTCAATGTTAATTTTATTTGTTTATATATATTATTATTTTTTTTTAAATGTTAATATTATTTGTTTATTTATTTAGTAGTGGTTAATTATTATTTAATTAAATTGTAGTTATTTTATTTTAGTTGTTAATGTTTATTATTTTAATTTTGTAAAAATAATTTATTAAATTATTAAAATTGTAGTAAATGGCTGGAAACCATGGTAGAGGCAAGGGGCATTTTAAAGGACGGTTGAGTGGCAACAGCTCTAGACCGACATTATTAAGGGGGGACCCCCATGAGAGAGGGGTTACGGGATCTGTGAGGAGGGCTAAGCAGGAACAAACGGCCAGACATAGTCAGGCCCAACGTTCGAGTACGCTGGACAAAGTTCGTACTCACAGGGGAGGAGGCGCTCACAGTTTGCATTTGAATTTCCAGCCCGCCTCGCGCCATTGCTTAGGATGGGAAATTTGATGATTGGTTGCCTCGGGATCGCCTTGCTGCTAATGTGTATTTGGATGAACATAGAGATTTATTTGCCGAATGGCAAGAGTATAGGGGGCAAGGCCCTCAGTAGATTTATGTTTATTTATTGAACAATATTTGTATGTTGTGTTGCATGGCTGAACAATTGAAACTCATTTAATTATTATGCTACTTGGAAGTTCGGTTAACTGCATCAGCATCGATACTATGTCTTTATTATTAATTAAATACAATAAGTATGTCAAACATAATTAAGTAATTAAAAATAAATATAAAATTAATTTTAATAACTATCTCTTAAGTACATCAAAAAAGAAGTATAATAGCAAAAAAGAACAATTGAACAGTATTTGAAAATTCTGCAAATATAAAATTATTTTTTAAAAACTAATTAAGTAATTAATAATAAATAAACAAATAACTTAAGTACATAAAAACAAAAAAAAATAAAACATAAACATAAACATAATTAAGTAATTACATATTAATATTAACATTTAATAATTAATTAAAATAATACAATATTAAATTACTAATATTATATTATTTAATACATTATATAACAATAATATATTATTAATTTATTAATAATATAACAAATATTTTAAATAAAATATATTTTAATATTAAAATTTAATAAATTAAATAATAAAAAAATAATAATTAATTAAATTAAAAAATATAAAAAAAACCTAGGAATCGAACAAAATGTGCTTTTGCACCATGGTACAATCGCACATTTTGTGCTTTTGTACCATGGTGTAAAAGCACATTTTGTGCGATTCTGCCATGGTTTAATCTCACATTTTGTACGATTCCATTATTATTATTATTTTCTTTTTGAAATATTTCGAATCGAATCCATAAATGCTCGTTTTGAGTCGCCATTGTTCTTCGATTAATACTTTAATTTTAGCTTGTTTTAGTTTAGAATGTTTTTTAAGAGCTTTTTAGAGAGATATTAGAGTTTTCGAGTTCAAAAATTATACAGAAGCAATTATGAAAATTTCATATATAGAAAAGACGACGATAAAATGAAAAAATAATACCAAAAAAACGTTAAGTTAGACTCTGGTGCGGTCCCATAAGTCCATAACCTTATCCAAGGATCGATGATGCCATATTCACAAGTGTGTTTCGCGAATATGCGAAATATAAGTATGAGTAATAAACGTGTCAACTAATCATCTCATCCAAAATCTACCCTTCTTAAAACCAAGTCCGATCAAAGCTGACGACGTAAAGACAAAACTAAATCTCCGTCAAATTCCGTTACCCTTACAGTTAGTTAAGACATAACGAAAACATGACGGTGTTTACTAACATCCATCACTGTTAATGAGGCGTCCCAAAATGTGGTACTAAATGTAGGAAGGTAGCTGCAACGTAAGAAACAAAGAAACAAAGAAAGAATGTATTTTTTTTATTTTGAGTTTGGTAGCTCAAATCTTTTCTCTGCCTATATAAGTAAGTCTTTAAAATTTAGATATACATCTTCCATTCTATTCATTTCTATTCTTATTTCTTACCTATATTTTTCTTTCTCATCAAACTTCTTATTCAATTGCTAATTCTATGGCTGCTAATTATTCCACTTTCCGTGGACTCGCTACCTTTGGTAACCGATTGCTGACTCAGTCCGGTTCAGCTCACTTCATTTCTGTTCCTCTTTTAAGGTATAATTTATTTAAAATCTATTTTCATTCTCAATGAATTAATTGTTAAATTAAGTTGGATATTGTGAATACCCACTTATTAACGGGAAACATGAATTGCACATACTTCAGACGCCAAAGAAATATATATACATTCCAAAATTATATGGCAATTAAAAGGACTCTAACTAAGTATAATGTGTACACACCATCTTTAATTTGTGGATTTGATATAAATCATTCCAAAATCCCTTCACATGCAATCCCCTCAAGTTCGCATGTGAGTAATAATTAAAATGACTGTCATTTTTTTGGGACCTACTATTGTAGAGAAAATAGTATGAGTTTATATATACAACCTAAAGATTAACAACGGTCCAAAAGCTATACACTAAATAAGCTTAACAATAATGGATGTGGTTTTTTATTTTTTAAAGGCAAGATGTGGTTAGTTTTGATTTTCTTTCATATAATATGTTAATAATCTACAAGTGTTTGTTTGTTCATCAGTTTTACGTCATTTTAAGGACTTAGTTTAAATGATGTACATTTGGCAATCTGGATGATCATTCTGCCATTTTTAGCTTTATATAATAAGTGGGGGTAAAAAAGGTTGGTGGGTTTTGGTTTCTAGGTGATACTGATTCCTCCTATTTTGGATTTTTAGAAAAGGTGTCAAATTATAATTTTTAAAATTTCATTAATGTGTTTTGAGGTTTTATACTCCCTTTTATTCATAGAAAATGAGACATTTTCTAATTAGGCTTCACTAAAAATGTCTCATTTTTATTTTTGTCATTTTTTTACCCTTTTACTCTTATTACAACAACACAACATATAAATAGGGGTGAAAGTTCGGTCTACGGTTTGGACTTTCATCGAAACCAAATCGAACCATATTTTATTCGGTCTCCATATTTTCAGACCAAACCGAACCAAATTAATTTCTAGACCGAACCAAATCAAACCGCATTTTTTATTTGTAGACCAAACCAAACCGCCCAGACCGAATTTCTTCAGCCGAATTTTCTTTTTGGGCCGAATAACAATTACAATTCAATAATTAAGACAATAGCAAACCATACAAGATTAATAATAATAGACATAATGTCTTACAAAGTCATTCAAAATAACAATCTTGCAAAATACTAAACAAGTGTAGGAGTGTGACGGCGATAGTACATGTATTATAAAGGGTTAGGGTTTTCAATTTTTAAGGTTCAGAATGTATTGGGCTAATACATTAATGTTAGTGGGCTATATGTAATTTCTTAAATATTTCAATGTGCGGTCTAGAAATTCGGTTTGCGGTTTTTGAAAATTCCAAACCTTAATATTTCGGTATTTGAATTTTCAAACCTAACCCAAACCAAATTTAAAAATCACCAAACCATATTTGTTATTCGGTTTGGTCTAGTTCGGTTTGCGGTTTTAATCCGAATAAGTTTCACCCCTACATATAAATATCAATTAAAATACCTCACCATTCCACTCTTAAAAATCCCACCATTACAATTAATTTAATCAATTAAAATACTCAATTACCTCCACTTTTACTACTTCTAATACCCAACTATCACATTTACAATTAATTTAATTAATTAAAATACGCCACCCTCTTAAAAACAGTGCCCAATCCAAATGTTCCATTTTATGTAAATAGGAGGGAGTATTATTTATTTGAATTTACAAGTTATAACGGGTGGTTAATTAATTGCTAAAAATAGGTACTTGTTGATTCGATGACTTTCTTTATGTAGAAATTTGGGTTGTAAGTGGATGGAATTGTGTATCTAAGACGTTTCTAGATAAATGAGGAATACGTTACGTGTTTAATCATACTAAAAACATTATTTTGTTTATAATGTAGTAATGAACGGGTAGGTAGGTGGTATACAGCTTGTCAATATGTTAGTTGGTGGGTGATCCATTCTATCTTAAATTCTTTATAATTCTAGATTATGGTTTTTTAAATAAATATTCATCTTATTTTGTTTCTTTTTCATCCACTCCCATACAAGGCGTAGAACATGGTTTTTACGTATTAAATTCATTACCAACATTTTATTGCAATCAAGCAGCTGTAAATAGTTAATTGTTAAGACAAGTTTGATGTTGTTAGACTTACAAGTTAGAATACATAACAATCAGGGGCGGATTTAGCCTTAGTCAATGCTGTCAATTGACAGCATTTGACTTATATACAACCCCATTTATATCTTTGTACTGATAAGTTAAGTATCTCAGTTGGTAGAGGTCATAACAATTGACAGCAGTCACACAGGTTCGACTCTTGTTAAGAACATTTTGTCACTGATTTTTTTTTTTTCCAAATATCAATGTTAATTCTTGAAACACGCGACTCTTTTTCATTTGCTTCCCCTCCCCATTACTGTTGTCCCTTCTATAATCCAACCCCTTCTATAATCCAACCCCTCCTCCACCAGTAACGGCCACCGCAACGCCAGCCGAAAAACGCCAGCCCCAGACAGCAGCCCTCCACCACCAGAGTATATACTCTTTTTCCTTTTTGTTTCTTTGATTCTTTCCCTAAAAATATGAATTTCAATTGTTAAATTGTTATTGATTTTCATTTCTTTGAATGTCAATTGATAAACCTTGTTTCTTGACTTTGTTCAATCATGATTGATGATTATACAATACCTCAAATTATATTTATTAATCAATTTAGGGTTTTTGATTTGATTGGTGTTAGATTTCTTAATTTAGGGTTTCATATTTAATTGCTTGGAATTTATTAGAGTTTTAGTTGATTAGCAATTTAATTTAAAATTAATTTAGGTAATTTGTTTGAATTTCTTGAAATAAGAGTAGATAATTTATAGTTGATTTAGGATTGTGGCTATACATTTGCAAATAGTGGATTAGTAATGTAATTCTACAATAATGTAATTTTTCGATATCGACATCATTTAAATTTTTTCTAGATCCGCCCCTGATAACAATAAAAGATAATAAGCTCCATCCTCTCATCATATTTGGATTCATAACGATAACTACGGGTGGGTCGACCCGGACCCGGAAATCCGCGGGTACTTAAAATTGCGATCCGATTCCGACCCGGTTTAAACCGGATACCCGTTTTATTAGAATTTTTTGTTTTTTAATTTTTTTTTTGTTGTTTTGTCGTTCAACCATACATATGTTTATCTTTATTTTCACTTAAAATATTTTTTATATAAAATTCAAATACAAACTCCCTAAAAATCTTTAACTTAATAGTAATAAAAGATTAATTAAGAAAATGAAAGAATAATATGATTGTTTATGGGCTTAAGTAAGAACAATTATAAAATTCAAATACTAACTCTTCAAAAATATTCAATCCAAGGTTAACTTAAGAGATATCATGATCATTTTATTTACGAAAAAAATAAAAAAAAAAAAATTAAAGAAAATCGGATACCGGATATCCGATTTTCAAAAATGCATGACTCGAATCAAGATCCGGTATCTGGTTTTAAAATCGGGTACCCGACCCGGATTATCCTGTTTGCAAAAATCGGGTAAATTATCTGGTTTTAGAAATCGGGCACAGGATAATTCTAGTTGGAATTTTCGGATCGGGTTATTATGAACATCCCTAATGATAACCGCAAACCAAATTAATCTAAACCGAATAAGCTAGAATTATGGTTTTGATTTTTTTTTTTTTGTTTTTTTATAAATTGGTTTGGTTTTGGATTGATTAAGCTTTTCAAAACCAAAATATTTTGATTTGGATTAGGTTTAAACATACTAAAACCCGAAAACAAAATTCTTAACCAGTTTAAAGTAAAAGGTCACTTTTTACTTTGAGCTAAACTACTTGTTGAGTGATTCTTGTGCAATTTGATGTGTAAATAGAAAATTTTAATTGGCAATATACAATAATAGTGTAAGCAATAACAATAATAAACTTCAACTGAATAATAAAATTTTTCTTTTCATTCGTATTTTTGCAATTATGAATTTAAGATCTAATTCGTTTTGCATATTAAATATTTTTTAGCTGAAAATTTGGTTTTGATTGGTCTAAAAGTCTTAATGGAAATAATTTGTTTTGGATTAAAAAATCAAAAATCGAATTAAATTTGGTTTAATTTTGTTTTATGAAAAATCAAAGCGCAAACTGAACTTTAATCCTAATCACAATGTTTTAGTTCCCAATATATATCGTATTTGAAGCAGTAATGCATGCTTAAACATTGATCTAAGGGATAACAAACTAAAGTCAGTAGTATCAAGAAACCAACTTAACCAAAAGCTTAAGTTGATGGTTGAAGCCCTATGATGTTATATACTCTAACATGCCTCTCACTCACACAAGAGCCCATTTGGCTAGAAGTTGTAGAAATCATAATGCGGAATTGGTTTAGGTTTAGTTTGGTGAATACTGAATTTGTATTAATAATAATGAGAGGTATTATCTTTATTTATACATGAGATCAATTACTTAAACATAAAATTAGAATAACAAGATATCTTAAATTCCTAAAATAAAGAGAAAGATATTCTAACATATAATATTTTTTAAAATAAGAAGATAAAATAATATCAAAAATTATTTTGCTCTTTATTTTCTTACACTCCCCCTCAAGTTTTGTCTTGTGATCGCCAAGATCGAACTTGCAAAAAATATTTTCAACGCTTTTGAACCAATTGACTTAAATAGAAAATCTGCTAGTTTATCATAATTAATTTTGAATGTTATGTTTGGGTAAAAACTCAAAAAAGTTGAGTTGGTTAATTTTATCATCTGGGTCAAAATTTGTGGAATTTGAATTGTTGGGTTAAGGGTTTCACGGGTAATTTAAGATTTGAGGGAAAATAAGGGTCAATAGCCTCAATGAATAAGGTAATTTTAGAAAAATTTTCCCATTTACTTGCTCTTTCCCATTTTTGATTCTCTCACTCCCTCTGTTTCCATCTGTTTTGCTCCCACTGCCACTGTGGCTGCCACCATTTTTGCCGCCTTTACCGACTTTCTTGATGTCTTCCCCTTCATTGCTGTCTTTTCTTTTCTCTCTCTTCTGATCCCTCTCTTTCTTTTTCTCCTCTTCTTTTCTGTCAAAATCATTAATGATTGCTCCCTCACCAACGTCTTTCATTTTGAAACTGGGATTAGGTTTGAATTTGAGGTTCTTTGGTTTTGGTTTTGGGGTATCATTTTGGGTGTGTCGGTTTGAATCTTGGTTTTGGTTTGTTTTTTTTTGTTTTCGATTTGGTTCATTTGGGTTTGTTTTAGGAAAATTTGTCAAGAATAATCTCAATTATTACCCGTTGGCCAAAAATAATACCAACTATCGATTATTTTTTGATAATCTTAACTATTCATCAAATTTGCTCAAAACAGTCCCAATCCCCAACTGACCAGCTGCAACAATTTTGTGATTAACTTTTTTTACCTTTCTTTTAACTCACATTCATTAAATAAGAACAATTACCATTTCATCTTCAAAAGGAATTACCCTTGCAATTTCAAAAAACCCATTTACACTCTCCTTCCACCATTGATGAGCTTTCAACCTAACTTTCCAAAACTTACATTCAAACCCTAGAATAGCTGATGTTTTGTGTTGTTAATGGAGGAATTACCCCTTTAGCATGAGTGAGAAGTTTTTTAATGAGAGTTTTAGGGTTTGTTAATGGAGGAAGAATGAATGAAGAACAAGATGGAGTACAGTGAAGATGAAGGGCCTACTCTTTATTTGTGTTGCCGAGTTAAAAAAAAATAAACACCAAAATAACCTGCTGTAGTCGGTTAGTGAGGGAGTGGGACTGTTTTGAGCAAATTCGAGGAATAGTTAGGATTATTAAAAAAATCGATAGTTGGGATTATTTTTGGCCAACGGGTGATAGTTGGGATTATTCTTGGCACATTTTCCTTGTTTTCACATCTAGTTTTTGATTTTCTATAGGATTAAATCCCGATGATGTCTTTTCTAACGTACTTCTCCCCCTCACAACCTCACGCTAAATGGGGCATTTACGGGAGGTAGTGTAATTGGCCCAAGAAAAGTGTGGATCCATGTCCATAAGTCATAGGCACTAGTAGTATGGTCAAAAACAACATCCATAATGATGGTTTCGAGACTTGCAATGATCCAAGAGATAACCAATTTATCACTTTGGATACATTGTTGATCTTTGGTGGTAGGAGGGCGACAATGATTTGATAGAGTCGCCCCTGATCATCAATTTCAATTTGAAATTCTCTACACAACTTGGTGTAATTTTGGAAATTTAATTTTTCAGAAATTTCTGGCCAAGTATGAATTATTTTGTTGTATTTTTGGATAAGTTGGAATAAATGTTGTTCTATTTGAGCCATAGAAATCATGGTCTTGGTATTGGTTTTGTTTAGATTTGGCTTTTTGTATGGATCGATTTTGTTCGATTATGATCAATGATAAAATACCGATAAAGTTCCGTCCAGGATAACCTTACGGCGTTGATACCATGTAGATCATAATACAGAATTAGGTTTAGGTTTAGTCTGGTGAATAGTGGATTTGTATTAAACAATAATGAGAGTTATTCTCTCTATTTATACATGAAATCAATGACTTAAATATAGAAATTAGAATAACAAGATATCTTAATTTCCTAAAATAAAGAGAAAAATATTCTAACATAATATTTCCTAAATTAAGAAGATAAAGTAATATCAAAGTTTATTTTGCTCTTTATTTTCTTATAGAAGTGTGGATCCAGCACATGCCCTTCGCATACCTGGCGCTAAATATTCCACTTTAAATGAGGGGTTGTTGAGATTCGAACACGTGACCTCTTATCACGTAGGCTCTAATACCACGTCAAGGAACCAACTCAACCAAAAGCTTAAGCAAATGGTTGAGGCTCTAGGATATGTTATACTACCTCCTATTCGGCCTATTAGTCTCATTTGGTTTTTCATACTTGCCGAGATAACATTTTAACCCTTAGTATTTCTAATTGTTTTTAATTAAAAATTATAAAAAGTACATATTAATAATCTTTGTTTTGAGACGAATGAAACAAGATCCCACATGACTATGTTTTAACTTATATATTAAGAATAAAATCATACAATACATTAATTTTAATGTATAGTAAGAGAATGTGTTGAATGCATGAGAGCTTGACACGTGTAATTTTTTTATTGGCTAAGAGTTTTTATATTTATGGCATGCAGTAATTAATTTTAATGTATAGTAAGAGAATGTGTTGAGTGCATGAGAGCTTGACACGTGTAATTTTTTTATTGGCTAAGAGTTTTTATATTTATGGCATGCAGTAATGACAATAAGTCTGGAATTTCGTTTAGGTAATCATACAATTTAATAATTTTGATGGCATGCAGTAATGGCAATAAGTCTGGAATTTCGTTTAGGTAATCATACAATTTAATAATTTTGATGTAAATTATAAAAATGGCAGTTTAACAGAATGTTGCCATGTGTATTTTTTTTATTGACTGAATGTTTATTGGTAGAGATTTTGCATTATTTGTTATTTAATTTGCTGCCTAATATAATTTCGCACAGATTAAAGGATGATTGACTATGATTTTAGCAATATAATCAATTTGCACATTTAAAACATGATTGCCATTTATATTTCCTTTTTTACTGGTTGAGACAAATTTGGCCTGATTGTTTTGTTGACTGATATTCACTGGCTGAGACGAATTTGCACAAATTGATTTGATAATTGATAAACACTTGCATTAATTAAAATCATACAAGAAAATTATACATGTCATCCTCATAAAAGTCTCGCTATATGAAAAAACTTCATTGGTTGATGTTTAATTATTCTTGCTTATATTGAGATATTAAAAAAAATTATTGATTAAATTTTATTGGATGCTGTAAATTTACCATTTTTAAATTTAAATAATTTAAATATTTTTATAAAACTAAGAGGCTACAACATTTTGTTGCATCAAATAATATAAACAACTTCATATATATTTTAGCAATTATTATTTCATATTTAATATATAATGTGTTTATTATTACGTTTCTTTGATATTATATTTATATATATTTTCATACTAAGATATCCGTGCATTGTACGGGGTCTTATACTAGTACAATTTAATAGTGATAAATGAATAGTTAAAAAAAACAATGGGACTAATGGGTAGAATATGAGGGAGTATTTTCTAACAAGTAGTTGGTCTGTTGCTTGTTGATCAAATTGGTAATGTTTTAAATAATTTGGCTAGTGACCATCAATTTTAGTCATTTAATGTCTTGCTCAGCACCTGATCTCGGCCCCGGCCCCAGAACCGGCCATTGTTATTTTTGTAATTAGTATGCTTGACATAGCAAAGCAATTCATTAGTATTTAGTAGGGATAACCTGTATAGTTTTCCTTAGTGATTTCGTATTCATGTAATTCTCACCAGTCAAGTTATTTTTTACGATTTCCACTTGTTTTGCTACATTTTCTTGTGAGTTGACCTTAAACAAGGAATCTATATTCTCATAATATAAAGAGAAGGACTATTTAACCTGTGTATGAGGCGCGTCTCTCGGTAAAACCATTTCTTGTAATAATTTGTGAACAAGCTAGTATTTTCCTTATATGTGCTAGCGTAATGTTTTGATTGTCAAATGCCGACGTGTGAATCACTTGATAGTAAGGATCGGATAAGACATACTGGTTGAAATTTTGGTAGGATATAGAAGTATGTTCCTTTCTTATGCTCCAATCAGATGGTTATGATAAATTACAGGAGGTCGCTACATTCTTCCGTGTATGACAAAAACATCGATGATCAAATCCGCCCAGTTGTGGTACCAGATGATGTGATCCAGCCTCAGTCAGAAAAGTATTGGGCACCAAATCCAAACACAGGAGTGTTTGGACCTACTGCTGCAGAGCAAAACATGGCTAAAGCCAAAGGTCGTGGCTTCTACGTGTCTTCCTCACATGGTGGCACAGAGTCTGTGCTTGAGCAGAAAGCGTTTATACGACCTCTTGAGGATCTGGACAAGCCCGACCACACTTAACACCTTGTGATGATAAAGCCGCCGTAGCTAATCAATCAATATAACTAATATTGTAGAATGCATGTTGGTGAGCTAGAGGCAGGCTACTTATACATCTTAAGTTTTAGAATTTAGATTATGAGAAGCCTCAGCATTGTAAATGAGAAGTCTTGGATTGTAATGTTGCTTTGAAGACTTTGTATTTTCAATATAAATGTGATGTATTGCTGGGATTTGTGACTTTAAATTAATAATTAAACATATAAAATAAAGTTATATAAACTTAATAGGTTTTACAAAAACATATGACAAGTTCAAACATTTGCTTACACAAACACCAAATGAGAACTTTATCGTCGAGAATCACTATAGATCGAACATAGTAACAAGAAGATTTTGTACGTGACTTGATACAAATTCTAGGCGAAATGCTCTATCCTAAAACATCATTTGCTCCCTACTACAGTGTTTGGGAATGTAAATTGGAAATATGTTTTGAGATACAAAGAATTTCACTAAATTTCTAGCACAAGGAAATTAGAACGATATGAGAAAACATAAATAGATGAAGAAATGGAAATTTACAATCTAGGATTGCAAGTTCTTTATGTAAAGTGCTAAAGAAAATAAGAAATTCAAAAATTACATGTAGTCCATAACCCACACAAGCCTTTTATATTTATAGATGAGCTTACACAATTTCACGAAGTAACATGTCACTCCAACAAACACAACATCGATTCACGAACCAATATCGAGATTAACTCAATTTGTCCCAATTATTCAGTTAATATGACCATATTAACTGTAGGTAGTTAGCATAACTAACAAAACCGAAAAAAAGAACATTGCAAAAATCAGCGCGAAAGTCGTGGCCACGACCTGAGCAATTTCCAAAACTAAAACTTTGTCTTGAAATAATCCGCGAGCTTTTTCGCGATCCGCCAAATTACTTTTGCACAAAACAACAATTTTGCAATATTGGGATATTTCTAATCAATAATTTATTCAATAATTAATTTGATTTAATTAATTTATAATTTTCGATAACCATTAGAGTGTATAATCCTTTTCCTCTTTCGCGATCCATAATCTCCAACTCATTTCATGCATCAATGCCAATGTCCGTCCGAATTGAATTGACACCTAGTACTACACATCTTTGCAATTGATCATACCCCCTAAGGTCCGTCCGGATTCAATTAACCAGATATATCCAACCAATGGAAAAAGTAGTACACATGAAATAATTCGTTACACTAGCATATGTAACAGCTTAAAGATTGTGTGTCCAGATCTATTCATAAGTTCATTGAAATCATAAGTATGCCCCTTGATTTCGTTGATGCGACCAAACCCCAAAGTTATAAAGGTAGCTTCTTCTGGCTACCATGCTGTCGTGAATAAAGCACTCAATCTAGGGATCTTCAATCTCTAGAAACTGAAGACCACGTGGGACTACTCTATTACCTCATTTTTCAATATCACGAACAAAGCAAGTAAGAATAACTTAAGTGTTGCTTCCCAACATCTTATGAGCGATCACTCCACATTGAATTCAACACTAGATGTTTCTTCTAGTGTCGAATTAATGAGAATTTTCCAATTTCATTAAACCATGAAGTTTCTAGACTTATTAAGAATACTTAATTTCTCTAATTTTCAACTTTGTTCACATAGGCAAGAATTGTGTACCTTCTTTGATAAGCACTAATTTTTGGCTTTGCCTCAATTAGATGTCATAGCATTATCAAAGTTACCCTCGACTATCAATACTTTATACAAGCCACTTGTCAATCACGCTAGATTGTTTGTGCACTACTTCGGCTTAATTAAACATCAAAAAGATGAGTATCTTTAAACTATATCGTTTACATATTTGTCTAAATCATGACAAATAACATTAATATCATAGTGGAATAAGTTAAAATTTTTGTTTGTTCTTGGGTGATCAAAACTTGGTACCTCCCTCACAAACACATAATTTGAAAAACATAGAGAATGACCAAGTCACTAAAGATCAAACTCACACATGAGTACCTCTTCAAACTTATAAAATTAAGTAAAACCATTAGGGGTGTGCAAAATGAGACCGGACCGGAACCGGGTGAGACCGGACCGGACCGATTGCATCCGATCCGGTCTCCGGGTCCGGTCCGGTCTAAACCTGGAAAAATCGGGTTGTCTAAATGAGACCAGATACACATAAAAGTGATTTTGAAAGTGAATAATATTTACGATTATTATGTATATACTTATTTAAAGGGCTTTAAATATTTTGTTTTCAACACAAAATAATTTTTTAATTTAAATATTTTAATTTTATAAGTTAAAGGGCTTTAAATCTTTCGATTTTTTTTTTGGCAATTTTTTTTTTTCCGGTCCAACCGGTCTAAACCCGGATCGGACCGGATGGAATCCAGGTTAGACTGGGACCGGACCTGATGGAACCGGTCCGGTTTCCGGTGTTAGCATATACGAGATTCCAGTCTTCCGATCCAAGTTTGGACCGGTTAACACTCCTTAAAAGCATGATACAACATAAACATTTTGGTCTATTCAAATAATTTCTCTATAAAGGAACATTAAGTTGTAAGTAAAACTTGACAACTATAAAACAAATTGAATCTTTGTATAAGTCAAAATTATATCTAATTTATATAAGGAACAATCCCCAACAACAGCCTTGAACTTTACTCATTTTCATTTAAACATCCGCGAACTTCGTTTATCCTCAACAACAGCCATCAAAGTACCAAAAGTGACATCGAAACAGCCAACTTGCCCCAACTCCACTAAATGACCGGTTTTTACCCATTTCTTACCTTTGACCTAAGCTTATGACCGTTGACCAAAAATTAAAAAAAAAAAACATTTTAACTTCCTTCATCCCTTACCTTTCACCATTCACTCTTCTTCCTCCATTTCTTTATCCTCTTCCACTCTCCATACCTTTCTTCAAATAACCCCCTTAACAATGACCAAAATATTCCAATAATTCAAAAAATTTCTAATTATTAATGATTAAGTTGTTTCTTGTACTTAGCTGCTTCTTGTTCATTAGGGAAAAACCCCATTAATCTTCCAGCAGAGTTCTGGTAAGCGTACACAAACCCACCCATTAATCCAATTAATCCACCAGTCACCATTGACGGACCTTTGATTCCAGGCTTAATACCTAAATCACAAAAGAAAAAAATCCCATAAAATTAGATTAAATTAGACAAATTTTAAGATATGGGTTTTAATTAAAAATGAGAAATTAAAATGGGTAACCTGATAAATAGCCAACAGTAACAGAAACACCAGTAATTGTGACAAAACGAAGGTAATCAAGAGAACTGAAGTTTCTGACGACTTTGGTGAAAGGTGGATTGCGATCTATTACTGGGTATTCTGGTTTTGGTGAAAGGTGGATTCCGACGACTTTGGTGAAGGTAATCATTAATAATTAGAAATTTTTTGAATTATTGGAATATTTTGGTCATTGTTAAGGGGGTTATTTGAAGAAAGGTATGGAGAGTGGAAGAGGATAAAGAAATGGAGGAAGAATAGTGAATGGTGAAAGGTAAGGGATGAAGGAAGTTAAAATGTTTTTTTTATTTTTTATTTTTTATTTTTGGTCAACGGTCATAAGCTTAGGTCAAAGGTAAGAAATGGGTAAAAACCGGTCATTTAGTGGAGCTGGGGCAAGTTGGCTGTTTCGATGTCACTTTTGGTACTTTGATGGTTGTTGTTGAGGATAAACGAAGTTCGCGGCTGTTTAAATGAAAATGAGTAAAGTTCAAGGCTGTTGTTGGGAATTGTTCCTTTATATAATCATTTCAAATATTTAAGAAATAACTTCAAGTGAAAGACATGAATGTAATTTTGGACATTTCCTTAAGTATAATAAAATATTTATTTTTAAGTTCTTGAACTTTTATGTAAAAATTCTTTTAACATTTACGTTTCCCATTCCCTTCACAGAATGAAGGAATATGACATATTACTTTGTGAACTTTACTTATACAATTCCAAATTAAATATATCATAATTTATAAAAAGATAATATACATGATACAACATAGCATAACAAAATACAAACAATTATTTATGCATTGTATTTTTTGTAAACTTATTGAAGTAAATTCAATAATCAATTATCATATTAAGTATAATACTCCTACCACTTAATATATCTTAAACTTTATTACATGTTCATCAATCTTCATATATAATATGTAAATTTATCTATAATATATTGCTTTACTTACCAGGGGCGGAGCAAAGGATTTCGTGGCCCTATTCAAGTTTTAATTATTTGAAAAAATTAAGGCCCTTTAAAAACTAATTAAGAATTGATAAAATATAAAATTTTAATAACAAATAACTAAAAATAAAAAATCAAAATATGATTTTGACTATTAAAATACGATAAAAGACCAATTTTTAAAGTTAAGTATATAACTAGATAAAAAACACAGTAAATGAATATTGCAAAGTACTGTTATACAAATATACTAGTTGGGGAAAAAATCCAAATAGAACAAAAATTAAATCTAAAAAATATAATAATAAACGAAATATCATACATAATTTCTAGAAGCAGAGAAGTACCCATTGTAACCCATTTAGAATGAGCAATTTATTCTTGGGATGATAAAGTTAATATTAAGCATATGAATTCATATGTTGATATTCATTTAATAAAAATTATGAAAAAATAATAATGAAATTGGTGGGAAGTTTGAGAAATAAAAATAAGATATATTCTTTCTTTCAAAAAAAAAAAAAGATATATTAGAACATAACAAAATTAATGATAAGTCATTATATTCTTGAAAGTGGGTAAGAAAATGCTTTTATATTTCAACAAAAAGTATAACACAAGGGTCGAACCTCTGACCACTTGTTTAGCATTGGGAACTTCACGCCAGCTGTGCTACGATTGTAATGCTGTGTAAAACTGGACTTCTATTATATGAGGCCCTTCTAATTAGGGGGCCCTAGGCGGTGGGCTACCTAGAATGGGCCTAGAACCGGGCCTGTTACTTACTTGGAGATTAAATTACTAAAATTCAAACATTATTCCCATGATGAACACATCATTACTTACTTCCTTTTAGAAAGCTTAAACTTAGATGATACTTAAGAATCAAAATAAATACTCATGGGTAAACCTTCATTTTAGTAATATGAATACAATATTAAGAACCTTTAACATAATCAACCTTCGTTAAAAATGTTTTTCTTAATAAAATAAAATTATATATTTTTCTCTTTTAGAAATACAAGCTTTATCAAAAGATTAATTAGCAAATCAATTAAAAAAATGATTAAATTGTCATAATCATTTGTACAAACTTATAGGTATTTAAACTTAACTATCATTGAAAATAAATTTTCAAATAAATATTGCATGACTTGATATTATAATTAAATATCATTGATATGTAATATCCCTTGTTCTAATAATTAGAACTCATAGTAGATGTTATAAATAGTGATGGCCACGCTCCGGGTTGGTCCGGAACCGAACCAGTCCCGAACCGCTTGATACCGGTCTCGAAACCGGAACCGTTCGCGACAGGCTCCGAACCGCGGAATCGTGAACCCACCGGAAAAAGTTGCCGGAACCGTGGAACCGCCGGAAAAAAACATTTGAACTGGACCAAAGAACCGCGGGAAGGTTCACCCGGACCAACGGTTCCAAGGAACCGACCTAGAACCTCGAATCGGACCGGTCCGGTTCACCCGCCCCGACGGTTCCAAGGAACCGGAACCGTACGGTTCTCCCTGACTGAAAAACTACATCAACTTCAAACGCTCCCCATTTCTTGCTCGATTATCGGAATCGGACGTATAATATACCGTTGGAAAGCCCTTGAAGTCTAGTTTATAATGTCGTAAACCATGTATTAATGAGATATTCCTATCAAAAGTTATAGCCAAAAGAGTAGACATGTATCAAATTTCACCTTAATACTTTTGCATTAACAACACTTTTCTACTCTTTTGCTCTTTTACTCTTCATGGCTTGACATAATTGATAGCTTGATACATTCTTTGAGCCTTGTAAACATGATTAGTACCAAAAACCCACAAAAATGACTCAAAGTACCATAATTCACCCATTTGGCTTCAAATTGGACATGGAATACCGAAATGGAGTGAAACCACATAAAACAACCCTAAATCGCCTCTAACCATTGAAAAGGAGCGCAAAATGTAAATGATGAGTGCAAATTATTACACTTATCATATGTCCACGCAACTAAGGTAGTGTTTGGCCAAGCTTTTAAAACAACTTCTGCAACAGAAAAGCTAAAACTTGGCCAAACATTGTGTTTCTGAGAAGTTGAAACAGTTTTGAAAAAAGCTAAAAACAGCTTCTACAAGGGTCAAGAGGAGAAGCTACAAATTGTAACTTCTGTTCCTACCTTCTCAAAGAGCTTCATATTTTTCTCATTTTATATGTTAAAAAAATTTCTATATTTTCTTCAATTAACTATGAAATTTTTTTTATTAATTTTATTTTTCTTTTTTCATATTTTCCACCAAAATTCAAAAATTTTTACTTCATTGTATAATTAATTTGTTATCACAACCAACATCCCAATTATTTTTTTTATTGAATATTATGCGATTAAATTACATCAAAATTTCATACATGTTTTATGTTTAAATTTATTAACATATTGTCAAATTTGGGATTTATTTTCAATTCCTTAATTTAGTGTATTTGAATGTTTTTTTCTAACATTATAATGATTATTTTTTCGTGTATGCTATATATTTTTCGGTGTTTTTCTTAAAATTGATGCTTGTGACTCAACTATTTTTTAATGTATGTTATATGTTTTTCCATCATATAACAACACTAACATTAAATAAACATAAGGAAAAAAAGCCAAACACACAAATGTATTTGTTTCCCAAAAACTCTTTTTTAAAATATGAGGCCAAACACATCTGTTTCTAAAAAGTGTTTCTCTATAAACAGTTTCTACAGAATTACTTTTAGGAAACAAAAGTTGATTTCCAAAAGCTAGGCCAAACATACCCTAAGATTTTTTCATATGTTTATGAACCAAACGTTTACTTAGTAATAACTAATAAGTGGATGTATTACTGTTTTTTATCATCTTCTTAGACATTCTCATGATGATAGTAATGTTTTTTAAAGCCGATTCTTGCAGATTTGATGGATAAGTGGAAAGTGTATTTCACTGTTTTTCCTTATATTTATGGAATTACGACAATTTTAGATCCGTGTTTTAGGACGAAAAACCTAAGAAAAATAATAGGATTTTACTACCAAACATTAGATCGCCCGTCTAGTGATGTACATATTTATGTAGGAACTTATAAAAAACTTTTAGCATACCTTTATGATCATTATTCTAGTATATATAACCCGAGTCGCGATACGTCTAGGCATGCTAGCGTTTCGGAACGTCCCATGTATTATAACCCCATAATAGCTAACATAATAAGTCAAGATCATACTTTTATAGGACTCAAGATTGGGATCAAGCGAATGTCCGAATACAAGGACTCAAGACCGATGATGATCAAGACGACGATGATCCATGGATGATGATGGATACATTTGCATCATCGTCGAGAGGAGAGTCGGTGGAAGCATCTTACCAACCATATGACGATGACTAATAGGATCATGGATTACGGACCACGGTCAATCAACATCAACATTCAACAATTAAAAATAAAAGGTACGACAAAGAACTACGTGGGCTTTGATTCCTTCGGGATACGTAGGCAGCTTAGTATTTCTTCGGGATACTAGGTTTAAGTTGATTCTCTCCCCCTTTTTTATTAATCATCTTTATCGTTTCTTATTAATTTATTTTTTTCCTTCTTTTTAGTAAATATTTTAATAACGATGACAAGCATTGAATTTCGATAATAATCAAGTAATCAATGAAGGTACGTCCGCATTATTATAGTATTTTTATATTACAATTAAAGGAAAAATAAGAATGAAATCGATGGTTCGACCCACCCGACCCCGGTTTTGGAACCGCCGAAACCGCCTCATGAACCACCAAGGAACCGTTTGGAACCGTCCGAAACCGGAAACAAAACCGGAAACGTTCATGAGGCTTTGGTATCGGCTCAACCCGGACCGTGGCCATCACTAGTTATAAATAACATAAATTTTAGGGAAATTATCATTGGTGTCCCTGAGGTATGCGGTTTTATCAATGGTGTATAAACTTATTTTTAATCCAATTGCACCCCTGAGGTTTAGTGGTAATTACAACTGTGACCTTTTTAAGTACTTTCCGTTAAAATTCCGTTAAGTTTCGAAATTAACCTAACTAGGGTTAGTTTCCTCTTCTCCTTCTTCACTCCTTCCATGGCTGCCATTTTCTGTTCATTTGAAGAATCTTCAGTTCAACTTCTTAAGGTTTCCCGTGTACTTTATAATGGACTCGAGAGTACTGATTTTCTGTTCTACATTCAATGGCGATCTTATGGTTATTACCGCCTCTTCCAAACATGGAATCGTAAAATTTGAATCAATTTGTAATGAGAAAATACAGGAAGTAAGAAATTGCACAATCTGAAGAACATTTTGATCCATATGTTACACGTTCACTCACATTTTTCAAGCTATCTCTTGAACAAAGTGCAGCAAACATAGCTCCATGGATATCAAACTTCTTAAGTTTGGGATGAGCATTGAACGAAGTTTTCAGCAAAATCAATTGCAGGAAAGGCTATAAGATTTTCGTAATCCCCTGTAAATTCAACCTTCATGTATTGATGCTTCACTTGAGAAACCAATTCCAGCATTTTGCTTATGGCATACCAACGCCATTGAACTCCTCTCATAGACAAGGTTTCAAGTGCCACAAGCTTTCCGAAATCGACTAAGCATACTTTCCCTGTTAATAAACATATTAAGTTATCAATTTAACAGAAACTTGAAAGTTGAAGTGGGTAATTGTTAAAATTGAAGTGGGTAATTGTTAAAATTGAAGTGAATAATCTTGTTGTTCTTCAATGAAAAATTAAAGTGGGTAATGGTTAAAATTGAAGAAAATGGAAAATTTGAAGAAATGGCAGCCATGGAAGATTTGATTGGATTGAGAGGGTGAAAAAGGAGAAAACTTGCAGCATTGAATCTGTTGGGCCACCTATTACCACATATAAAATAGAGTTTTGGATTTTCTGGGTTTTGAAGAAATGGCAGCCATAGAAGACAGCCATGGAAGGAGTGAAGAAGAGAAGAAGAAGAAGAAGAAGAAGAAGAAGAAGAAGAAGAAGAAGAAGAAGAAGAAGAAGAAGAAACTAACCATAGTTAGTGTAGAAACGTATAGAGACAATGAAGTGTAACAAGAGGGGGGGTGAATTGTTACTTGTTATCTTTAGAGTATTTTCGCCCTTTTCTTGCGGAATTTGAATAAAGAAAATACTCAAAACAAATTAAAAGAAAACTTTAAAGAAACACAAAGAATTTAACGTGGGAACAAGAACCACGATCCTCTAGGGATTTCGATTCTCTATTATTTTATGTAATTTAATTCTCTATTACATAAAATACATTTCTCCTTCTCTTTCTCTTCTTCTTTCTCGATTTCTTTCTTGTTCCTTCTCTTGATTCTCCTTCTCTTTCTCTCTTCTCTTTCTCTCTTCTCTTTCTCACTTCCCCCTTAGACTTACCCAAGTCTAATTACAAAATTCTCTCAAAAACCCATACAAGATAAATTCTCTAAATTGGATGAACAAACAAAGATAGCACAAGGAAAAATTTAGGAATTAATTTTCGGTTTAGAACACTCAAAAATTTCCTTTTCTTGATTCTTGAATCTCACGAAATTGGGCACAATTTTTCGGAAATAATTTTCTCTCAATGTTGATCACCAAGGGAGCACTCGAATGATATGAGTGATTATTTTTCTCCCTTGATCTCCATAGGAGAACTCTAAAGATTTTACATGAATATTTCTCTCCTTGTTGATCACCAAAAATTTGTGCCGGTTAGAAAAATGCTTTTATAATCATTTTAGAACAAGTTATGCCATAAACCCATTATCTAAAGATGAGGGATTAGTGGGCATTGACCGTGAGAAGGAAATAACTTCCTTGGTGGTTATTCAAAGTCTAACTTTGACTCTAGCTAAAAATAGCCATTTTCAAGAGACTTTTTAGGAGTTAGTTATTTTAATTCTTAGATTAATTCCTTGTGCTTCCTTGTTTATTAACCGTACAACAAAACTAAAATATAGAAAAATTAACTTAAGACTTTTTCTAAATAATTTTGTTGACTTCTCCTCTGACCGGATTCTGGAGGAACAGCGTACTGTCTCTATCTGCAACAATATCAGTTTATCAATATCAGGAACAGTAGACTTGGATTCTACTCTTGACTTCCTCATTGACCTTCTCTACTGACTTTGACTTTGTTGACTTTGACTTTGACTTGTACGATTGCCATTGACCAGTCCTTAGGTATCATCGACGATTACAATAATCAGATATATTACCTACAAAACAATCTCTAAAATACTTTGTTTGTTTATAAATTGTTAAGTCATCATCAAAACTCAAATGGGCCAACAAATTCCCCCTTTTTGATGATGACAAACTTATAAACAAACTTTGTTAAAAGAAAGAGTAAAACTAATGACTTTGAACATGTTAGAGATTAAACACAAGTTCAAACATATTTAGTAAATTAAATCGTTACAAGTAATTTACCAAACTCTAAAGCAAGCATATTACTCTAAAATATTTTTGGCGAAAATCATGTGATTAAGCATGACTTCAAATTTTTAATTTTAAAACAAAACATGAACATAAATACCAAAAACAAAATAAACCAAAAACATAATAGTTAAGAAACTTAAAGACATAAAATTAAAAATTAAGAGACACAACAAATTAAGTAATTCTAATTAAGTAATTCAAGACAATTAAGTAAGTCAAGAAAATTATGAGTTGTATGAACCAAAGATAAACAAAGTGATAATATTCAATATAACTCATGTCAAACAACAATTAGCCAATCAAATGATCCATATGAACCAAACTGTTTGGCTACTCTTCCCCCTTAAATATGTCAAACAGTAAGTTATCAAACTAAGTGTTATGAAGTAAACCAAGAATAGAGAATCAATTATCCAAAGACTAAGCAAAAACGTAAGCATCACAAGCATTCACAAAAGTTTGTTTGCTATTCTTCCCCCTTTTGGCATCAATCAAAAAGTAGGGATATGAATCAAATCACAGCTCTAAGGCAAGCGTTAGACAAATTAAGATAGTAAGCAGCAAACTAAGAAAATAAATGCCCAAACATAAATCAAGAAAGCATGCAAGCAAACATATTAGACCATGGGATAAAAAAGGATAATATGAAGGATTAAAGAAAATGGTTAGTAGCATAAGCATAGAAATTTAAATTGTTTCGTACCCCAGCTGGTACTTTGAACAACAACAAAAGAAAATATTGTTTAGAATTACAAACAGTGTGGCCAACAAATCATTAAAATTTTAATAGAAAACAGAAGCAGGAAGGATCAGGCAGCAGTCTCTTCATCAACAAATTCAGTTTGAACCTCCACTGTGTCGAGCTTTGCACCAAGACGTGTTTCCATGTCGGTGAGTTGTTCAGCAATGGTGGATAGGGAGGCACGAACTTCACTTTGGAGAGCACATAATTGGGACTGCATATCAAGTAGTGTAGAATGGACATGAGCAAGGGTAATAGGAGGAGGAGGGATAGTAGTGGGATCATCAAAACCAGTGGATAAAGGTGATGGTGGTGATGTAACTGGTGGTGGAGTAGTTGCTATTGGTGATGGTGGTGGTGATGGTATAGGTGAGTTTGGTTTCGGTGATAGTGGGGTTTGAGAGGTAATATCAGCATTTAGGCACGAAGAACTCTTGGATGATTTCATGATGTTCTTTAGAGGCACATTGAGGTCCTCATCCTCTGAACTAGATTTTTCATCCTCTAGTTCCTCTATCTCTTCTTCCCAACCTGTTCCCCCTTACTAACAGCTTCCCCCTTACTAATTGTTTCCCCTTGTTCCTGTTCTGTTTCTGCCTCAGTAGTGGCAGTGGGAACAGTTTCCTGATCTACATTCTCTCCTTCTACTTCAGTTTCACCTTCCTCTTTTTCTTCATCAGAACTCACATACTCAACATCTTCTTCAACATCCTCTAGAATTCCATTTTCATTTAATGTAAGATGCAAGTTGTTAAGACACTTAGCACCTATTTTGTTGTTAGCACTCATTGGAAATTCTAGGCCTTCAAGAGGCACACCAAACTTCTTAAAGAGTCACATTAACAAACCTCCTCAACACAATCAGGATCTACTACCTTGGCCTTCTTTGCGGGTTTTGAATATGAGCTTCCTTTTGTGGTAGAAAGTCCTTTTCGTGCCGACATGCATGGGTTTTGTTGTTTTCGGTTTAGATGAAGTCTTGGGAGATTTCATGGTGATGATGAGATGAATTGATGAAGGTTAGGAATTTTTGAAAGAGGAAAATGGGTTTGACGGTTTTCTAGGAGTAGTACAAGTAATGGGTTTATGAATGATGGATGTGACATGAGGAGTGGGTTATAAAGGGTTGAATGGACGGTTATGAAAAAGGTTTGTACTACTTCCATAATGGCGGTTTTAGGAGGTGTAAGGGTAGTTATTAATTAAGCTTAGTTCGTTGAATATGTCGATTAAGATAACTACTTTCCGAAACACCTCGATGATCCGTCTTCCATTTTATAAAATGATGTTGGTTCACCGAAAGAAATAAAATAAAGAAAATGCTGGAATTTGTGGAAAACAAAATATTTTTGTATTTTTCGAAAATAGTTTATAATATGTGGGTAATAAAATATATAATATAAAATAAGTTATGCTACTTGGTCTAATTAGTTCAAACATGCAAGCAATCAAGATAAAGTTTAAGACATAAATTTAAATAGAAGCATACCCAAATCTCGCAATGATTGAGTGAACAATCTTGGTTGTTGTGGTTGATTGAACCCTTCCGATTTTTCAAGATGTTTTGAGGAGGAATACTAGCAATTGAACGTTAGTGAAGCTTGATCATACCTAGCTCCAACCTCATCTTTTCAAATTGTTCTCTTGGAAGCGGTTTGGTCATAATATCTGCAACTTGTTCACTAGTATTGACATGTTTAACAATAATATTTTTAAGCTCTACGTTATCCTTAAGGAAATGATGTCTAATATGAATATGTTTAACTCTAGAATGATGCACCGGATCTTTAGAAATACAAATAGCACTAGTATTATCACAATAAATAGGAACACATTCAAATTTAATACCAAAATCTCTTAGCTGTTGTTTAATCCAGAGCATTTGGGAACAGCAGGCTGCTGCTGCTACATATTCAGCTTCTGCCGTGGATAAAGCTACTGTGTTCTGTTTCTTGGAACTCCATGATACCAAACAAGATCCAAGAAACTGTACCATTCCTGAAGTGCTTTTTCTATTTACAAGATCACCTGCGTAATCTGCATCACTATACCCTTTCAAGTCATAGACATCACTTTTAGAATAAAATAAGGATAAGTCATCTGTTCCCTTTAGATATCTAAGAATTCTTTTAACTGCCGTATAATGTGATTCTTTAGGATTTGATTGAAATCTAGCACACAAGCCAACACTAAAGGATATATCGGGTCTACTAGCTGTTAGATATAGTAGTGATCCTATCATGCCTCTATACATCGTTTGGTCAACATTAATTCCGTTAGAGTCTTCATCTAACCTAATGTTAGTGGCCATGGGTGTATGGTTTGTTTTAGCATTATCTAGTCCATATTTCTTTAGAAGTTCTTTTATATATTTTTGTTGATGAATAAAGATACCGTTAGCAGTTTGTTTAATTTGCAAACCAAGGAAGAAATTTAATTCTCCCATCATACTCATTTCAAACTCATTACTCATTAGGTCAGCAAATTCCTTACATAACGATTCATTTGTAGCACCAAAAATAATATCATCAACATATATTTGAACAACTAATATATTCGAGCCTTTATTCTTAAAGAATAAGGTTTTATCAATTTTACCACGTATGAACTTATTTTCAATCAAAAACTTAGATAATCTCTCGTACCATTGTCTATGTGCCTGTTTTAGCCCATAAAGAGCTTTATCAAGCTTGTAGACGTGATCCGGAGAAATTGGGTTTTCAAAGCCAGGTGGTTGTTCCACATACACATCTTCTTCTAGAAACCCATTTAAGAATGCACATTTTACGTCCATTTGATATAATTTAAAATTCATGAAAGCAGCAAATGAAATAAGAATTCTAATAGCTTCTAATCTAGCTACGGGAGCAAAAGTTTCAGTATAGTCAATACCTTCCTGTTGATTATAACCTTTTACCACCAACCTTGCTTTGTTTCTAACGATTATGCCGTGTTCATCCAGCTTGTTCCTGAATACCCATTTAAGTCCAATAATCTTCTTGTTCTTTGGTTTTGCTTCTAAGTGCCACACTTTGTTTCTTTCAAACTCGTTTAATTCATCTTGCATAGCTACCACCCAATCCGAATCTTGCAAAGCTTCTACATGATTCATGGGTTCCATAGTTGATAGAAAAGCAAAGTGTGCACAAAAGTTTCTCATTTGTCCCCTTGTTTGCGTGCCTTTGTTCATGTCACTTATAATCAATTCTAGTGGATGTGACTTATGATGTTTCCACGGTCTTGGAACAAAGTCTCTTGTGGGGACAGATGTGGAAGCTGGTTCACTGACTTGGTTCTGATTTGGTTCAACTTCAATTCTTTCTTCTTGTGCTTCTGTTTGAATTTCTGGATTAGGAACTGCAGGCTGTTCCTGATCTGCCTGTGGTTCCTGTTCTTGATTTTGTTCAACATTCTGACCTTGTTGCTGTTCTACTGGATCTTGCTCCTTGTGTATATTTTCATCATCTTCCAGATCCGCAAGACCTATCTTAAAATCACTTGTTTCTTGTTCACTTGTCATAAAGTTAGTCTCATCAAATATAATGTGAACAGATTCTTCAACACACATTGTTTTCTTATTGTAAACTCTATATGCTTTACTATGAGATGAATAGCCAAGAAATACTGCTTCATCACTTCTTTCATCAAATTTACCTAAATTTCGTTTTCCATTAACATGCACAAAACATCGACATCCAAAGACTCGAAAATATGAAATATTAGGTTTAATTCCTTTAAATAATTCGTAGGGGGTCTTAGAAGTGATTGGTCTTATTAAAACTCGGTTTAATATATAACAAGCAGTATTGACGGCTTCGGCCCAAAAATTTCTAGGTAAACCACTAGCAATTAACATAGTTCTAGCCATTTCTTCTAATGTTCTATTCTTTCGTTCAACAACACCATTTTGTTGTGGTGTTCTAGGCGCGGAGAAATTATGACTTAAACCATGCTCATTACAATAATCCATAAACTTTGAATTTTCAAATTCTTTACCATGATCCGATCTTATGTGGACTAGTTGATTGTTACTAGATTTCTGAATTTTAGTAGCGAATGCAACAAATTCATCAAAAGCCTCATCTTTGCTAGATAAGAATAAAGTCCATGTAAATCTACTGTAATCATCAACTATAACAAAAACATATCGCTTACCGCTGCGACTTTGGATTCTCATAGGTCCACAAAGATCCATATGAATTAATTCAAGTGGTTTTGATGTGGTCACGACATTTTTAGTTTTAAAGGATGACCTTGCATGTTTTCCTTTGGCACAAGGATCACATACTTCATTCTTTTGAAATTTTAGGGACGGTAATCCTCTTACTAAGTCTTTAGTACGTAAAGTATTAAGCA
The DNA here is from genome assembly GCA_019776075.1 of Amaranthus palmeri. Taxonomy (NCBI): domain Eukaryota; kingdom Viridiplantae; phylum Streptophyta; class Magnoliopsida; order Caryophyllales; family Amaranthaceae; genus Amaranthus; species Amaranthus palmeri. The sequence goes on along the minus strand of JAAKBH010000060.1, from coordinate 548,210 downwards.
ATGAAAAACTAGCATGACCTAATCTTTTATGCCAAAGTAGAGGGTCATCTTCTATAACACTCAGACATGTTAAACTGGTTTTAGGAACAGTGTGCAGGTCCACCACATAGGTGTTCCCTTTTCTAATTCCTTCGAGAATGATGTCACCTGTGTCGTTCCTAGAAATCATGCACTTCTCAGAAGTAAAGTTTACAGAGTTACCTTTATCACAAAATTGAGAAATACTTAATAGGTTGTGTTTCAAATTCTCGACCAAAAATACGTTATCTATAGCGTGGGAACTTGACCTTCCTACCTTGCCTTTTGCAATGATTTCACCTTTCATATTGTCGCCAAAGGTCACAGTTCCTCCATCATAGGCTTCTAGTGAGAGAAATTTTGATCTATCGCCTGTCATGTGCTTGGAACAGCCACTGTCGAGATACCATGAGCTGTTCCCCCTCACTAGAACCTGCAAAACGAACTTAGTTGTTAGAGGGTGGAACCCAGCCATCCTTGGGTTCCGTGTCGATTAAACAAGAATTAAATTTCTTAATCCAAACTCTATCGACGTATATTTGGTTCGTTTTGTTGTGCTGTTCCCTTTTTAAACATTTATGTTTCAGGTGCCCGGTTTTGCCACAAAAGGAACAGACTTTGTTACTTGGGAGATCAACATAGACCTTTTTCTTTTTGTCATTTTTATCATATCCTAGACCTTCGGTTCCTTTAGTTCTAGCATTAAGAATCCATTTGGGAACTTCTCTAGTTTTCCCTTTATCTCTTGAATTTAATTCAAGCTTAAGACGATCGTTTTCTTTTAAGGCGGATTCTAGATCGGATTTCATTTGGAAGAGTACCCATTGAATTTCTTTCTTAGTCTCATAATCTACTTCCATATCAAATTGCTCTAATTGATTCAATTCAATATTTAACATGATGTTTTCTTCTTAAACTTTTTCTAAGGCTTCTTTTAACATCACATTATTATCAAGCAATTCAAAGAATCGATTTTGCACATCGGATCTAAATGAGTTAAGGTATGATATTTGGTCTTTACATGCTTTAAGGTCTTTTTCAGTTTTGAGAGTGATGGCGGTTTGTTTTTCTAAATTTTCGTGAGATTCTAAAATCATTTTAACTAATCTATGTTTGTCCAATTTAAACAAATAATCAGAAAATGGATCAGGAGACAGTACCTCTTTTCCTTCAGATGTATCGTCATGAGTAGCCATAAGACAGAGGTTAGCTACCTCTTCTTCTTCCACGGGGGCTTCAGTTTCAGTTTCACTTTCGGACTCTCCCCATGCAGCTATCATGGCTTTGCGGAAATCGGTTTTGTTGAAATTTCCCTTTGTTGGTTGTCTTCCTGTTTCTCTTGCTTTCCCTTTAGCTTTCTCGTCCTTCCATAGTGGGCATTCCTTTATGAATTGCTCGGTACTTCCACATTTGTGGCATTCATAAGTTTTGGATTTAGAAGTTCCTTTTTCTTTGTAGTTTCTTTGATTTTTATATCTATTGTTCCTGAAGAACTTCTTGAATCTACGTACCAGCATTGCTGCCTCTTCCTCATCAGTTTCTGAATTTTCTTGATCGTCTGCTGTCAGAGCCAAACCTTTGTTCCTGGAACTGTCAGCTGTTCCCAGATGTAATTCATGAGTCATCAGGGAACCAGCCAACTCTTCCAGATTAAACTTTGTAAAATCTTTAGATTCTTGAATGGCTGTGACCTTTGCTCTCCAACGATCATCTTGAGGTAGGCTTCTTAGGATCTTTCGCACTTGTTCATCGGATGGAATAAGCCTTCCAAGAGAGACTAACTCATTTGTGATGTTCGTAAACCTAGTAAACATTTCTTGAATGCTTTCTTTAGGTTCCATAACAAATCTTTCATATTTGGACATGAGTAAGTCAATCTTGGAACGCTTGACTTCGCTTGTACCTTCATGGGTAACTTCCAGCAGATCCCAAATTTGTTTTGCTGATTTGCAACCCATAATGCGATTGTGTTCATTAGGACCAAGCCCACAATGAAGTAATTTAATAGCAAGAGCATTCATTTCCATCTTTTGAAAATCTTCTTTCTCATATTCTGTGATTGGTTTGGGAACAGTCTCGTTGATGGAGTTGGTCGTAGTTACCTCAAAATCTCCAACTTCGATGACTCTCCAAACTTGATAGTTTTCGGCTTTGATGAAGATCTCCATCCTGTTTTTCCAATAGGTATAGAATTTGCCATCGAACATTGGTGGTCTCTGAGTAGAGTACCCTTCTTCCATACGTTCGTTCATTTTCATCATCTCTAAAACACCAAGATACGACTCTCAGGGTTTCCTGATTTAATGAGGAACAGGGCTCTGATACCAATTGTAGAAACGTATAGAGACAATGAAGTGTAACAAGAGGGGGGGTGAATTGTTACTTGTTCTCTTTAGAGTATTTTCGCCCTTTTCTTGCGGAATTTGAATAAAAAAAATACTCAAAACAAATTAAAAGAAAACTTTAAAGAAACACAAAGAATTTAACGTGGGAACAAGAACCACGACCCTCTAGGGATTTCGATTCTCTATTATTTTATGTAATTTAATTCTCTATTACATAAAATACATTTCTCCTTCTCTTTCTGTTCTTCTTTCTCGATTTCTTTCTTGTTCCTTCTCTTGATTCTCCTTCTCTTTCTCTCTTCTCTTTCTCTCTTCTCTTTCTCACTTCCCCCTTAGACTTACCCAAGTCTAATTACAAAATTCTCTCAAAAACTCATACAAGATAAATTCTCTAAATTGGATGAACAAACAAAGATAGCACAAGGAAAAATTTAGGAATTAATTTTCGGTTTAGAACACTCAAAAATTTCCTTTTCTTGATTCTTGAATCTCACGAAATTGGGCACAATTTTTCGGAAATAATTTTCTCTCAATGTTGATCACCAAGGGAGCACTCGAATGATATGAGTGATTACTTTTCTCCCTTGATCTCCATAGGAGAACTCTAAAGATTTTACATGAATATTTCTCTCCTTGTTGATCACCAAAAATTTGTGCCGGTTAGAAAAATGCTTTTATAATCATTTTAGAACAAGTTATGCCATAAACCCATTATCTAAAGATGAGGGATTAGTGGGCATTGACCGTGAGAAGGAAATAACTTCCTTGGTGGTTATTCAAAGTCTAACTTTGACTCTAGCTAAAAATAGCCATTTTCAAGAGACTTTTTAGGAGTTAGTTATTTTAATTCTTAGATTAATTCCTTGTGCTTCCTTGTTTATTAACCGTACAACAAAACTAAAATATAGAAAAATTAACTTAAGACTTTTTCTAAATAATTTTGTTGACTTCTCCTCTGACCGGATTCTGGAGGAACAGCGTACTGTCTCTATCTGCAACAATATCAGTTTATCAATATCAGGAACAGTAGACTTGGATTCTACTCTTGACTTCCTCATTGACCTTCTCTACTGACTTTGACTTTGTTGACTTTGACTTTGACTTGTACGATTGCCATTGACCAGTCCTTAGGTATCATCGACGATTACAATAATCGGATATATTACCTACAAAACAATCTCTAAAATACTTTGTTTGTTTATAAATTGTTAAGTCATCATCAAAACTCAAATGGGCCAACAGTTAGGTTAATTTCGAAACTTAACGGAATTTTAACGGAAAGTACTTAAAAAAGGTCACGGTTGTAATTACCACTAAACCTCAAGGGTGCCATTGGAATAAAAAAATAAGTTTATACACCATTGATAAAAACGCATACCTCAAGGGCACCAATGATAATTTCCCTAAATTTTATAGATATATCATTATTTTGAACCTTGAGATAATTCAAAATAAATTTCCTTTTTACCAAAATAATTAGGACTTTTCTTTTAAAAAACACTGTAAACAAATGAAAACATTAATATCAACTTTAACTTAAACAGTTAAATTCTTCCTTATAATTGTCCCACCAAATTTATTTGACGTTTATCCAACAATATAAAATACCTTAACATACCCATTAACGAGAATAAAACTTATTTAGTAGTTTTCTCCAAAATTTATACTAGTATAAAACTTTATATATACTCATGGAAATACTAAAATTATGAAGTGAAAACTTATACTCTAGATCAAGAGTAACATATGAATTTAAATTAATACATTAATCAATGTAATATAAATGAATTCATATCTTTCTTTACTTAATAAATCAACATTTATACCATATAAGATTAAGTCATCATATATATCAAAAATAAAACTTGACAGATTTTTCTTGATCATTTATTTGATATATAAAAGTACTTATATAATCATTAAAATCATTTTACTTATTTAACATTATGAAACTTAACCTCCATAGCTAACAACTCTAATAAAGAAAATTTGGAATTTAAAATAATACTGACAACTTTCAACCTTTATTTTAAAAACATCATTAGATTTCTAAATTCTTGTTTAACATCATCTTTACATTTAAACTTACTTTTAATTAGTCCTTGATGATAAACCTTCAAATATATTCATGTCATAAATTTTGTACCCCTTTTGATATTAATACATTAATATATCTTTGGGTAAAATAAACATATGACAAAATAATATTGTCCATATAAAATTTATATATTCAAATTCAAATAGCATTGGTAATAAACGAACAAAGAATATATCATAAATCTCACTTGAATCATGCACAAATGCATAGAAATAATTATACACATTAAACAAAATAATGCAACATAAACTTTTGTTTTAACAACATTGCAATTATAAAAATAGACACTTTAATTAACTTTTATTGTTAACTAAACATGAACCATGTAACTTTTAAAACAATTCACTCAATTGGTGAAACACACCTCAATAACAAAATCATTATTGAAATTGGTCATAAGATAACCAATTATAACTAACACATAATACTTAACTTGCATAACAAAATTCATTTAGTCATACAAAACATTCAGATACCAAAATATTTAACATATTACCATTAGTGACCTATTAATGCAATCAAGGTTATTAGAATCAAGATTTTACCTAGGATAGTTGAAGGGATTTGATCGAGATCGGTAGAATCGAATTGTAGAATCGTGTCATCAAATATGCATTAATGTGCTTTGTATTATTGATTATCATTTGTATTCGTTCTCGTTTTTATGTTTTAAGGTAAGTTTTAAGGTGTAAGTAAAAACTTATTTGACATCATCGATCGATTAAGTTTTTAAAAAATATACCTTCAATAAGTATTTTTAAACTGCAAATCAAGAAAAGCTTGAATGTTATAAAAGTGTTGATATAATATTTTTGTATAATTGTGCGTAAGTAATTGTTGTATTATATGAAAATATTTGGCGATTGAAACAACAATTTGTAGGATCAGATCGTTGGATCGTAGGATCATAGATTCTTATTATGATCCTAGCAGCTAGATTCTTTAGCTAAGCGGGATGGCACGATTCTACCAAATTAAGTATCTACCTATGATCCGGATCGGTCGCCTATTTTTTGATCGTATGACTTATGAATACAATTATAGTCAACTTGATAATAACAATTATTATATTTCTATAATAAAAACATGATACAAAATAATACAAGATAAACAGGTCCAAAAAACATAACAATCAAAATTTTAACATCTTAATCCATATTTGATGATAATTTTAATCATCATAAAATCATGGTAGGTTACTTATACTTCCAACCATCAAATTTCTTTGCTAAAAAATGAAGTATCGTCACTAAAATCAAACGATAAACATCACCAAATAACCATGATCACTTTACCAATTTCCATGAATATAAGAACTTAACTTTAAATTAATAATTAAACTTATAAAATAAAGTTACATAAACTTAGTATGTTATAATAACATATGACAAGTTCAAACCTTTGCTTAACAAACACCAAATGTGAACTTCATCATCGGGAATCACCGTATATCGAACATAGTAACAAGAAGATTTTCTATATGACTTGATATAAATTCTAGGCTAGATGCTCTATCCTAAAACATCATTTCCTCCCAACTATGGTGCTTGGGAATGTATACCAGAAATATGTTTTGAGATACAAAGAATTTCACCAAACTCCTATCATAAGGAAAATAGAACGACATGAGAAATCTTATATAGTGGAAGAAATAGAAATTTACAATTGAGGATTGCAAGTTCTATATGTAAAGTGCTAGAGAGGATAAGAAATTTAGAAATTACATGTAGCCAATAACCCACATAAGCCTTCTATATTTATGAATGAGCTTAAACTATTTAATGAAGTAACATGTTGTTTTCAGAAAAAAAAATTGAAGTAACATGTCACTCCATGAAACGCAACATCGATTCACGAAAGGGCCATTTACGTTTCTGGTTAAATTTTAAATTTTGGAACTATTGAGATTTGGGTGGAATCATTTATAATTATCAAGTCTTAGTAGTGTCTTAATAGTATGGAGTGGATTAAATGTGTAAACACGTTCTAATACATGATTTTTTGTGTGTTTGTGTGTGTGGTGTCTAGGACTTGATCGATTCATAAGAGGGTGAAATTCCTGTCGTGATTGAACTTCGTTTTGTTTGCAGCGCTTCGAGGTACACGCTTTGAAAAAACTGTTTTATGTGGTTGTGCAAAGTAGTGATGTTTCATTCTTAACTGTGGCATTGTAAATCACTTAAGGCTTAGACACCTCAAATAATTTGAAAGAAGTTGAACTTGGAAATTGAGGATTGAAGTGTTTGTTACCTAAAGTGGTTAACTTTTTTTGTTTAGATTATTACATTTCTTTTTCTCATGGCAGTTTTGGATCATTACGATCACCTTGGGGGTATGCATACTTTACAACTAACGAGTTATACAGGAAGGGCAACGTCTTAGGTCGGTGGTTCCCTTGGGATTAGCTCTCCCAAGTGTATTCCTCGAAAAGGTATTTGATTTATAATTGAACAACCTGAATGTATTAGAGCCTCTGCATGCTAGGATGAACACATTGCTTGTAATCAATCTGTTTAATATTTTGTATGAAGTCTCTAACGTGTATTGGATTGTTCTTTGGAACTTGCTACGTGTTGTCATACGATGACTAGCAGGTTAATTGCAGGTGGGGACTGGAATGAGGACTCGACTTAGAACCCGTAATCATCAGGGCTATATTTTTCTTTTGTAATAAGATTATGAGTAGCAATAACTCCAAATTATGTAATAAGATATTGTATTGGTTTCCTTTTCGTTTTCTTTTATTTTCTTTAGTTTTACCTAGAGGCCAATAGGCTCTTCAGTTGTACGTTGGAACTTCTGCTGACTTGTTTTTATCGTTTTGGTATTGTAATAGCCCGAGTCAAAGCGAACCAGATATTCACAAGTAAATATGAATTCTTGGTCACACATCGGACATTTAAGTTAAATCGTTTCTAGGATCGACAACGTTGTAGTGATTAAGAAATAATTGACAATAACGAAAATAATAAATCAGCGGAAGTCTTAAGATTTACAACTTTAGAACCTATTGGCCTCATTTGAAACTAGTTAATGTTCAAAATAAAAACATACTTGCGATAAAAAAAATATAAGTAAGTTTATTCGACAAAAATAACATAAGTCTACTGGTTTAATTCCTTGATTCCTCCCACACCAACCCCACCTGCAAGTCAACCTGCCAGTCGCCAAATGACAACAACATAGCACGTTCCAAAGAACATAAACAAGTAAACGTCGGAGACTTCATACAATGTATTATATAGGTTATATACAAGCAATTGGTTCATCCTAGCATGCAAAGGCTCTAATAATTTAGATGTCATATTTGATTTTTCAAATCCCAACTCATGTCGTTGCCCGTCCTGTTCGGGTCGCCAGAGTAAAAATCCAATCCTTTTTGGGGGAATACACTTGGGAGAGCTAATCCCAAGGCAACCACCGACCTAAGACGTTGCCCGTCCTGTTCGGGTCGTCAGAGGTTAAAGTATACATACCCCCATGGTGACCGTAATGATCCAAAACTGTCATGGGAACAATATTTATATAATCACTACAACATAACTTGCTTTTAGTGGGATATATTTAGCGACATTTAATTTAAATGTCTCTATTTCAAATTTCTTATAGTGTATAGAGAGGATTTAGTGACATTTATTAGACCTTTTAGCGGCATATTAAAAAGTCACACTAAAGCTTATAACGATATAGGATCTAGTGACATTTCTCACAAATGCCACCATATGCTATAGTGACAATTAAATATGTCACTAAAGACCAAATTATGTGTCGCTAAATCACTTTATAGTGGAACTTAAAATAAAAACCAATAATTTTTACACTAAAAATATGAATCATTGACATTTTTTTAATGCCAATAAAGCCAATGTTGCAAAAAGCTAAATTTGTTGTAATTAATCCAATCCAAAAATGTTAACCCCTTTAGGTAACCAACACATAAATCTTTAATTTCCAAGTTTAACGTCTTTCAAATTATTTGAGGTGTCTAAAATCCTTATGTGATTTACAATGCCATAATCAAGAATGAAACAACACTACTTGCACAAGTACATAACAGTATGGTCTGAGCGTGTACCTTAACGGCCCGTTTGGTAAGTGGTCATAAACGATGGTAATGGGAATGAAAAATTAGTGTAATTTTAGTTGAAAAATCTCTTGTCTACCATGATGGTCATGCTTGTCCAACTCCAACCATCTCATTTTCTTCATATTTCATTCCAATGCATTACCATTGGGAGATGTGGTATTAGGTGGTAATGAAAATTTGTATACAAAAGAACTTTTTTGTGATCAAAGTTTCATTACCATGGGAATGATATGAATCTTTTGATGAAATTTTACACTATAAATCATTCCCATTACCACCATTTAGCACCACTAACCAAACGGGCCGTAATAGCACGAGAACCCAATACACAATCACCACACATGCGGTATTTCAACCTCTTATAAACCGAGGTCCTAAACAAAAACACACACACAAAATCGCGTATTAGTACGTGTTCTCACAATGAATCCACTCTAGGCCATTAAGGCACTACTATACTTCATAATATTAAATGATTAAACCAATAAAACTCAATGTTCCTTAACTCAAAAACAACCAGTAACTTTACAGCCCATTTTGGACAGTTTACGAATTTCAAACAGAAAATCCGACTTCACCAATGCGTCCGGAAGATATCAATTACCTTGGGTACCAAATTTCATAATTTTAACACTCGTTTACTATTTTTGATCGATTTTAGCGTTAAAGCTATTTTCAATTCAATAGGGAGTAAAACAACAAAACAAAACACACTCGAACCACTAAGGCATAATGCACGCTTTTCGAGACAGAACATGTTGTACAGGAAAAAAATAGTAATGTATTTGTTTATGTATATTTCAATTCCTTTAATCACATTTATCAATACATCGGAATCTAACAACGTTGCAAAAATCGTAACACAACGTATATACGTTATCGCCCAAATATCAATAAAATAACATCAAATACTAATTATAAATAATTTCATCGAAACAGAAAACATATTTTTGATTCCGTTTTCATAATTTTATATATAAATTATAGTATTTCATATCTATTTATATATATGCATAATCACAACAAAATCCCTAGAAATCAAAAACAATAAAATTGCTTCTATGATGATTAACAACCATATATTTTGAAGACACATATAAATTCATATTTTCCAAACCTTTACATTACGCATTTTTTTATTAAATCCCTATCATATAAAGCATATTTGTAAATTAATAATATACATATATACAAAACTCCAATCATCATATCAAAGCATGAACCAAATTTCACATATACTTTCTAATCAACTAAACCATATTTTCATCAATACGATTTATTTCTATGTCAATCAAATTAATAAAAAAAATAAACACAATCCTTTAAAAAAAATTGAAATTTTGTTAAAGGTTTATGAATTACATAAACTTATGAATCAAAAATCAAAAAGTTAGGATTATAAACACTTGAACACCAAAACCAACACTTTTTCTTTTTTCTCATTTTCTCCCTTTATCTCTCATGTAGTTGAATGAAATGAGAATGTGAAGAAATTTTTCTGAATTATTAACCTCCAACAACCATTCATATGCAAGGTTAAATCCTCATAATGCCTAAACATTAATTCCTAAGTTAATTGCTCATAAAATGCATTTAGGGAGGAGTTACATAAACTCCTCCACTATGCCTCTTCAACTAGCCATCCCTTGGTATATTCACCTACTTTATCTTTTTTTTTCTTTTTAATTTAATCAATAGTCCAATTTAATTGTAAGAAGCAAAAACGTTATGCGATTAACTGATTACGCGACGAAACGCACGCACAACGAAAGCTCAAACGTTGTCGAATTAAAATGTATGTACTTTTATAATTTTAGTTATGTATTTTATTTTTTTAGTCGCTTAAATATATATTAAATAATTATCTATTTTAATGATATTTTGACGGGGTGTTACAGACTACCCCCTTTAAAAGAAGTTACGCTCTCGTAACTTGCATAAAATTCACATAAAAAAAAAAAATTTTTGACAAACATGACTCAAAATTAGGAGTATCAAAACTTATTGATAGCACTCTAACAATTCACAAAACAAACTTGACTAACTTGACACACTACCAATTGACAACACGCATCGATTTATCTACTGCTTCGCGCGAAATTCCTACTGCTTTCTACCCCCCTTAAGGAAGTTACGTCCCCGTAAGTTTACTAAATTGAAATAAGTGTGGGTACTTTTCACGTATGGAGGTTTCGGTCTCCCATGTAGTTGCATCTCGCTCTTGATTTGCCAATAAGAATAAACTATGGTAATATCCTTTTTCTAGAGTACTACGAACCTTCGTATCTAAAATATGCATAAGACTAGTTGGCGTCAAGTTCTAAAGGTTCTAAGTCTAAAACATAAGATGACGCGGCAAAATATCGCTCCCACTGTGAGACATGGAAACATCATGAACTTTTCCAACTAATAGGGAAGAGATACCGGTAAGCTATCTTCCACAAACGTTACAAAATCTCATAGGGTCCAATAAATCTAGGACTTGACTATACTCGAGTACCAAAACGAAACACCTTACTCATCAGCGATACCCTTAACAATTCTCGATCTCCAACTTCAAACTCTTTGAACGGTGTTTCAAAGCAGCATAAGGCTTTTGACGGTCTTGAGCTCCCCTTATCCTTTCCCTAACCGCCTTCACTTGGTTTATCATTTGGAGTAAGAAATTCGGCCCCAAAGTAACAGTTGTAGGGACATCATCCTATTACACCAAACCACGACAACGACGCCTATACAACGCTTCAAAAGAAGCCATTTGAATTGTCGCCGGGTCACTATGCTTATTAGAAAGCTCGAAGAGATCTAAATGAACATCCCCTGACCCTTGCCACTCCATGGAAATAGCGCAAACATATCTTCTAAAATCCTGTTTGGATGTCTATGAGTGAAATGACTAACTATATGATAACGTCGTCCCCATAACCTGCTGTAACGTCTTCCAGAAATGTGACAAAGTGTCCCGATCAGACACAATTGTGCGAAGCACCCCATGAAATCGTGAAACATACTGAATATAAGCACGAGCCAACTATTCCATCTCCTAACAATAGTTGATAGAGACGAAATGTCAGACGTTGTCAACTGATCCACTATTGCCCATAAGGCCTCATTCCACAACTTCATTCGAGACAACCCTACAACAAAATCCATCGATATATTATCCCTCTTCCACGCCGGAATCTCCAAAGGTCGAAGAAACCTACCTGGTCCTTTGTCCTCACTTTTAACCTTTGATAGGTTAAATAGCGCGAAACATACTTAGTGACGTCCTTGTTCATTCCCGATCACCAAAATATAAGCTTGAGATCATAATACATTTTATCGCCCCTTAGGTGAATGGAAAACTTCAAACTATGAGCTTCACAAAAAAAACTCTTATTCAAAGTTGTTTCCCCCATTTACAAACACCATCAACCAAACCTCAAACCTTTATCCTCATTAATAAAGAATGCCTCTGTTTTTCCCTCACATGCCTTCTGTTTTGACTTCACCAGTTTAGGTTCGTTATTCAGCAACTCAAGATTTCTTTGAAAACAAGAGTTGTATAGCTAAAGCGCTCAAACGATGTTGCGACTCACCTTCTTGTATGACCTTTAAATTTAATCAAGCAAAATTTCGATTTAACTCCTCAACCCCACTCAAGGTAGCCAAGGTATAACATGATTTTCTGCTTAAACGTCAACAACAAAATTAGCTCGCCCTTTAAGATATACAAACCCAAGATTTTTATCCGTCATCAATTCCAGCCATTGACACTGCCACACGGTTAGGTCACTTAGGTGTGGATATATTTCAAACTATGATTAATGAAAATTTTACAATTGACTGCATACAAATAATGCTGCCATATCGTGAGAGCGAAAACAATAGCAACTAACTCCAAATCGTGAGTAGGATAATTAACCTTGTGCATCTTCAATTATTGTGAAGCGTACGCTATGACCTTGTAATCTTGTATAAGCACGCATCTCAATGCCTTCTTTGGTGCATCGCTATAAACCGAATAATCCAAATTTGCATCTTTAATAAGAACATGGGCCGTAGTTAACGTTTTCTTCAAGGTCACAAAGGCTTGTACACACTCATTAAACCACTCAAATTTCTTCTCCTTCTTCATCAGAATGGTCATTGGTAGGGAAATACGAGAGTAATCCTCAACTAAATGCCGATAGTACCTAGCCAAGCCCAAGAAACTTATCACTTCAGTGTTATCTTTAAAAATCACCATAAATTTATCCTTAGAAATAAACCAATATGTTATCTTTAAAAATCACCATAAATTTATCCAAGTATGCACTAACACATGATTCATCAAACGCATAAAAGCGATAGGGGAATTTATTAACCCCAAAAGGCATCACAGTGAACTAGAAGTGTCATATAGTGTCCTAAAAGCTATTTTATGGATCTCTCCCTTCGAGCCACTATTGGTAACCCGGCCTCAAATCGATCTTTGAAATAATTCTAGTTCCCCTTAATTGGTTAAACAAATCGTTTATTTGGGGCAGTGAGTATTTGTTCTTAACAATCACTTTGTGTAACTCCCTACAGTCAATACATAACCAAATGTTGTGGTCTTTCTTCCTCATAAACAAAACAGGAGCACCACATGGAGGAACACTTGCTCGGATATAACCTTTATCCAATAACTCTTCAAGCTAACACTTCAGTTCTTCCTTTTTTTTGGAGCCATGCCATACGAAGCCTTGGAGACTTGCCTCGTTCCTAGTACCAAGCCAATCGTAAAATTGATTTCCCATGAAGTGTCACACCTGGAATTTCTTCAGGGAACATTTTCACGAAAGCACCCACGACGCCGACAACATTAGGGTTTAGTTCTTTATTCTTATCTTAGCAGATATGACACAAATACAAAGGATGCTCCATCCTTACCAATTTCGGTAAGTTGACTCTAATTCGATCTACGCCCCTCGGCATATTTCCGATGTCTCATATCTTCCCTGAATGTTCCATTCAACACTACATGTTGGCTCCTATATTGAGTATTAGCTTTATACCTTCCTAATTATTCCATTCCAATTTACATCTAAGCCCCTCCATATTGAACACATATAGGTCACTCAGAAAAGCTACTTTTCAATTTTGCAAGGGTACAACTTTATAGAAGTTGTCGCGTTGATTGAAATTTGATCGAGATGTAGCTGATTGATTTTTTACCTCCTTTCTTTCTCCCCAACTACGTTTTCTTCCTTTCTTTGCGATTTCTAAGGACATTTCTTAGGCGATTTTCTTATACACCCTTTTGAGAGTATCATATCTTTTAATTTCGAGATGCTTTCGTATCTCTTATGCCAAAGTAAGCTCAAACCGTTCCATTTTCTTATCCTCCGTCGGCACATCTACTATAGAATACTTTAGGTACTCCACGGGTTTGAGGTAATATTAATCTACTGTTAAAATCCTCATCTTAAAACGAACAAACTCATTGGAACTTTTCTCGTGAACGTGGGATGGGTAAATCTTTTCCAGTAAGGCTTACTTAAACTCATCATGTACAAGAAGTCCGTCATTCCCTTTTAACATCTTTTCCTTGCTATTCACCCTCTAACAATCCGCATCCTTAGTGAGGTCAAAAGTGGCTTGACTCACCCTCAACTCCTTAGGATGCTAAAATACATCATATTTTCTCAACTATTTTTTTTTCTAATTCTAAGGTTCTTCCTTCCTATTAAAGGTTGCATGTTTATTATAGCTAATCCTTTTACTCATAGAGATTGTCTTTATCAGGCACATAATTGACATAAAGATTCTAGTTAAAGATAAGAAATTTTTTAATATATATTTCATGGTGTAAGCAAAGTGTATAATATTTTGTAATTAATAATTTAACTTACAAAAGAACACAAATATGTCAAATGCAAATCAAGATGCGGGTCAAAACCTATAATATATCAAACTAACAACATCTCTCCAACTGATGTGACAAGAAGATCATTCAAAAGATAGAAGTAATTCCTAATTATTACTAATTAATGATGTAGAAACGTATAGAGACAATGAAGTGTAACAAGAGGGGGGGTGAATTGTTACTTGTTCCCTTTAGAGTATTTTCGCCCTTTTCTTGCGGAATTATGAAGAAAGAAAATACTTAAAACAAAATAAAAGAAAACTTAAAGTAACACAAAGAATTTAACGTGGGAATAAGAACCACGACCCTCTAGGGATTTCTATTCTCTATTATTTTATGTAATTCAATTCTCTATTACATAAAATATTTCTCCTTCTCCTTCTCTTCTTCTCTCTCGGTTTCTTTCTTGTTCCCTTTCTCTATTCTCCTTCTCTTTCTCTCTTCTCTTTCTCTCTTCTCTTTCTCACTTCCCCCTTAGACTTACCCAAGTCTAATTACAAATTCTCTCAAAAACCCATACAAGATAAATTCTCTAAATTGGATGAACAAACAAAGATAGCACAAGGAAATATTTTGGAATTAATTTTCGATTAAGAACACTCAAAATTTTCCTTTTCTTGAATCTTGAATCTCACGAAATTTGGGCACAATTTTTCGGAAATTGATTTTCTCTCAATATTGATCACCAAAAGCTTTGTGCCGGTTAGAAAAATGATTTTATAATCTTTTTAGAACAAGTTATGCCATAAACCCATAATCTATAGATAAGGGATTAGTGGGCATTGACCGTGAGTAGTATGAATAACTACCTTGGTGGTTATTCAAAGTCAATCTTTGACTCTAGCTAAAAATAGCCATTTTCAAGAGACTTTTTAGGAGTTAGTTATTTTAATTCTTTGGTTAATTCCTTGTGCTTCCTTGCTTATTAACCGTACAACAAAACTAAAATATAGAAAAATAAACTCAAGACTTTTTCTAAATTAATTTTGTTGACTTCTCCTCTGACCGGATTCTGGAGGAACACCGTACTGTCTCTATCTGCAACTTCATCAGTTTGTCAATATCAGGAACAGTAGACTTGGATTCTACTCTTGACTTCCTCATTGACCTTCTCTACTGACTTTGACTTTGTTGACTTTGACTTTGACTTGTACGATTGCCATTGACCAGTCCTTAGGTACCGTCGACGATTATAATAATCGGATATATTACCTACAAAACAATCTCTAAAATACTTTGTTTGTTTATAATTTGTTAAGTCATCATCAAAACTCAAATGGGCCAACAAATTCCCCCTTTTTGATGATGACAAACTTATAAACAAACTTTGTTAAAAGAAAGAGTAAAACTAATAGCTTTGAACATGTTAGAGATTAATCACAAGTTCAAACATATTTAGTAAATTAAATCGTTACAAGTAATTTACCAAATTCTAAGGCAAGCATATTACTCTAAAATATTTTTGGCGAAAATCATGTGATTAAGCATGACTTCAAATTTTTCAATTTTTAAAATAAAACATGAAACAAAACATAAACATAAATACCAAAAACATATAAACCAAAAACATAATAATTAAGAAACTTAAAGACATAAAATTAAAAATTAAGAGACACAACAAATTAAGTAATTCTAATTAAGTAATTCAAGACAAGTATGAGTTGTATGAATCAAAGATAAACAAAGTGATATTCAATAAATCATGTCAAACAACAATTAACCAAATGATCCATATAAACCAAACATGATCAAAACAGTAAGTCAACATACTCTTGTTTGCTACTCTTCTCCCTTAAGTATATCAAACAGTAAGTCAACAAACTAAGCATTATAAAGTAAACTAAGAACATTTAAAACATTGTATAGGTATAGGTTAGAACACAAAACAGAGAAACAATTATCAAGATCAAGCACAAACATAAGCATTCACAAGCATTCATTTAAGTTTGTTTGCTACTCTTCCCCCTTTTGGCATCAATCAAAAAGTAGGGATATGAATCAAAGCACAGCTCTAAGGCAAGCGTTAGACAAATTAAGATAGTAAGCAGCAAACTAAGAAAATAAATGCCCAAACATAAATCGAGAAAGCTTGCAAGCAAACATATTAGACCATGGGATAAGAAAATAAGGATGAAATAAAGGATGAAAAGTAGTGGGTTAGTAGCATAAACATAAAAATTAAATTGTTTCGTACCCCAGCAGGTACAAAAAAAAAAACAAAAGAAAAACATTGTTTAGAGAATTACAAACAGTGTGGCCAACAAATCATCAATTTTTTTTTTAATTGAAAATAGAAGCAGGAGGGATCAGGCAGCAGTCTCCTCATCAACAAATTCAGTCTGCACCTCCACCGTGTCAAGCTTCGCACCAAGACGTGATTCCATTTCGGTGAGTTGCTCAGCAATAGTAGAGAGTGAGACACGAACTTCACTTTGAAGAGCACATAGTTGAGACTGCATATAAAGTAGTGTAGAATGGACATGAGCAAGAGTAATTGGAGGAGGAGGGATAGTAGTGGAATCATCAAAACTAGTGGGTAAAGGTGATGGTGGTGAAGTAAATGGTGGTGGAGTAGTTGCTATCGGTGATGGTGGTATAGGTGAACTTGGCTTTGGTGATGGTGGGGTTGGAGAGGCAATATCATCATTAAGGCATGAAGATTTCTTGGATGATTTCCTAATATTCTTGAGAGGCACATTGAGGTCCTCATCCTCTGAACTAGATTGTACATCCACTAATTCCTCTTTTTCTTCTTCCCCAACTTGTTCCCCCTGAGTCACTGTTTCCCCTTCTTCCTGTTCTGTTTCTGCCTCAGTGGTGGCAGTGGGAACAGTGTCCTGCTCTACATTCTCTACATTCTCCCCTTCTACTTCTGTTTCACCTTCCTCTTGTTCCTCATCTGAACTAACATACTCAACATCATCCGCAGCATCCTCTAGAATTCCCTTTTCATTTAATACAAGATGCAAGTTGTTAAGACACTTTGCACCTATTTTGTTATTACCACTCATAGGAAATTCTAGGCCTTCAAGAGGCACACCAAACTTTTCAAATATATGGGTTAACAAGCCACCATATCCAATCATCGTTTTCTTCTCAACACAATCGGCCAAATGAGAAATCATTAAAGAAGGAAAATTGATTTTTATATGATTTGCTAAACAGTAAATCAAAGTAGCATCCCTTAAATTCACTTCACTACGCTTTGACCTCCGAGGCAAAATAAACCTCCTAGCAATATTATACAATAATTTATGAAGTGGACACAGATTTGTGACTAAAACGTTTTTTATCATTAATCCCTAAAAACTTTAGCACGGTTTTTTCATTAATGCCTGAAAAAACTATCTTTGATCCAACATAATATGTGTCGAAACCTACAGCAGGTACCCCAAACCATTCACCTAGCATCAAACTATTGAATTCAATCTTAATCTCCTTCACAATGCTCGAACACACACCATTATCAATCGAAAAATTTCTTATAAATTCTCGCATCAAATATGGATACATTGAATTGCAAGATAAGTCATACATAAGTACCTCCCATCCTTGATTACTCAAGATCGCATGCAATTGAGGGAAAGAAGTCGTTTCATACCAGCACTTGTCGAGTCCAAAACCAACCGACATTTCTTTGGAAATTTCCTCAGCACTATCAGGGTCCACTTGCTTGGCCCTCTTTACTGGTCGACTGGATGAAGTTCCTTTTGAGTGGGTTTTCTTTGTGCCTCCTTGCATGGGTTTAGGAGTGGTTGATCTTTGGCGTTTTTGAGAAGAGGATTGTGGAATTTCAGTGGGTGAAGGATGAATTACCTGTAAAGGCTCGGGTTGGATGAATTTAGGGCTTTTCCCTTTGCTCATTGACGATAATCTTGGCGATTTCATGGTGTTTCTTTGGTAGGGATGAAGTAAAGAAATTGAGAGAGATAAGAGTGAATGTTTGACGGTTTTGGTAAATTAAAGAAGGAGTTGTACTTTGGTAATGATGGGTATTGTGATGGATGTGACGTGAGTGTAAGGGTTATAAAGGGAGTGATGGAACGGTTATGAAAAGAGTTTGTACAACTTCCTTTACGACGGTTTTAGGAGGTGTAAGGTTGGTTATTAAGTTTCGTTCGTTGAATATGTTGATTTAGATAACTACTTTCCGAAACACCTCGATGATCCGTCTTCCATTTTATAAAATAATGTTGGTTCACCGAAAAGAAAATAAAATAAAGAAAATGCTGGAATTTGTGGAAAAATAAAATATTTTTGTGATTTTTTAAAATAATTTATAATATGTGGGTAATAAAATATATAATATAAAATAAGTTATGCTACTTGGTCTAATTAGTTCAAACATGCAAGCAATCAAGATAAAGTTTAAGACATAAATTTAAATAGAAGCATACCCAAATCTCGCAATGATTGAATGAACAATCTTGGTTGTTGTGGTTGATTGAACCCTTCCGATTTTTCAAGATGTTTTGAGGAGGAATACTAGCAATTAAACATTAGTGAAGCTTGATCATACCTAGCTCCAACCTCATCTTTTCAAATTGTTCTCTTGGAAGCGGTTTGGTCATAATATCTGCAACTTGTTCACTAGTATTGACATGTTTAACAATAATATTTTTATGCTCTACGTTATCCTTAAGGAAATGATGTCTAATATGAATATGTTTAACTCTAGAATGATGCACCGGATCTTTAGAAATACAAATAGCACTAGTATTATCACAATAAATAGGAACACATTCAAATTTAATACCAAAATCTCTTAGCTGTTGTTTAATCCAGAGCATTTGGGAACAGCAGGCTGCTGCTGCTACATATTCAGCTTCTGCAGTGGATAAAGCTACTGTGTTCTGTTTCTTGGAACTCCATGATACCAAACAAGATCCAAGAAACTGTACCATTCCTGAAGTGCTTTTTCTATTTACAAGATCACCTGCGTAATCTGCATCACTATACCCTTTCAAGTCATAGACATCACTTTTAGGATAAAATAAGGATAAGTCATCTGTTCCCTTTAGATATCTAAGAATTCTTTTAACTGCCGTATAATGTGATTCTTTAGGATTTGATTGAAATCTAGCACACAAACCAACACTAAAGGATATATCGGGTCTACTAGCTGTTAGATATAGTAGTGATCCTATCATGCCTCTATACATCGTTTGGTCAACACTAGTTCCGTTAGAGTCTTCATCTAACCTAATATTAGTGGCCATGGGTGTATGGTTTGTCTTAGCACTATCTAGTCCATATTTCTTTAGAAGTTCTTTTATATATTTTTGTTGATGAATAAAGATACCGTTAGCAGTTTGTTTAATTTGCAAACCAAGGAAGAAATTTAATTCTCCCATCATACTCATTTCAAACTCATTACTCATTAGGTCAGCAAATTCCTTACATAACGATTCATTTGTAGCACCAAAAATAATATCATCAACATATATTTGAACAACTAATATATTCGAACCTTTATTCTTAAAGAATAAGGTTTTATCAATTTTACCACGTATGAACTTATTTTCAATCAAAAACTTAGATAATCTCTCGTACCATTGTCTAGTTGCCTGTTTTAGCCCATAAAGAGCTTTATCAAGCTTGTAGACGTGATCCGGAGAAATTGGGTTTTCAAAGTCAGGTGGTTGTTCAACATATACATCTTCTTCTAGAAACCCATTTAAGAATGCACATTTTACGTCCATTTGATATAATTTAAAATTCATGAAAGCAGCAAATGAAATAAGAATTCTAATAGCTTCTAATCTAGCTATGGGAGCAAAAGTTTCAGTATAGTCAATACCTTCCTGTTGATTATAACCTTTTACCACCAACCTTGCTTTGTTTCTAACGATTATGCCGTGTTCATCCAGCTTGTTCCTGAAAACCCATTTAAGTCCAATAATCTTCTTGTTCTTCGGTTTTGCTTCTAAGTGCCACACTTTATTTCTTTCAAACTCGTTTAATTCATCTTGCATAGCTACCACCCAATCCGAATCTTGCAAAGCTTCTACATGATTCTTGGGTTCCATTGTTGAAAGAAAAGCAAAGTGTGCACAAAAGTTTCTCATTTGTCCCCTTGTTTGTGTGCCTTTGTTCATGTCGCTTATAATCAATTCTAGTGGATGTGACTTATGATGTTTCCACGGTCTTGGAACAAAGTCTCTTGTGGGGACAGATGTGGAAGCTGGTTCACTGACTTGGTTCTGATTTGGTTCAACTTCAATTCTTTCTTCTTGTGCTTCTGTTTGAATTTCTGGATTAGGAACTGCAGGATGTTCCTGATCTGCCTGTGGTTCCTGTTCTTGATTTTGTTCAACATTCTGACCTTGTTGCTGTTCTACTAGATCTTGCTCCTTATGTATATTTTCATCATCTTCCAGATCCGCAAGACCTATCTTAAAATCACTTGTTTCTTGTTCACTTGTCATAAAGTTAGTCTCATCAAATATAATGTGAATAGATTCTTCAACACACATTGTTTTCTTATTGTAAACTCTATATGCTTTACTGTGAGATGAATAGCCAAGAAATACTGCTTCATCACTTCTTTCATCAAATTTACCTAAATTTCGTTTTCCATTAACATGCACAAAACATCGACATCCAAAGACTCGAAAATATGAAATGTTAGGTTTAATTCCTTTAAATAATTCGTAGGAGGTCTTAGAAGTGATTGGTCTTATTAAAACTCGGTTTAATATATAACAAGCAGTATTGACGGCTTCGGCCCAAAAATTTCTAGGTAGACCACTAGCAATTAACATAGTTCTAGCCATTTCTTCAAATGTTCTATTTTTACGTTCAACAACACCATTTTGTTGTGGTGTTCTAGGTGCGGAGAAATTATGACTTAAACCATGCTCATTACAATAATCCATAAACTTTGAATTTTCAAATTCTTTACCATGATCCGATCTTATGTGGACTAGTTGATTGTTACTAGATTTCTGAATTTTAGTAGCGAATGCAACAAATTCATCAAAAGCCTCATCTTTGCTAGATAAGAATAAAGTCCATGTAAATCTACTGTAATCATCAACTATAACAAAAACATATCGCTTACCGCTGCGACTTTGGATTCTCATAGGTCCACAAAGATCCATATGAATTAATTCAAGTGGTCTTGATGTGGTCACGACATTTTTAGTTTTAAAGGATGACCTTGCATGTTTTCCTTTGGCACAAGGATCACATACTTCATTCTTTTGAAATTTTAGGGACGGTAATCCTCTTACTAGGTCTTTAGTACGTAAAGTATTAAGCAATGAAAAACTAACATGACCTAATCTTTTATGCCAAAGTAGAGGGTCATCTTCTATAACACTCAGACATGTTAAACTGGTTTTAGGAACAGTGTTCAGGTCCACCACGTAGGTGTTCCCTTTTCTAATTCCTTCCAGAATGATGTCACCTGTGTCGTTCCTAGAAATCATGCATTTCTCAGAAGTAAAGTTTACAGAGTTACCTTTGTCACAAAATTGAGAAATACTTAAAAGGTTGTGTTTCAAATTCTCGACCAAAAATACGTTATCTATTGCGTGGGAACTTGACCTTCCTATCTTGCCTTTTGCAATGATTTCACCTTTCATATTGTCGCCAAAGGTCACAGTTCCTCCATCATAGGCTTCTAGTGAGAGAAATTTTGATCTATCGCCTGTCATGTGCTTGGAACAGCCACTGTCGAGATACCATGAGCTGTTCCCCCTCACTAGAACCTGCAAAACGAACTTAGTTGTTAGAGGGTGGAACCCAGCCATCCTTGGGTTCCATGTCGATTAAACAAGAATTAAATTTTTTAATCCAAACTCTATCGACATAAATTTGGTTCGTTTTGTTGTGCTGTTCCTTTTTTAAACATTGACTTTTCAGGTGCCCCGTTTTGCCACAAAAGGAACAGACTTTGTTACTTGGGAGATCAACATAGACCTTTTTCTTTTTATCATTTTTATCATATCCTAGACCTTCGGTTCCTTTGGTTCTAGCATTAAGAATCCATTTGGGAACTTCTCTAGTTTTCCCTTTATCTCTTGAATTTAATTCAAGCTTAAGACGATCGTTTTCTTTTAAGGCGGATTCTAGATCGGATCTCATTTGAAAGAGTACACATTGAATTTCTTTCTTAGTCTCATAATCTACTTCCATTTCAAATTGCTCAAATTGATTCAATTCAATATTTAACATGATGTTTTCTTCTTTAACTTTTTCTAAGGCTTCTTTTAACATCACATTATTATCAAGCAATTCAAAGAATCGATTTTGCACATCGGATCTAAATGAGTTAAGGTAGGATATTTGGTCTTTACATGCTTTAAGGTCTTTTTCAGTTTTGAGAGTGATGGCGGTTTGTTTTTCTAAATTTTCGTGAGATTCTAAAATCATTTTAACTAATCTATGTTTATCCAATTTAAATAAATAATCAGAAAATGGATCAGGAGACAGTACCTCTTTCCCTTTAGATGTATCGTCATGAGTAGCCATGAGACAGAGGTTAGCTACCTCTTCTTCTTCCACGGGGGTTTCGGTTTCGGTTTCACTTTCGGACTCTCCCCATGCAGCTATCATGGCTTTGCGGAAATCGGTTTTGTTGAAATTTCCTTTCGTTGGTTGTCTTCCTGTTTCTCTTGCTTTCCCTTTTGCTTTCTCGTCCTTCCATAGTGGGCATTCCTTTATGAAGTGCTCGGTACTTCCACATTTGTGGCATTCATATGTTTTGGATTTTGAAGTTCCTTTTTCTTTGTAGTTTCTTTGATTTTTATATCTGTTGTTCCTGAAGAACTTCTTGAATCTACGTACCAGCATTGCTGCCTCTTCCTCATCAGTTTCTGAATTTTCTTGATCGTCTGCTGTCAGAGCCAGACCTTTGTTCCTGGAACTGTCAGCTGTTCCCAGATGTAATTCATGAGTCATCAGGGAACCAGCCAACTCTTCCATATTAAACTTTGTAAAATCTTTAGATTCTTGAATGGCTGTGACCTTTGCTCTCCAACGATCATCTTGAGGTAGGCTTCTTAGAATCTTTCGCACTTGTTCATCGGATGGAATAAGCCTTCCAAGGGAGACTAACTCATTTGTGATGTTCGTAAACCTAGTAAACATTTCTTGAATGCTTTCTTTAGGTTCCATAACAAATCTTTCATATTTGGACATGAGTAAGTCAATCTTGGAACGCTTGACTTCGCTTGTACCTTCATGGGTAACTTCCAGCAGATCCCAAATTTGTTTTGCTGTTTTGCAACCCATAATGCGATTGTGTTCATTAGGACCAAGCCCACAATGAAGCAATTTAATAGCAAGAGCATTCATTTCCATCTTTTGAAAATCTTCTTTCTCATATTCTGTGATTGGTTTAGGAACAGTCTCGTTGATGGAGTTGGTAGTAGTTACCTCAAAATCTCCAACTTCAATGACTCTCCAAACTTGATAATTTTCGGCTTTGATGAAGATCTCCATCCTGTTTTACTAAATAGGTATAGAATTTGCCATCGAACATTGGTGGTCTCTGAGTAGAGTACCCTTCTTCCATACGCTCGTTCATTTTCATCATCTCTAAAGTACCAAGATACGGCTCTCAGAGTTTCCTGATTTAATGAGGAACAGGGCTCTGATACCAATTGTAGAAACGTATAGAGACAATGAAGTGTAACAAGAGGGGGGTGAATTGTTACTTGTTCCCTTTAGAGTATTTTCGCCCTTTTCTTGCGGAATTATGAATAAAGAAAATACTCAAAACAAAATAAAAGAAAACTTAAAGAAACACAAAGAATTTAACGTGGGAATAAGAACCACGACCCTCTAGGGATTTCTATTCTCTATTATTTTATGTAATTCAATTCTCTATTACATAAAATATTTCTCCTTCTCCTTCTCTTCTTCTCTCTCGGTTTCTTTCTTGTTCCCTTTCTCTATTCTCCTTCTCTTTCTCTCTTCTCTTTCTCTCTTCTCTTTCTCACTTCCCCCTTAGACTTACCCAAGTCTAATTACAAATTCTCTCAAAAACCCATACAAGATAAATTCTCTAAATTGGATGAACAAACAAAGATAGCACAAGGAAATATTTTGGAATTAATTTTCGATTAAGAACACTCAAAATTTTCCTTTTCTTGAATCTTGAATCTCACGAAATTTGGGCACAATTTTTCGGAAATTGATTTTCTCTCAATATTGATCACCAAAAGCTTTGTGCCGGTTAGAAAAATGATTTTATAATCTTTTTAGAACAAGTTATGCCATAAACCCATAATCTATAGATAAGGGATTAGTGGGCATTGACCGTGAGTAATATGAATAACTACCTTGGTGGTTATTCAAAGTCAATCTTTGACTCTAGCTAAAAATAGCCATTTTCAAGAGACTTTTTAGGAGTTAGTTATTTTAATTCTTTGGTTAATTCCTTGTGCTTCCTTGCTTATTAATCGTACAACAAAACTAAAATATAGAAAAATAAACTCAAGACTTTTTCTAAATTAATTTTGTTGACTTCTCCTCTGACCGGATTCTGGAGGAACACCGTACTGTCTCTATCTGCAACTTCATCAGTTTGTCAATATCAGGAACAGTAGACTTGGATTCTACTCTTGACTTCCTCATTGACCTTCTCTACTGACTTTGACTTTGTTGACTTTGACTTTGACTTGTACGATTGCCATTGACCAGTCCTTAGGTACCATCGACGATTATAATAATCGGATATATTACCTACAAAACAATCTCTAAAATACTTTGTTTGTTTATAATTTGTTAAGTCATCATCAAAACTCAAATGGGCCAACAAATGAAATATATATATAGGGTGATAATAAAATATAGATGACTAGGGTTTAACGTCTCTAAGATTTTTCAAATATTTTTATTTATATTGTGGACTGACAAGTTCGCGTAAGCCTCAAAAGGTTTATCAAATTCTTTAAGCCCGTTCCTAATTGGATGATTCTCCCATTCTATTTACGATTGTTGGCTTAATTAGGCTAGTCATCTAGCTCTTCGCAGATGCCCTTTGTCGTTAGCTTAAAAGGTTGTGTTCTAGCATCAATCAGGCTTTCACCGACTTCCTTAAGGTGCGGTGATATCAATTTCTAGTCATCCTTCTCCATGAAATGACGGGCAATATAAGCACGGCACAAGCCAAGAGAATTTTAAGTGATAATCCTTAGGTCTAGAACGCGTGAAATTAAGGGAAAACTTTTATGACAAGGGGAACTCATCATAGTTTCTCGTAAGTGTATATGTTTGTTATAAGGACTAGAACTTAAAACATTTGATATGCAAAGAAGTCTAAGGTATTGAATACATATATAATTTTGAAATATCTTATTTGATAACTGGTTCAAAACTCCAATTTCTTACATAATGCGTGCACAATTAAAAGTAAAATCGAGCAACTACACCCTTTAGGGTTACATTATTCAATGAGTTATAATATATAAATGAAATATCTAAACATCTATCAATAGGCCACCATATTATCATTGTACTCTTAGTAATAGGGGGAAAAAATTCTTCATCGATACCCTAGTCATCCCTAGAATAAATACTAAACTCAGACATGAAATCCTCCACTCTATCCTTCTTCTTTAACCATCCCCCAATATTAGCATTCTCATCGAAAGGCATAGGTCCGACATTATTACTCAACATCTATAGAGGTTCGTTAAGTCCGACCTCGCCCTCAGAATCATCTAAGATGGTCTAAGCATTATAGGTTCCCACATCTCAATGGCACTCTCAAGTTTTGACACCCATTCACAACCAACTCTCGGTCTGCTGTTCATGGGCACATGAACTTCTTCCTCTTCCATCCCTTCATCCTCATGAGGGAAATCTGGTTCTAAGTCAATGGGGTCGATTGGATTATCTAATGTACTCCCCTTGTAATATTTTAGTCCTTCCTATACTTGATGAAAGACGCTTGAACTTATTCAATTCAAATACTAGACCGTAATACACCTTATACACTTTAAGTTAGATCATCTTTATTCAGCCCCTCAATTCAAACAAACTCTCATCATCTTTACACTTCATAGGTCTAGGTTAGAAGCAGGGCCGGTCCTATGATTTTAGAGGCCCGGGGCGAAATTTATTTCATGGGCCCTAATTATAAAAAGTACAAAAAAGTTTATAAAATTTAGTATTAAAAAGAAAAATAAGTCAAAATAATTACTTTCAAAATTCATTTTTTTCACAAACTACCCAAACTTTTTTCATCCAAAAGTACTATCTAAAAAAAATACTTTTATAAAAAATTATCAAGAATTTTTTTTCAGAAATATACTAAAACAATATATTTTCTTTGTAAAATACTACCTAGCTACAAATAATGAAAGACGTCTAATTTTACATTAATATAGGCATGTGCAAAAGTGACCTCGTGTTTTGATTTAAATTGCTATTTATTTTATCATTTTCAATTTTCAATTACTCATTAATAGGTAGTATTTGAAAAAAAATGACATTTTACTTGATAAATATAGCAAAGTTAAATGGAAAAAGTAAAAAAAAAAAGATAAATAGCAAATTTAGTGAATAGTCTTAAAAAAGTTAAGCCAAAAGAAAATTAGAATTATTAATTAATTACAAATTAATTTCGAATGATCTCTTCACATTTAGTATTGGATAATATGTTGTAAAGAAATCTTGAAAGCAAGTATAATATAATACTTTCTAAAGATGAAAATTAACAAAGTGATTTTACTGCGTCGGGATGGTCAGTGTGTTCATCCATTACACTAAGGGACCTGAGTTCGATTCTTTGCAAAGGCATTTTTGTATATTTTTTTGGTGGGCCCTGGGCGTAGGCCCAGCCTGCCCCTTCCCAGGGCCGGCCCTGGTTAGAAGCCTCCATTCAAAAAGGTATCGGGTCAAATTTTAATTTCTTACTCTTCTCCTCTAGGGTACGGGGTCAACAAGTTCTTTTCCTTTGTTCATACTCTCTAATTTATAATTAAACAATATTTTACAATCACATATAAAACATTAACCAAACAACATAAACTTACTAACAATGAACAACATTATTGGCACACCACACTAAGCATACTACACAAAATCACGTTAAACAATTCCTTTCTAAGTGATCTATCCCCCATCTCTTTACTAAGGTCAATGTTATTTCTTTATCAGTTTAAGAACGTTGGCTCTGATACCAATTGTAATAGCCCGAGTCAAACCGAACCAGATATTCACATGTAAATATGAATTCTGGGTCACACATCGGACATTTAAGTTAAATCGTTTCTAGGATCGACAACGTTCTAGTGATTAAGAAATAATTGACAATAATGAAAATAATAAATCAGCGGAAGTCTTAAGATTTACAACTTGAGAACCTATTGGCCTCATTTAAAACTAGTTAATGTTCAAAATAAAAGCGTACTTGCGATAAAAAAATATATAATTAAGTTTATTCAACAAAAATAACATAAGTCTACTGGTTTAATTCCTTGATTCCTCACACTCCAACCCCACCTGCAAGTCAAACTGCCAGTCGCCAAATGACAACAGCACGTTCCAAAGAACATAAACAAGTACACATTAGACACTTCATACAATGTATTATATATGTTATATACAAGCAATGAGTTCTTCCTAGCATGCAAAGGCTCTAATAATTTAGATGTCATATTTGACTTTTCAAATCCCAACTCATGTCGTTGCCCGTCCTGTTCGGGTCGTCAGAGTAAAAATCCAATCCTTTTTGGAGGAACACACTTGGAAGAGCTAATCCCAAGGCAACCACCGACCTAAGATGTTGCCCGTCCTGTTCGGGTCGTAAGAGGTTAAAGTATGCATACCCCCAATGTGACCGTAATGATCCAAAACTGCCATAGCAATAATATTTATATAATCCAATTCAAAAATGTTAACCCCTTTAGGTAACCAATACATAAATCCTCAATTTCCAAGTTTAACCTGAAATTATTTGAGGCGTCTAAAATCCTTATGTGATTCACAATACCATAATCAACAATGAAACAACACTACTTGCACAACTACATAACAACATGGTCTAAGCGTGTACCTTAATAGCATGAGAACCCAATACAAAATCACCACACATGCGGTATTTCAACCTCTTGTGAACCGAGGTCCTAAACACAAAACCACACAAAAAATCACGTATTAGTACTTGTTCATACAATGAATCCACTCTAGAACATTAAGGCACTACTATACTTCATCATATTAAATGATTAAACCAATAAAACTCAATGTTCCTTAATTCAAAAACAACAAGTAACTTTACAACCTATTTCGGATAGTTTACGAATTTCAAATAACTAATCTGACTTCACCAATGCGTTCGGAAGGTATCAATTACCTTGGGTACCAAAATTCATAATTTTTAACACTCGTTGACTATTTTTAATCGATTTTAGCATTAGAGCTATTTTCAATTCAATCGGGAGTAAAACAGCAAAACAAAACACACCCAAACCACTAAGGCATAATGCGCGCTTTTCGAGACAGAACATGTTGTCCAGGGAAAAATAGTAATGTATTTGTTTGTATATTTCAATTCCTTTAATCACATTTTATCAATTCATCGAAATTTAACAACGTTGCAAAAATTGTAACACAACGTATATACGTTATCACCCAAATATCAATGAAATTAAACCAAATAATAATTATAACTAATCTCATCGAAACAGAAAATATATATTTATGACTCCGTTTTCATGATTTTATATATAAATTATATTTCTATGATGATTAACAACCATATATTTTGAAGACACATATAAATTCATATTTTCCAAACCTTCACATTACGCATTTTTTTTATTAAATCCCTAATCATATAATAAAGCATATTTGTAAATTAATAATATACATATATACAAAACTCCAATCTTCATATCAAAGCATGAAACAAATTTCACATATACTTTGCAATCAACTAAAACATATTTTCATCAATACTATTTATTTCTATGTCAATCAAATTAATAAAAAAAATAAACACAATCCTTTAAAAAAAATTGAAATTTTGTTAAAGGTTTATGAATTACAAAAACTTACGAATCAAAAATCAAAAAGCTAGGATTATAAATACTTGAACACAAAACCAACACTTTTTCTTTTTTTCTCATTTTTTCATTTTTCTCTCATGTAGTTGAATGAAATGAGAATGTGAAGAAAATTTTCTGAATTATTAACCTTCAACCAACCATTCATATGCAAGGTTAAATCCCCATAATGCCTAAACTTTAATTCCTAAGTTAATTGCCCATAAAATGCATTTAGGGAGGAGTTACATAAACTCCTTTTTAATTTAATCAATAGTCCAATTTAATTGTAAGACGCAATAACGTTACGCGATTAACTCATTACGCGACGAAAGGCGCGCACAACGAAAGCTCAAACGTTGTCAAATTAAAATGTATGTACTTTTTTTCCATTTTTATTTATACTTCTTTATCGATGGAACGTTGAAGACCCTAGAGGAGGTATTTCTCTAGTGTCCGCTGAGTGAATCGGAGTTCATATTTTCATATGATTTTTCCGAGTCACATAAAACGGGCCGTTACTCCAAGGATATTGTGGAGGAGGATATAGAGGAGGATCTTGAAGAAGACCCCAAAGAAGACTCTGTAGAGGACCCTGAAGAATACATGAGCGACAGTTTCGAAGAAGATTAATAATTTAG
This sequence comes from Amaranthus palmeri, assembly GCA_019776075.1. Lineage (NCBI taxonomy): Eukaryota > Viridiplantae > Streptophyta > Magnoliopsida > Caryophyllales > Amaranthaceae > Amaranthus > Amaranthus palmeri. The sequence continues at coordinate 518,147 of JAAKBH010000060.1, read as the reverse complement.
TAGATTGAACCTTTATTTACTTTTGCGTTCTTTTTCTTTTTATGAAATATTTATCTATACGGAAGTGTAGTAATTGACAAGGAAATAATTAAGCATTCAGAAGTGAAAATCAACATAATAACAAAACTTTATTAACTAATCCCAAACTATACTCATTACATATCCGTTTTAATTGCAGTCAAGTATGCCTCCAGTTTCAAGAAACCTCTTAAGACGGGGAAATTCTAACAGAACGCTAAGAAACCTTGTAACTGCCTAGTCAAACGTTATGGCGCCTATGTCTAGGATCTCTACTGCAAGGGCCTCTGCCATGAGCAAGAGGATAAGTCTCAAGTAAATCATCACATTTTTGTGGTAAGGTTTTTGACTTCTCTAGAGGGTTGGCTGAGGGAGTTAAGTTGTTCGATGTGGTGCAATGTTTAGATGATCTTAAGGTGAATCAGGCAACATATTATCTATCTGAGGACGATGATTATTGGTGTGCGCATAGTCGCAAATGGCTAGTAGATGGAAACAATGAAAACTTTGGCCGGGAAGATTTTAAAAGAGCCCTACGTGAAAAATTCTATCCACCTCATATGAGGAGAGATAAATCAATTGAATTCGCCCGTTTAGAAATGGGAAACTTAATAGTGGACGAATATTACCAAAAGTTTAAAGTACATAAGGTTTTGCCCAAAAGATGTACCAACTGAAGATAAAAAGATGCAACGTTTTGAACTGGGTCTAACTTTTGAGATCCACAAACATGTTTAGAGTGATAAGTATGAGACCTTGGAGCAGATGTATAAGAGGGCTACCCAAGTTGGGAATGTGCTTCAAAAGGAGAAAGAGAGAACATGATGGGAGAAGAGGAAAGAAATACCTAGTGGAACCTTACATCTTCCTAATAATGCAAATTTTAATAAACCTAGGATTTATTATGGATCTCGAACTCTTCAATTAGAAAATCCTAGGGGTGGTGGAAAGAACAAAAGTGCCCAAAGCCCCTGTATGACCGAGATGGGAAGGAAAGTAGATACAATGTAACAGGTGCAAGAGGAATCATCCTGGTAAATATTGGGAGGGAAACTTAGCTTAGTGTAATCATAAGAGGGGACATAGGGAGTATAAATGCTACCCCAAGAAGGGTCCAATTACTTTCAAAATGGGGCCATAATAGATCATTCCAAAGTCGTATAGGAGATGGAAGGGTTGAAAATAGGAACAACAGGAACTCAGGATATCAAAGTAATGGGGGTTGTCAAAGGTTTCAAAGGACCTATAACAAACGGGTAAGGAAATGGCAGGAATGGTGTTGTAGGTGGTCAACGTTATAGTAGTTGTGCATTTAGAAATCTCGGGACTCAAACAACTTAAAGAGTTTCTGTTGTTAACGCGAAAGAATTGGCATAGACTCCTAATGTGGTGACAAGTACGTTTTGAAATAAAGTCAGTACCTATTAACGTGTTGTTTGATATTGGAGCCACCTATTCATTTGTTTCTAGAACTAAATTTGGACAAATAAACCTAAAGAACCCTAAACGTGTTTTATATGTTGTAGTTGTGTCATCTGGTGGATTGTATACATGCAATACTTTATATAAAAAATGTTAATGTGAGAATTGGGAAGATTGTTTTACAAGCGATTCATACGTCTTGGATATGGCAGAGCTAGAAGTAATCTTAGGAATGGACTTGTTAGGGAAGTATAACGCTACAATCGAGTGTCGCGAACAAAGGGTTGTGTTAAGTGGACCAAATGGTGAGAACATGTGTTATAAAAGAAAACCTAAGAGTCATCAGTCGAATATAGTATCATAATTGAAACTTGAAAAGTTAATGCAAAAAGAAAGTGAGTTATTTGTGTGTAACATAAATGAGATAGGTAACAAAGACATTAAGGCTCAACATATACGGGGGAGGGGGGGTGTAAGTTTACGGATGTATTTCCTGATGAGTTCACTAGCGAAAGAAACGTCAATGGCTGCGGCTTTTTTTACCATTATATGCTACGGTTTTACCTCGCAGCACTTGTTATAGCAGCAGATGAGAAAACGTCATTGGCTGCGGTTTTTTGAGACCCGCAGCCTATAGTCCTTTTTTTTAAATAAAAAAAGTAGACTATTGACTGCGGTTTTAGAAAGGACTGCAGCCTATAACCCCTTTTTTGTTTTTATTTTTTCGTTTTCTTCTCTTAATTAAAATTCCAGATCATGTACAAGAAAAATAAAATAACATAATACCAGAATTCAATGGAATCAATATACAAAATTAAGGGTATTGAAGAACATTGAACAAAAACAATATTACTTTGACAAATTACCAGAAATCTAATATTACATTGAACAAAAACAAAAAAAATAGTCCACTTTAACAAAATTAATGGAATCCATATACAATATTACTACCTAGATCTATTCTTTGAACAAATATAAAAATGAAAAAAATCAAAGAAAAATCAAACCCAGATTTAAAATTCAAACACTTGAATATCAACTTTGCATTTTCTAGCTTCTAAAAAATGGCGTGTTCAAAGACGAGATCCAAAAGTGGCGATTGCTCTCAATAATGGCATGTTCAAAGACGAGATCCAAAAGTGGCGACTCCTATCAAAAATGGCGACTCCTCTCCAGAAATTGATCTTCTCAAATCTCTCAAAAATAGTGTGTTAAAGAAGAGATCTGAAAAATGGAAGTGAGATTAGGTTTTAAGAGAAGGTTTTTAAATAAGAGTTAGGTTTTTGAGATTAGGTTTTTAAGAGAGAAGGTTCACCAAATATAAGAGAGGCGAAAGTGGAGATTAATTAGGTTTTTATCAAGAGCATGCTCACGTTTTTATAAGGGAATTGACAAAGGCTGCGGTCAACTAAGAAAACCGCAGCAAATATCAAGAGCGGACAAACGCTGCGGTCAATTAAGAAAACCGCAGCAAATACTTACATCATAAAGGATTTCTCCAAGTTTAAGTTTGATTGTTCCCCTCTTGTAGACAAGCAACTTCCCCATTTGTCCTATGAACAAATCTTTGAAATTGCGTCTTTGTTGTGAGGTACCATTTGTAGGTGATCTCTTTGCCCCCGTGTTCATTGTCATCGGAACCTTGTGATTTGACGGTCCTGAATTGCCTTCTATTTCCTTCCCCTTAGCAGACGCAGGTCGCTTGATTTTAAGGAGAGAAGGAGGAAATTGGAGAAACAACAGTCTAACATTTTCACTAATTTCATCTGGATTTTGTCAAGTATCACAATCACAAAGATTTTATAACACAGACAAACACCATAATAATTCCCAATGTTTTCAATTCAAAAATACCAACCATAAATCCAAGTTCTGTTGCAGGATGTAGGGTGCTTTCCTGGTAGTCGGACTTCATTGCACCTTCCCCAAATTTAGCTTGATCGAGAATGTCTAAAAATAGAAGTGATGAAGCTTTAATTTAAATGTTCCAACTCAAACTGAGAACTTAGTTATGTTGCTTTGGTTTTATTTTGGTGGTAATGACCTAGTTTCCTGCTCGCGTTTTTATAAGGGAATGGACAAAGGCTGCGGTCAATTAAGAAAACCGCAACAAATATAAGAGAAGGTTTTTTTTTTTTTAGTTATTTGCTGCGGCATATGTGATTTTTTTTTCGCCTTATTTTCCTTCTATTAAATGTTGCGTCTTTTAGGAACCACAGCATATATCTCGCAGCCATTGACGTTTTTTCCACTAGTGGTTGCCAAGATTACCTCCCTCACGTACCATTGATTTCACCATTGACTTAATGCCAGGTACATGACCAATTTTAAGGACTCCCTATCATATGACACCTAAGGAGATGAAAGAGTTGAAGGCTCAATTGGAGGAGATGTTGGATAAAGGTTATATTAGGCCCAGTGTATCAACTTGGGGAGCATCCGTACTAAGGTTGTGTATTGATTACAAAGGGATGAATATGGTTACGATTAAAAACAAGTACCCACTTTCGAAAATAGATGACTTGCTTGATCAGTTAGAAGGAGCACATGTCTTTTCTAAGATAGATTTGCATTCTGGGTAAAATCAATTGAGAATCCATGAGGGCGATATACCGAAAACAATTTTTCATACACGCTATGGACATTTTGAACTTACTAGTTTAACGAATGCTTTAGCCGTGTTTATGGGACTTATGAACCAAGTATTTAGAGCTTATTTAGATAAGTTTGTGGTAGTTTTTTAAGATGACTAGTTGTGGGGCCGCGTGCTACGCACGCGGTCCCCCAAGTTACACTTTTGAATTTTTAATATTATTTTATACACATCTATTAACCATAATCCTAATCAAAATATTAGAATGTCAATATATGGCAAAAATACATCTTGAAAATGTGCAATGATTCAGTAGCGGAATAATTGCATACCAGCAAAAAGTTTTTGATCTCCTAAATGAAATAAATCACGCTCTTGCTAATACATCAAGCAACTACAAAGACACATCATCAATCAACTAAGAAACAATGAATAATCAAAAATCTACGAAACCATTTTAAAATCAAACATCAAGTGTTGTGTAAAATCATGCCGAACGAGGCCATCATCAAAGACACATCATCAAGTCAACCGTCGACAAACAGAGGTTGTCTAGCAGATATCAGTCTCTTAACCAGCACAACAACAACTTATCCAAGCAACAGTGGCAACTACAACAGCTTCGACACCCTTCGCAACAAGAAAATTGAATCGTCTTCCTTGCAATAACATCATGGCAACTTTCTCGACATATCCTGGCTGGCACACAACAACATCATATCACAGCCAATAGAAACTACCCAAAAAAGCCAGCTTCATCAACTCCGCAACACATATCATGAGTGTTTATATACTATGTAATTTTAAAATTAAAAATCGACAGAAGTATCATAGGAAGCTTCATCAACCCTTGATAGAAAATCTTATAGGAAACTTCACATAAATAAACACAAATAATTAAAAGCCATTTTCTCCGTTTAGAAAGAATTGTTATAAATTATAGATGAATAATCATACACATGAATAAGTCATGATCAAAAAGAATCAACAGATCTCAAGACTGTATCAACAATCCTGAACATGAGAAGTGAATCTAACTTGCACTTATATGCCAAAAAGCCACATATACAAGATGTTTATAGTAGGAGTACATAGAGTTGAACAAAGTTTGGTCTAAACCATAAACCAAACCGAAATTTTAGTATTTGGTTTGGTCTACGGCTTAAATGGTCTGGTCTAGTTTTTTTTCAAATTAAATTACGCTTTATGGTCTGGTCTCAGTTTTTTATTTTTCAGACCAGACCGGACCGCAAACCGTACTATGGTTGAAAAATCATAATTTTATATTTAAAAAATTAAGTTGTTACCTAGATATTTTAAGATGTAGTTATTTTTATATAGTAATACATACTTAAATGTTGTTAATGTTATCAAGTAATTACAAATTATTATATTTATTAATTGTAGATGTGAAATATTTGCATAAATATATGTATTAATTTGGATGAAAAAATAAAAAGAAAAATCATAGACCAGATCGGATCGGACCGTTGTAAAACGATTTGGTCCGGTCTGATAAATTAAACGGTCCGGTCAGGAAATTTTCCAGACTGGAATTATTGGTTTGGTTTGATTTTAGTGTCAGACTAGACCAAACCGGACCGTGTTCACCACTAGGAGCACATGACAATTTTCACACTAATATGCCAATTCAATGACTCAATCAAGGAAAAGAATATGTACTTATTCAAGGAAAAGGATATGTAGTCTTATTAGAAGGAAGGAAAAAGGAAGAGAATCTCTCATGTTTTTTCCTTCAACACTAGGAATGGAACATCAGTACTACTAGGGCACCCACGAGCTCATCTTCCTATCTCTCTCTCAATTTCTCCGCCGTCTTCTGTTCATTCCTGTCGTCGCCTTAGGTAAGCTAATATTTCTTCCTCGCTTTCAATTCTTGAATCATTTAAATTTATATAGATTATATAATTGATTACTGTAAGGTTAATGTTGAGTATGATAAGACTCTACCTTAAGATTATAATTAATCATTTTAAAATTGTGAGTGATTACTTTAAATTTATAATTAATCACTTTAAAACTTTAAATGTACATTCAATCAATCCAATAAAAATTATCTCACCATAACTATATCATTTGAATTTTTTTTTTTTACTTTCGATACACAATTATTTTATTTTGATTGTCTACATTTTCCATTTTTTAGCATGGGCTAAATGAACTATTGAAAACTTGGCCCATCATATGAAAACCCTACTTATTCTCGTCTTTAGTCTATTTCGGAACTGGGATAATTCGATCAAAATCTCCATCTTCGTTTTTGACATAATCTCTCCCTAAATTTCTTATTCTATGGTTTTGTCTTTAATTTGATTCTAATCGGTTAATTGAAACCAATTTCTTTAAAAAACAACAAAATCGGTTAAGATTGTTGTTTTTTTTTTTTTTTTCCAATGGTTTATAATTTGATTGAAGATACACTCTGAAACTTTTGAAGATATTTGTGAAGATTGTTCATCTTTGGCTTTTTGATCCAGAAAATCATATGTAAGTTCACTTTTATCTTTTTGTTTTTTGGTTGCTAAAAATATATAAATTGTTTATCATTGTTAATACTCGAAAACATATCTTCAATCAAATCAAGCTTTTCCCAATTTGAAAACATATCTGAAGCAAATCAAGGTTTTCCCAATTTCCCAGATTTTAGGGTCTTAGGAATTCTGTTATTCAATGGGTGTTGTAAGATGCCTACACCCTAGGGAAACTTAAAAGCTGACAACGAAGACGAAATGACGCTTAATGTGAGGCGTGAGAAATATTGAATGAAAGAAACAAGTTTTGTCTGAATTTCGAAACAACAAAGGAAAGTATAGATTAAAGATAATAATCCTTGATTGAATGTGAAAGAAAGCAAGAAAGCTAAAGAAACTGATATTGATTTCTTATTGTATTATCAGAAAAACTTACATACAACTAAAGGAGGAATGTCTCCTTAGATAGACAAGAGGGTAAATCAAGAAAGGGAAAGGGATACAAGATTAGTTGTTCTAACAAACACCTAACAACTTAATTCATCTTGTAACTAACTAATAATGACGTGGCAAGTACATTAATAATGACGTGTGCAGAGAAGTAAAATAAGAGCCTGCAACCTAGTGCCCATGAGTAACCATCATAATCATTCAATCATGCTTGCAGTAGGTATTAGCATATAGGAGAAAACCTTTATCTCAACAAATGTGAGATAATTTCAGTAACAACGAACTTCTCTTTTCCATAATTTGTATGATGCATCTAACATCCTTCCATGATGAGATAATTTCTAGTCATGATCTTCACTTCTAAGTAGTTAGAAGCGTTTTTGAACAAGTGGGTCGTTCTTTGAGAAAGTGGGTGGGTTGCATGTTGTTTCTATGATTCCATGATCTTCAACCAATTCTTTCCATTTTGATCCAATTATGGGCGGTGATATGAAAAACCAACCAGTAATTTGGATTAAATTGACAATGTATAACAAATCCACCAAATCTGATGCAACCAAAACCTCTGATAAATGTGATTAATAGCCTTCAGTCACCTATGAAATCTGAATTCACCTTTAAGATTCGATGAATCAGATCAGTGTTGTCGGATAAATTGCAATTGTGTCTTGCTTCACTCACAAGGACACAATATTTCTTGAGGAGTGCTCTTAACCTCAAGAATGCAATTGCAAGGATATTGAGAGAAATGAATGAAATTGAATATTAGAAATCAAAAACTAAGTTTTTACAAATGAGAATGGACACACACGCACGCGCTATATATAAATATATATATATATATATATATATATATATATATATATATATATATATATATATATATATATATATATATATATATATATATATATATATATATATATATAAACAAGAAAGCTAACAACTAGTTTTAAGACTAAATAAGGGAGCCTTAAGCCAGCTGTACACATAAGCTATCTGTTATATTAGAAACTAAACAGGCCCTTTATTGGACTTATCACACCTGCCTATCAGCTGTATGCTCACACTTGCTCCTTTTATGTTGAGACCATATATCTTGTAGGCTTGCTCCTAGATCATGTCTGATCCTTGGTGTTCAGAGGAGAGATTAGAATCAGGGTCTAGATTCAGTAGCTCCTTAATCTCGAATGTTCCTTGACAAATCTTGTGTCCTTTACTTTGTGTTCCTGGTGACTGTGCTGATGGCTTGGATATGACTTTTGTAGCGTCCGTGCTTTGTCCATGAATGCTCAGGTCTTCCTCATGCCCTTTAGCTTTGTCGTCTTTTGCCTGAACCAGAACTTGGTTCTCATGTCTAGCACACAACTTCTATTTGAATTTAAAGCTTTGATGGCATCACACATTGGACGTGTGTCTTGGACTAGTTCCTGGTAGCTCCTTTGTTGTTAACTCCTCTTGCTAGCCGTCTTGGACTAGTGTTATTAGCTCCTTGCTTCAACTTCTATTTACAAACCATGTGCCTCTATTTACAAACCAACACCCTGAACTCAGATTACATTATTTTGTTTTTTGATTACATTATTTTGTTTGTTTACATATTTATTCTCCCTTTTTAATGATGATTCATGTATTTGCTACTATTAATTATTGTTGTAATTTTTTCATTAGGTCAATTGTGTGACATTATGTTTTACAAAGCTTAACATTTTAAATTATTCTAATTTCAAAATAATGTGAATTGTTTAGAGTTGAGTGTTTAAATTAATCTAATTTCAAAAAAAAAAAGTTAAGTTAGACTCCTGCGGTCCCATGACCTTATCCAACCATAAAATAGTAATGATGTCATATTCACAAGTGTGTTCCGCAAATATACGAAATAGAAGTTTGAGTAATACACGTGTCAACTAACCATCTCATCCAAAATCTACCCTTCTTAAAAGTCCGAATCAGAGCCGATGACATAAAAGATCAAAACTAAATCTTCGTCAAATTCCGTTACCCTTACAGTCAGTAACGAGTAACGACAAAACGAAAATATGACTGTGTTTATTAACATTCATCACTGTTAATCAGCCATCCCAAGATGTGGTAGTACATTACTCAATGTATGGGGGTAGCTGCATCGTAAGAAAGAGTGTATTTTTTTATTTTCAGTTTGGTAGCTCAAATTTTTTCTCAGCCTATATAAGGAAGTGTTTGGTTGAAGGGTAAAAATTCAGATATACATCTTCCATTCTACTGATTTCTAATCTTCTTTCTTACCTATATTTGAGAAAAAATCATGTGGTAATTATATGGCGGCTAATTCCAGTTGTCGTGGAGTCACTAGCTTCAGTTTGCGATTGCTGACTCCGATCGTTACTCAATCTGGTTCAACTCACTTCATTGCTGCTGCTGTTCCTCTTTTAAGGTAGAATTTATTTATGCCCCCTTTTAAATTTTATTTTTATTCTTTAATTTGTTTTATTGTTCATATAGAATAAAAAACACACAGCTAGAATCGAAATACTACAATTTAAATACGAGAAATTAAATAAAAATAAAACATCCTAAATGAACTAAGGCTTCGGAAATAAAACTAAAACATGATTAAACCAAGGGGATAAAAACTTATTTAGCTGCAGGTGGTTGTTGAGGATGAACTAGCATCGCAAATGAGATTGAATGATTGCTTGATATAAGCCACACAAATGCTGCCCTTGTATGATGTTGATGTTTTTGGATAAAACAGACCATAAATAGAAGTTTTTTCCCAATTTTGAAATATAGGTGGACCCTGATTTGCAACCATGGGGGAAAACACTTCACCGACGGGTGATAACAGAGACCCAAACATTGATGATAATGCTGAAAACAAGATGATTGAAACTAGCATTGACGCGATATCTCGTAGGGTTCAAGAGTCCTTATCTATTGAAAATCGACACAAGTTTTGGGAAACACAACCTGTTGGACAATTCAAGGATCTTGGTGATTCGAGTTTGCCTGAAGGCCCAATTGAGCAACCTACCCCATTGTCTGAAGTCAAGCAAGAGCCGTATAACTTGCCTGCGCCTTATGAATGGATTACATGTGATATGGATACCGAGCAAATGTGCAGTGAGGTTTACAATCTTCTGACAAATAATTACGTTGAAGATGATGAGAATATGTTTCGATTCAATTACTCTAAGGAGTTTCTTCAGTGGGCGCTTCGTCCACCTGGCCATTACAAGTGTTGGCATATTGGTGTGCGGGTAAAAGCCTCGAAAAAGCTGGTTGCCTTTATTACAGGTGTGCCTGCAAGGATACGTGTTCGTGATGAGGTTGTTACCATGGCGGAGGTTAATTTCTTGTGTGTGCATAAGAAGCTCAGGTCAAAGAGGCTTGCACCTGTCATGATTAAGGAGGTGACTAGAAGGGTTCATCTGGAAAATATATGGCAGGCTGCTTATACTGCCGGTGTTGTCATTCCAACTCCTATAACAAGCTGCCAATATTGGCATAGGTCTCTTAATCCTAAGAAGTTGATTGATGTTGGATTTTCAAGGCTTGGCCCAAGAATGACTATGAGTCGTACTATTAAGCTCTACAAGTTACCAGAATCTACGGTTACACCAGGTTTTAGGAAGATGGAACTGCGTGATGTTCCAGCAGTTACTCGACTTCTGAGGGGTTATTTAAAGCAGTTTGTTGTGGCACCCGACTTCGATGAAAATGATGTTGAGCATTGGCTTCTTCCTAAAGAGAACGTAGTTGATGGGTATGTTGTGGAAAGTCCGCTGACCCATGAAATCACAGATTTTGTCAGCTTTTACACCCTCCCTTCTACTATCCTTGGTAATGCAAATTACTCTACCCTAAAGGCTGCCTATTCTTACTACAATGTAGCTACAAAAACCCCATTGATTCAGTTGATGAATGATGCTCTCATCATAGCAAAGACCAAGGACTACGATGTTTTTAACGCCCTGGACGTCATGGAGAATGAGACATTCCTCAAGGAACTCAAATTTGGGCCTGGAGATGGAAAGCTTCATTATTATCTTTACAACTATCGCTTAAGTAATCCCATGAAGCCTTCAGAACTGGGACTTGTACTCTTGTAATTTGAGTTTCTTAACATAATTGGAAATGTAAGGCCTTGTTTTACAGAGTTTGGTTTTGAATCGTTGTTATCTCTTCCTGTTTGATACTCTGATTGGATTCCAAGATTCTATTTTCCAAATTTTGTTCTCTTATACGAATTGAGTTGACTTACTGCTGCAGTTAATAAGAATCAGTTATGTATGCCTTCATTTGCTTAAATTTGATTTGCACTTTGGTTGCTGCTTAGTGACAGGATTTTCTTTTGATAAATTGTCACACACGCACGCACGTACACACACATATATATATACGAAATAAGAAGGATTTTAAAATAAGATGAGAAGAATTTTATTGAATTTTGTTTGTTACTATATATTCAAAAAAAATATTATATTATAAAGTAAGAACATTTTAAAAATTAGAGTTTTATTTGAACTAATGTGCACATGGATGAATGGCTCTGACAGTAAGGACATTTCGAACCACGTGGAAGCTCAAGCATAAAATTGGAGGAATTACGGCTCTCATCATTTGGATGATGATCCTCCTCTAGTCAACTCCTTACATATATCAATATGTCATTATTATATGTGTTGTGCAAATGTGAATTTGAGTCTAAATAGATTATTAAATAAACCTTATTGTTACAAAGTGTAGGTGATTATAGCAAAGATATATGTTTACATTTTAGGACACTAGTTGTGGGGCCGCGTGCTACGCACGCGGTCCCTCAAGTTACCCTATCAAATTCCATAATTTTATTTGATACACTACTTATATTAACAATAATAGAGATTAATAATATGTTCAACAAATAGAAAACTTGTGTTGTTCATCAATATCTTTCCTTTCAATAGTTTTAAAATTGAGGCTGATGAACCTTTTGGCTTTCTATAACATTCATCATACTTTCCTTTGCAATCTGCATTAAGAAAGAGGAAGGTGAGTCTCACACTTTACGTGAATTGTTTCTCTCGAACATTTCTAACCAACAGAAAATCAGACACTCAAAAACATAATAAAAAGGAACGAATTAAAAATAAGGCTATAATTTAAACAGGATGTTTGAACATCACCTGAACATGGCTTTCATCCATCAGTATTTCCTTGGCCCTGTCACATAACACCCTAACCTAAACCAAGAAAGAACACCCATATACAGTCAATGAGTAACAATCTACACACATTCTACAGACCAAAAAAAAGGAAATCAATGTGGCTTAAATTATAGTCAAACAAAATTAGCACATAAATCCAATCTATACCTATAACTAAAACAAAAGACGCTGACATCATCATACCTCCAAACTTATGAGCTGTCACCTTGTGGAGTGAAGTTTTCCCTCCAATATAGGATGATGATGTCACCCTATTATATAATAGAATTGGATTTCCAATGATGTTCATTAATATTGATTATCCTACTAAATACTATCATAATCAATACAATTAAATTGGTTAATTTTCTCAACAATGCCTAAATGCATTTGGAATTGGTATCTAGTCAAAAAAATGTAAATGCACTATTGAAATTGGTCAATGCAATCAACCTTACAAAGTATTTTAAATACTATATTTGTATAATTATTAAAATTATTTTTTATACATAAATGTTTTATCATTTAAAATGGTTCGGTTAATTTAATATAATAATATATGTTCAAAACAATTTATTTAGTATTAGAATTTATTTTTAACAGTGTTTGTTATGATTAGTTAGTAAAAAATAATATCAAAATGAGATTGTTTAACATCATACATAACATATTAAATAGCATTTTTTACATTTAAAATAAATTAAATACTCCCTCCGTTCTTTTTTGATTGTCCACATTACTATAACGGGTAGTTTCATTAGTTTGTCTCATTTCCTAAAATGGAAACTTTTGATACCCCTTTTTCACACTCTCTCTCTTCTCATAACCCTTATTCTTCGAATCTTGTCCTCGCTGAAAACGCCTCATAATTGCTTCCTCTCTTTTTTTGTGTTTCTCTCTCATTTCTCAGTAACTCCTTCTCTCTCTTCTGAACCTCCATTTTCATCGAGCTTTTTAAGCTTTGCCCCCTGTTTTCACCCAATTTTCAGTTCATTTTTTTGGACTAAAATATAGATCGTCATTTTCTCTACAATTTGAGGTAAGTTTCGTGATTTTTGGTGGTTGGGTTGAAAATTGTCCCCTGTTCTTGAACTAGCGTTGACGTTTTTCTGGGTTTATTTATGGATACTAAACCCTCTTCAAGTTCATCATCAATTCCTAGTCATTTGTATAATGGTCTATGTGAATATGGTGAGTTGTGTTCTTGTTCCATCCATGGCCTGTCACATTCTTACTCAAATGAGATACTAAGATGGTCAAAAAAAGAGCTTGATGATGACGATCTGTTCATATGTTGATGATGCTGTTTTTCATTGTTGATGATAACGATCTGTTGATATTTTTGGTATTTTGATATTTTGGTTTAATTTTTAAGTTAGGGTTTTTTCATGTCATTTTTTTGTTCAAGTTTTGTTCATATTGTTCAAGTTTGTGGTGATGAAGATGTTCTGTTCATATTTATGTTCAAGTTCTGTTTTGGTTTGTACATGTAACCGTTTCTGTTCCTAATCTGATTTAGGGTTTCCTTCCTTTGAATGATGATACCCCAATGATGATATTTGTCATTTTCTGTTCATATTATTGTGTTGAAGTTGTTACAATCGAAAATAATTGTCATATGCTTGAAATTAAGTGTTAAGTTGCGTTTTTAAAGGTTTTGAAGGATTTTTGTCATTTTCGCACGTAAAATAGCTTAAACTTGGTTTGTTATGCATGAAACTTGGTACACAACACTATTTGGTATATATTATTGTGTTGTAGAGGTTCGAATCGAAAATAATTGTCATATGCTTGAAATTAAGTGTTAAGTTGCGTTTTTAATGGTTTTGAAGCGTTTTTAATTTGGCACTAACATATATAATATGTTTTTCTTAGTATTTTCAACAAAAAAATAGCATTCATTGCGGCTACTACGTTCTTAAATTTATGGATGATATCATAGAAACCGTGAAGAAAGTCGGGGTACAAAGTATTGATTCCGTAAGTATTTATTATTATGTTTTTAAATTATAATATTATATATTTTTATTAGAAAATAAATCTAATATATATGTACAAACTTTTTAATAATTATTTCTTTTAATGCGTAGATTATATACAACACTCCAAGGGAAACACGCGAATTGACGGAAATTGAATTACGCAAAGTGTTGACAAAGTTGCCGTGTATATTTCAAATTTATATGTTGGTAGCTTATGTTTCGTAGTGGTGTACGTTAAGTTTATGTAAATGCAAAATTAAATTATTTATGTATATTAAATATATTATTTTGGTGATAATTAATGCTGATTATACATGGTTTATTATTATTAAGTATTTATTATTTTATAATTAGGATAATATATATAAATATCAATAAAAAAAATCAACAAAGGTTGCGGACAAGTAAAAATCGCAGCCAATAATGTACCCAAAATTGGGTTTCTGAAAATCACTTATTGGTTGCGGACAGGTCAAAAAACCGCATCTAATAATAACATTATATCCTGCTGCGGTTTTTAACTGCAGCCATTGTATTATATACTATCAGCTGCTAGCACAAGTGCTTGGGTTCAAAAACCGCAATCTTTGAGGTTATTTCCAGCAGTGGAAGAACATATGAAAACGGAGGGATTAGTTGATATTTGTAACAAGTAGCAAATCGAGTGAACAAAAAAGTAATTGTGAAACAAGTAGTTGCATTACCTCGAGAACATCAACGTAAAAGTTGAATTGAATATAAAAGGCTAAGGCATTGAGCTACACATATTACAGCCTTACAGGTAAAGAAGACATAGCAGTAAGTTGTAATTAATAATACTCATAAATATACACACCAAGTGAACCAAACAAACAAATTTTATTTATTACTGCTTAAATTGAATAATACAGCTTTGACTTGTATTGTAATACCAATAAAAGTCAAAAAGAAAGTATAAATGTGGAGAGTGGAGAGTGGAGTAGTAAATACAATCTAATTTTCCCACCAACTTTCTACCCTGCCCTTCTTAATTTCTTACCTCGCCAGTACCCAGTAGCCAATGCAATATAAATATGGCATAAGGATGAGCTACTCATCAGCTTAGTTTCTAAATTAAAGCAAAAAATGTGGAATTTAGTAGTGTTATTGATGCTTATTATTATGAATGGATGTGTAGTAGCCCAAGATTATCCACCATCGAATGTGAGAAAGAAAGAGTTGGTACCAGCTATGTTTGTGTTTGGAGACTCATTGATTGACAATGGAAACAACAATGATCTTCCTTCTTTTGCAAAGGCTAATTATTTTCCATATGGTATTGACTTTAATGCTGGTCCTACTGGCCGCTTCTCTAATGCCTACACCATTGTTGATAAAATTGGTATCAACCCTTTTCTTTTCTTTTATTTTTTTCTTTATTTATGTTCATGCATTTTTCTCTTACTTCCTTTTATCAAGGGTGGAGTAAAATTTGATAACTACTTTTGTGTCTTTAAATATTTATATCTTATGATATATTTTTTTAATAACAATTTTTATCTTTAAATATATTAAGTAATTTAATATTAAGACCACTAATTTTTTCGGGCCCTATGCGAGTTTATGTTGAACATGCTTAGATTTTGTATGGTTTCATTTTAAATCAAGTCATCTCAAGTAACTCATTTATAATCTAGGTACTTTTTTTTTTTTTCTTTTTACCATAATTGGATTCTATTTTCTACATCTGTGGTCCCATTTGACTATTCTCCTACATACTTCCTCCGTTCTTATTTACTTGCAACATAATTGACTTCGACACTATTCATTTAGCAAATTGACTTTTATATTGGCGGTAATTTATAAGTTAAAACATAGTCATATGAGATCTTGTTTGAATCGTCTGGAATCAAAGTTTATTAATTTTGAGTTTTCATAATTTTTCGATATATATCATTAGAGATATTTACGATTGAATTCGTGCATTGGGGAATGTGAAAAAGCAAATGGTGCAAGTAAATAAGAACGGAGGTAGTATGTGTTAAACTTTGTCATAAATTGAACTCTCTTTTCTACATATGTGGTCCAATTCGACTATTTAAAAGTTGATGAAAAATAAAATCAAAACACAAGTGATGAATAAGAGGGAGTTTCATATATACATTTCATGCATAAAGTCATTACTTACTCTATTTAATTACAGTTTTTTATTTTTATTTTTAAGATCAGCAATATCCTTGCATCTTCAACTAAATTAGCTTAGTTTGCTTTTATTTTTATGTTCTTTTACATTAATAATAATAGCTCTATATCATTATGCATTCACAAGAAAACTAGCTAGCTAACCACTACGTAATTAATAATCTTTTTGTTGTCTAATGTTCTTCAGATTTGAAATATAACATATATATTAAAAGGAGAGAATTTGATTGATGTTTTTTTATACATTTTTAAAAATAAAATATGTTTATGTGGAATCTCGATAGATTTATTGTAATGTATATATCTTTTAATATGTATTTTTAATTAAATTTTATTATATATGTGAATTTTAAGATATTAAAATTATAAATTTATTTTGAAAATTGCAAAAAGTAACTAAAAAAAAGACCGAGCTGAGTACAATTCATAAACCAAAATTGTAGTTAATGGGTTGAGGAATTCTACATGATTTGTTTTCAAATTCAATTATTATAATAAATTTTGTATCGTATGCTATTTTTAATTTTTTTTTATTTTTTTACTACCATTAACAATAACTCAACTCTCACATCAAATAATAAAGGGTTAAAATCAAATACCGTGAAAAGCTAATGTTAGAGTATATAATATATTCTAGGGCCTCAATCATTATTAAGTTTTTGGTTGAATTGGTTCCTTAATAGCTAACTACTTGGGAATTACTTAATCCTATCAAGTGAGTAAAATGTTCTAAACTACCCTTTCAAACAAAAAAAGTAATAGTCCCTTGTTTCAATATCTTGTGCAACTAATTAAATCAATACATACTTTGCAAAAAAAGAACTTATTAAAAGTTTTAGAAATTAAATTCTTTCTGATACCAACAATCGATACATTGATTGTTTTTATACTGTTATTTTGAAGTTGTAGCTTAGTCAATTTATTTTATAGTAGATTGTTTTTACTCCATTTAATCTCCATTTGACTTTTCACCAAAGTGGTTATATGGGTCATAGTGAAAGATAACAATATAGTGTTTTTAAATTTTAATAAGAGTATAATGGGGTTTATAGATGTAAAAGTGTAAAAAAGTTAAAATTAAGAAGTGTAAATTAGTAAAGTTAATATACTTAAAATGGAAATGAAATATTTAGTACTCCTTCCGATTCTATTTACTTGTTATATTTTCTTATTTGACAAACTCATATCAATTGTCACATTTCCTTTTTTGTCAATCTTTTTTTTTACTTTAATGCCCCATATTCACATAAATAATATCCAAAATCACAGCGGAGTTATTAGGTCTACCATTGATACCAGCATACTCGGAAGCAAGGGGAAATCAAGTTCTGCATGGTGTCAATTATGCCTCCGCTGCTGCTGGTATTCTTGATGTTACTGGCCGCAATTTTGTATGTCTTCTTTTTTAATTTTGTCTATTACTCCTTTTTTTTTTATTTCCCAATTATCTATTTTTATAAATATTAGCATTTATTACATGCATGTTGATTGTCGTACGTTCACACAATTAATTATAAATTATATATAAAATTATACAGGTGTTTTCTTGAGAGATCGTCTTTTGTAAAAAAAAGTCCAGTCCTAATCTATATTTAGAATTGTAACAATGTATATTTAGAATTAGATTGGGTTATTGAGAGTCATCTTTACAAAAGAAAGTCTCAAATAAAATTTTGTGAAAATTATAAAGGCGATACAATAAGCAAGTCATTGTGCCAAGTTTAATACGAAACTATGCATGTCATATCTTATACTCCTCTTTGAAGTATAAGTTACTTAATTTGGTTCGACTCAAAATAATTTATGAACCTCTAGGCTCTAATATTAAATATTAATATACATATTTATATGAAGAAAATAATATTTCCTCCATTCCAATGAGACATTTACTTTTTGACGCTATTCACTTATCACTATTAATTTGTATTTTAATTTTAATCTATAAATTAAAACATATGTGAGATTTTGTTTGATTCATCTCAATGCAAAGATTATAAATATCCATTTTTTTTATAATACTTCTTTATATATAATAACAGATATTAAGCATTTGATTAAGTGCTTTAGATAGTATGCAAAAAATATATGGGACAGTTTGAATGGAAGGGAGAGAATATTAAAATTAATTAATATTTTTTAAAAAAAATATTTAAAAATACAATGATTTAATATCATATAAAAATTACATTTTACAATTTTTGATGCTATTTATGGTCAATTTATTCTATATTCTTCCTTTTCTTTTTTATTTTCTCCATTACATTTTGTATAGTTTTAAAATAAATTTTGAGCCTTAATATCTCTAAATACACATTATAAAAATTATAATAAATGTATACGCTAAAAGTACACATTTAGACGAATATGACGAAATTTCAAATATATATATTTCATCATCATCTACATATGTCTTAAAATTCTTAATAAAATTTTTGTAAATAAAATAAAAAATTTTAAATAAAAAAATCATTCAAAATCCACAAATTTTTTTTGTCTTTGAGGTTCAAAAAGCACATTTTGTTTGTCTGAAATTTTCATAATATGTAGATGTGGGTAGATGAAGTAGTAAGATTTAAAGTTGGATTTGAAGAATCATAAATAATGCATTTGGGATTTCGGAATGAAAATTCAAAAGTCAAAGCAAGGAACGAGTAAATAACAGTGCTGCAGTTCACCAACTTGCAATAAGTTTTGAGCACATTAACTACCTCCTAGTTTATCTCAAAAAAAAAAAAAAAAAAAAAAAAAAAAAAAAAAACAAAAAAAACAAAAAAAACTACCTCCTAGTTATTGCGAAATAATTACTAAAGCGCAAAAGGCCATGTTTGTTCCAGATGTTTTCATTTAGAGTCAAAAAACATTAATCAAATTTATCTATTTTTAATTAAAATAAAATTTTTTAAATAAGAACAACATTAAAGACGCAGGTAGTAATATCTATAAATTTTTGAATTTTCATTTAGAGAAATTAAAATAAAAAGAACAAATAATAAGAATGGAGTAGTTGTCAATTTACATATACGATCTAATATCTATTACTATTTTATGAAGTTTATTTACATACTATGCCTTGTATTTTTTTAAGAAAATATAAAATAAATAAGATCGTTTTTATAAAAAAAAAAAAACAACAATCAAGCTAAGAATCAAACTATTTCTAAAACTAAGCGTCTTACCCATTTTTTCTCAAAAAAAAAAAAAGCGTCCTACCCATTTCAAGTGAAAACGCTGCTAAAGACAGTGACTTTAGGCCCAAATGGGCTGCTTAGAAGTCGCTGTTGGGCCCAGTGATTTTGCCTGTGTTCTTTAATTGTTCTGGGCTGCTAAGAAATCGCTTAGACCAGCGATTTTCCCTGTTAGATAATTAAAATTTATTTTTAAGCTTTATCTCTACAACACCTTATATACATACTACAATAAAATAAGATCGATATATCAATTTTCATCACTCTTGTCATTCAACCACCCAACATAAACCAATTATATAAGATTTATATATATATATATATATATATATATATATATATATATATATATATATATATATATATATATATATATATATATATATATATATATATATATATATATATATATATATATATATATATATATATATATATATATATATATATATATATAAAATTGTCGCGCACCGTAATGTTATACAATGCAGGTAATATTACATATACACAAACAAATCTATGCAATATTATACATAGTCTACGAATCAGCAGTGGGTGTATTGCCCTCATAAATAGTGTCTAGACTACGATAAACTAGAGGTGTACTCTCACTGTCTGATTGTTGATAAAGCCTAAAGTTAGTGCGAAGAACTGGAGATACATAAGAACACTCGCCCTGAGAGTGTCTAGGAGTGTCGGACATACACTGAGTGCATATGGTCATAGATGATAAGTTGACGTCTCCGGAGCATTTGCTTGAGTGGATGAACAAGGAACATCGTCCTGCGGTAATGGTTAAAGCATATGCTCATATCCAAGGCCTACCATCACACTATCGCACCTTCTGACCACATCGTTTGACTGTACAGGACATACATGTCGCTGTGAGTGCATGTAGTCACGAATGCTCAACACATGTTGCGTCTACAAAATACAAGTTCGATTAAATTTAGGTTAACATTAAATATTATATTAATTATATAAAACATAAAGCGAAATAACTCACGAGGACATGTAATGGCACGCCAGAGGGCAAGTAGTTCAGTGGGAGTGGTCGGTCCGGTTCATATCCTCGGCTGATGAACCGTTTGGTGATTCCACGATACCAGATGAGATAGCCATCGTAGAAATCCATTGGTTCATTAATATCATCCCTCTGAACTACGTAATCTTCTCGTCCATCCCACCCCTCGATTTATCCTCGGTGATACGTAGCCCAGTTCACCGTCGCTTTCCCCCGACAATCCATCTCATGGAACTTGCGATCATCTTCAGGTGGACCAGGCCTCGTCTGGCGCAAACGATACTGACATATGACCTGTTTAGGGTAGTGGAACTTAACTACGTCAAAAAAGATCATAGGCGTTCGAACACGCCACTCATTTCGTCACCCCTATATGGGGGATATGGGTCCCATATCATCTGCAACATAAAACAACAATTAATTGAAAGAGAGAAATGAAATAAATTGTTATGAACCAAAACAATCAAATTACTTGTAAACTAGTCATGCGATCAAGTGAATCGCGAAAGACATGTACACCTTGTGAGGTGTTCAAATGCGTCAATCGAGGCACAAGCCATCGCAATCCATATGGCTCGTTTCGTGGGATCCTCCGGCTCAACACGGAGGAGAACAGGTTGTCCGTTATCTCCCCTACGTCGTCGCGTTGTGACAGCAGAAGTATAAAAAGTAATATGCTCCCATATCCACAACTGCATAATATATGGAAATATAAGTAAAATTATTCAATAACGTCATTATTATGTAAATATAGCAAAGGTGTTATACTACCTGTAGAATAACCAATGGATCCGCAATGTCACTTGCTGGTTTCCCTCTCTTTATCGAGGCGGCTCGACACAAATGTTGGTAGAGGAAAGCAAGCACGGCACTGGCCCAACTATAGGACGCGATGTCATCCCAGTCTTTGTCAAGAAGCTCTAAATAGATCCCTTGCATGTCGTTTTCGGATTTGTCAACAAAAAAATAGCCGAAAATAAGTACTTAGCAGTAAATGCGAGCATAACGCTCTACATCTGCATCCTCAGCGTCGAGGCCCGGTAAATGAGCAAAGATGTTATGCATCTATGTCGCCTTGACCGAAGACCCCATTATCGCTTCATCTAGCGATAAGCGATAGGAACCCGAACATCCGATGTATGCGCTCTTACCTCTTAGTATGGCTCGGAATAGGACTGGTTACTACCCTCCCACTCAACAGTAGGCAGGTAAGAATAGCAACATCATGTAGTGTGATGATCGTTTCACCCACCGACAGATGAAAGGTGTGTGTCTCAGGTCTCCATCGCTCAACTAAAGCCGTAATCATCCCTCGATCTAATGGTATTTGACCTACTCGGTGATACCATATAAACCAGCTTCGCGCACGTATCTCAAAACCCTATCGTCTACGAGCCATCTCATTACCATTGAAGGGTGGTGTCGAGTCTGAAGCAATGTGTTGGACTAACAAGGAAGGATCTAGAGGACCAGGATTCTCCATCCTATTTGTTCTATTTATTCACATCAACATCAACATCAACATTCATTGTTCAATATCAACATCAACATCAACATCAACATCAACATTCATTGTTCAACATCAGCATAAATATTCGTTCACTAATAGATCCTTCCTTGTTAGTTTCAAAACTCACCCATCGTTCACACTTCATATAAATCGGACAACTAGAGTCCGACACATTGCTTCAAATTCGACACCACCCTTCCATAGTAATGAGATGACCTGTATATAGGGTTTTGCGATACCTGCGTGAAGCCGGTTTGTATGGTATTCACCGAGTAGGTCAAATACCATTAGATCAAAGGATGATTATAGCTTTAGTTGAGCGATGGAGGCCTGAGACGCACACCTTTCATTTGTTAGTTAGTGAAGCGACCATCACACTGCGTGATTTTGCCATACTTACCGACCTACCGGTGAGTGGGAGGGCAGTCAGCGGTCATAGTCCAAGCCACACTAAAGAGCGGATACATTGGATATTTGGGGTCTTACCGCCAGACTAAGCGATGATGTGGTCTTCAGTTAAGGCGACATGGGTGCATAACACATTTGCTCAATTACCAGGCCCGGACGTTGAAGATGCCGATGTAGAGCGTTATACTCGCATATACTGTTGGGTACTTATATCAAGCTTTTTTTTTTGTCGAAATATTCGGAAACGACATGCAAGGGATCTATTTAGAGCTGCTTGACCAAGACTGGGATGAAATCGAGTCTTATAGTTGGGCCAGTGCCTCGCTTGCTTTCCTCTACCGACATTGGTGTCGAGCCGCCTCGATAAAGAGAGGGAAACCATCAAGTGATATTGCGGATCCATTGGTTATTCTACAGGTAGTACAACACCTTAGCTATAGTAACATAATAATGACGTTATTGAATAATTTTACTTATATTTCCTTATATTATGCAGTTGTGGATATGAGAGCAGATTACTTTTTGTACTCCTGCTGTCACAACTCAACGACGTAGGGGAGAGGACGAGCAACTCATTCTCCCCCATGTTGAGTTGGAGGATCCCGCGGAGGACGAGCCATACGGATCACGATCGCTTGTGCATCGATTGACGCATTTGAACACCTCAAGAGGTGTACATGTCTTTCACGATTCACTTGATCGCATGACTAGTGTACAGGTAATTTAATTGTTTTCCTTTATTTTGTTTCTCTCTTTCAATCAATCCTTGTTTAATGTCACAAATGATTTGGGACCCGTATCCCCCATATAGGGGTGATGAAGATGAGGGGCGTGTCAAACGCCTATGATCTGTATAGATGTGGTTGTGTACCACTACCCTGAATGGGTCATGCGTTAGTACGATTTGCGCCAGACGAGGCCTGATCCACCCGAAGAGCATCGCCAGCTCCACAAGGTGGATTAGGTGCAAAGCCACGGTGAGCTGGGCTACGTATCACCGGAGATACATTGAGGAGTGGGATGGACGTGAAGATTACGTAGTTCAGGGGATGAGATTGATGAACCGATGAATTTTTACGATGACTATCTCATCTAGTATCGTGGAATCACTAGACGGTTCATCTGCCGAGGATATGAACCGGACCAATCACTCCCACTGAACTACATGCCCTTTGGCGTGCCATTACATGTCCTCGTGAGTTATTACGCTTTATGTTTTATATAATTAATATAATATTTAATTTTAACCTAATTTTAATTGAAATTGTTTTTTGTAGACGCAACATGTGTTGAGCATTCATGACTACATGCACTCACAATGACATGTATGTCATGAACATTCAAACGATGTGGTCAGGAAGTGCGATAGTGTGATGGTATGCCTTGGATATGAGCATATGCTTTAACCATCACTGCAGGACGATGTTCCTTGTTCATCCACACAAAACAGATGCTCCGGAGACGTCAACTGATCATCTATCACCATATACACTCAGTGTAACAGCTCCTAGACACTCTCAGGGCGAGTGTTCTTATATATATCCAATTCATCCCACTAACGTTACGCTTTATCAACAATTTGATAGTGAGGTTACACCTCTAGTTTATCCTAGTCTAGACACTATTTACGAGGGCGATACACCTACTATTGATTATTAGACTGTGTATAACATTGTATAGATTTGTACATATATGAGGAAATGTAATATGCATTTTATAACATTACGGTGCGCGACAATTGTATATATATGTAATGTTATATAATTGGTTTAGGTTGGGTGCTTAAATGAGAAGTGTAATGAAAATTGATAGATTAATTTTATTTTAGTGCAGGTACGTATAAAAGGTGTTGTAGAATAAAAGAAGAAAAAAAAAACTTAAAATAGTTTCAGGGGAAATTGTTGATGGCTGTAGCGATTTTGCTTTAAGCTTACATGGACAGATCAGCCCACCTGGAAATCACTGGGCCCAACAGCGATTTTCCTTAAACCCAGTTGGGCCTAAAATCGCTTCTCTAAACAATGATTTCACTTGAAAACCCAGACACGCTTATATTTGGAATAAGTTTGATTTCGGTCTTATATTATGCTTTTTTTTATTAATAATCTTATCTATTTTAAATTTTCTATTTTATAATAGCTACATTTCCATTTTTTTATGTTATATAATGCGTTAATAATTTTAACACTAAATGTACTTTTTAATTATATGTATAATAAAAAATTATTAAAAACCTACTCCCTCTTATTCTTTCAATGTGTTCAATTTGACTTTTTATCATTTTTATGTGGTCAAATGGAACTACATATGAAAGAGAAAAGTACAGTATTTTAAAATTTTAATAAAGGGTAAAGCAGGGTTAGTAGGTGTCAAGTTGTGAAAAAGTTATTTTAGTAAGGGTAAATTGGTAACGTTAACATAAAATAAAAATGAGACATTTAGGGTGATTTAACCAAATAAGAAAATAAGACATCTAGGGTGAATATATAATAAAGATCATACAATATTATAAAAGTGTTGGAAAATTACAAGTGTCATCCTCTAAGGAGGCATGACAAATGTAATTATTTTATTGGATGATAGTTTATTATATGACAATATTTAACTAAATTAGACTTTAATTATCTTTAAATTTAGAACTAAAGTAGGTATAGTAAGGAATATAATTTAATATAGCATTTCTATATGACTCATCTAAAATTTAATACATTTAATTAAATGAAAAGGTGATGTATTCAATAAATAATTTTTAAAAAATCAGTATTTAATTTTACTTTTAAAAAATCCTGTATTCGATAAATTTAGTCCTGATAATATATTCTTGCATTAATTTTTGAAGTTATTTTTTTCTTATGTATTTCATACTTATAAATTCGTGCATTGCACGAGTTCTATACTAGTATATGTTAAATTGATAGAATCAAACAAACTTTCATGTGACCATATGTTTTTTTTACGCATTTAAGAAAATTTGTAATGCAAAATTGATTCATTATGATTGAAAATCAATAATGTATAGTCTACATACAAGTGCACCCTAGGGCCTAAATAACCCTAAGGTTATATTTCGAAATAAGTAGTTCATTTTATTGTAGAATTTAATTAATTATAAAATTATAAATGAAAAATTATGACGACATATTCAAATTTTCAACTTTAATTGCTTTTAAAACAACGCTTTGTCAAAATCCCAACTCATGCTATTTGATGACCGAGTTATAATTAATTTATGGGTATATAATAATAATAGGTTGGACGCATCCCATTTAATCAGCAAATGAGCAACTTTGAGACGACACTGGACACAATAACAGCCAGTCTTGGGGCAGATGATGTGAGTAGAAGCATTGCACACTGCTTATTCTTTGTGGGAATGGGCAGTAACGATTACCTTAACAATTATCTTATGCCCAATTATCCTACTCGTAACCAATATAATGCCCAGCAATTTGCCAACCTCTTGGTTCAACAGTACACCATTCAGCTTACTGTACGTCTTCTTTCCTTAGCATCTTAATTATTATGCATCTAAATAGACCGTCTATAGCATAAACGGGTAAATATGGGTCCGCCCATTTTGCAAAATAAGTAACCGATTAGTCATCAGCCTTAGTTTTAAATTTAAAATTATTGGGTTAGGCTGTTAGAAGAACCGTCTTTGCCATTGTCTCGGTATTTTGCAAATTAATACAAGTAATATATAATAATGGATGCAGAAATTGTATAATCTGGGTGCACGAAAATTTGCAATAGCGGGATTAGGAGCAATGGGTTGCATTCCAAGTATATTGGCACAAAGCCCAACAGGAAAATGTTCGGATTCTGTTAACGCCCTTGTACAACCTTTTAATGCCAATGTCAAGACCATGATCAACAATCTCAACACCAAACTACCTGCTGCTAAATTCATTTACATTGACATTGCCAATATGTTCCGAGACATCCTCACTCGTCCTGCCTCTTACGGTAACATTCATTTATTACCTAATTATACCAGGGCTTTTCCTGACGGTAGTTTTCATGTTGCCTAGTACCCAACTTATAAATGGGTCTAAATTGAGTTAATTCTTGGGCTGCAGGATTTAGAGTAATTGATCGAGGATGTTGCGGAATAGGGAGAAACCAAGGGCAAATAACATGCCTACCATTTGAAACACCATGTATGAACAGAGAAGAGTATGTTTTCTGGGATGCATTTCATCCAACATCGCACGTTAATGTGATCTTAGGGCAGAGAGCTTTTAATGGCGGACCAGATGTGGCATACCCAATGAACATTCAGCAGCTTGCGGCTCTTGATCTTGAACCAGATAACTAACCAAATCCGATCCTATGCTGTTAAAACTGTCTAACTTTGGCACTTAATCATATATCTTATGTTTGATTATGGACTCTGGTAGACTACTCAATTCTCATTCTATCTAAGTTAATATTTTCTTTGATATTACAATCAAATTTCATATCACAACTTTTTTTATAGTTTTGGCATTGAAGCTAAGGTTGAGTTTGGCTTGAAGTGATTGGACATTGAAAACCACATTAAATATTTTTTTTAGAATCGCTAAATAATTGTTAAAATCAAAATAAAGGTTAGATAGCATCATTATAGATGATAAGAGAAGTCGAGAAAGAGCTAATAAAGTGTTATTTGAGCAAATTTAAAACAACTTGAATGAGTTCTGCAAAGACATGAAAAAACTTCCCTTCATCTATCACGTAAAAAAGTTGGAATGTCAAGGTCATCACGTGAACTCATCATCAACGATCCTATATTCCGCTCGAAAACAGGGTCTAGGTCAGAGAATGTAGCGGACGATCCATACCCAATATGCAACTCAAAAACAAGGTTTGGGTGAGGGAATACTTGAGAGCCCTGCATAGAGAGAAATTGATTAGCATTGTTGTTTGGAGATCATAAACTACCTGCATTTACAATAGCTAAAACAAAGATTGGGATAGCATAAAAGACCATAAATGAAAAGAAAAAGGGATAGGTAAGTAAACAGCTAGGCATCAAGGCCAGAAAGGCAACTGAAGAGAACTTCTACTATTTAAAAATGTGAATCTAGCGTCTTCAACTAATCTTATCCCTAGTCAGGTCCTCGGAGAGGTTCAGCTCACTCAAGTCGTCCTTAATTTGCTCAACTCATGTTTTCAGTCTAGTCGGGAGCTTCTTATCACATAGCACTCTGGTGGTAGCTCGCCACTTAAGCCAACCGGCTCGTATACGGTGTGTTACATCTTCATCAATCTCTCCATTACTTTGGATAATAGATCCTAAATACTTGAACTTGGTCGTCATAGTAACTACATCTCCTTCAATGGTTACTTCTTAGCTATCATCTTTGCTCTTTGCCACTGAAATTGCATCTCAAATATTCTGTTTTGGCTTGACTAATACGGAGCCCTTTACTTTCGAATACCACCCTCCACTCATCTAATTTGGTATTAGCCTCATCGCTAGATTCTGCGACCAACACTATTGTCGGCGAATAACATGCACCATGTCACGGTTTCCCAAATAGACTTGGAAAGCTCATCTATGATGACTGCAAAAATTAAAGGGCTTAGAGCGGATCCCTGATGCAAACCTACTCTAACTGAAAAGGGCCTTGTAAACCCCATGGTGTCTGTATATCAGTTGTCGTTCCCTCATCACTTGAATTAAAAAAAAAGTTAATCTTACGCGTAAAAAAGCTGAAAATTCAAAGTTACCACACGGAATTCTCCTTTATAAATTTATAAATTGTTAAGATTATAAATGATAATTCAAAATTATGATTTTTAGGATAAGATATATCCAAAAGGTAAGCTTTTTAAATAACATCTAAAAGTTGAAATACTTAAAATTAAAATACCAAAAGTTGAAATACTTAAAATTAAAATACCAAAAGTTGAAATTTTAATTCTAATTTTCTTTTCATTTTATGTACTCTCCTGAGATATTACTACTCGAAGATGCAACTAAATCACTCCGTTTTCATTACTACCTAATACTACTTTTTTAAAATAATACTACCTTCTATTCAGCCTAAATGTCTCATTTAGGTTTTTTTGCACTATTCACTCATTACTCTTAATTTGTATTTTATTCTTAATTTATAAGTTAAAATATAGTCATGTGAGATCTTGTTTGATTCGTCTCAATACAAGAATTATTAATATCAAATTTTTATAATTTTTAATTATGAATACTTTGGAATATCAATGGTTAAAATATTGTCTTGGCAAGTGTCTAAATGAGACATTTTGGATGAGTAGGAGGGAGTAGTAGATGAGGATGAATTTAACAAAGAAAATAATATGTAGTTCCCTTTTCATGTGGCAGTAATTAGTGGTTGCACAAAATAAAGCAATTAGGTGTTGAGTGTTCACAAGCATCAACTCATGCCCTTCAAGTTCACAAGTACCCTGCTGCTTCTATAATATAACTTTTTCCCCTTGTGTTCTTAAACACTCAAACCAATCAATTAAACAAATGAATAGCAAAAATAAAACATTCTGATAAGGTCTCCAATGGCTATGGAGTACCCATTAGATCCTAAATCCTACCAAATAATAGCAGAAATAGGAAGGGGTGTAAGTGCAATTGTATACAAAGCCACCTGCCTAACAATACCTGAACCTTCCTCCATTGTTGCAATAAAGTCCATTGATCTCGATCAATCTAGAGCTGATCTTGAAAGTATCCGCCTTGAGACCAAAACAATGTCTCTTTTGTATCATCCAAACATCCTCCGAGCCCACTGTTCATTCTCTGTGGGCTCACGTTTATGGGTAGTAATGCCATTCATGTCTGCTGGTTCTTTACAATCCATTATCTCTTCTAAATTCTGCTCCGGTTTGCCGGAAACCTGCATTGCTGTTGTCTTAAAGGAAACCCTTAAGGCCTTAAGCTACCTTCATGATCAAGGTCATGTACATCGAGATGTTAAGGCAGGTAACATACTAGTTGGTTATGATGGTATTATCAAGTTAGCTGATTTCGGTGTCTCTGCACCTGTTTATGACACTAGCTTTGACTCGAGATTGAAGGACATCGCTGGAACTCCTTATTGGATGGCTCCAGAAGTAATACATTCTCATAACGGATATGGGTTTAAGGCTGATATTTGGTCCTTCGGTATTACTGCTCTCGAACTTGCTCATGGTAGGCCTCCTTTGTCTCATCTACCACCTTCCAAGTCTTTGTTGTTTAAGATAACAAAGAGGTTCCGCTTCTCAGACTATGATAAGTCTGAGAAAGGGTTCCACGGCAAAGGAAGCGAAAAGAGATTCTCCAAAGCATTTAAGGATATGGTAGGGTTATGTCTGCATCAAGATCCTACAAAACGCCCGACTGCTGAGAAGCTGCTAAGGCATGCCTTCTTTAAAAGCTGTAAAAGTTGTGATTTTTTAGTGAAGCATGTGTTGGCTGGGTTGCCTAGTGTAGAAGATAGGTATAAAATGAGTAAGATGACGAGGATTTCGTCTTTAGAGAGTAGTAGTACTGCTACAACTACTACTACTGACGAAGAGGATTCGGAGGATTTGGAGAAGCAGAGGAGGATTAGTGGGTGGAACTTTAATGTTGAAGGGTTTGAGTTAGACCCAGTTTATCCAGGTCAAGGAAAAGAGAAGGAGTCTGAAAAAGAAGAGGTTTATGGGTCGAGTCGATCAAGGAGGGTCAGTTTCTGTGGTGAATTGGTGATTCCGAATAAGCAACTTGATTTAGATGTGTTCGGCTCTAGCTCAACTTCGCCTGCTTTTAGTATTAGCACTCCCAATATGGAGGAGGCGACTCCAATTGATCGAAGTGAGGAAGTAACTCAAGAGACGACTCGGGCAAATGTGGATGAAGGAGAGGACGGTGGGCTGGATAGGGATAGTATGATGGCTGGATTGGTGGCTCTACGGGGCAGCTTAGACGAGCAGAGAAAAAATGTGAAGGACTTGATAACATTCCTTGGCGGAGATCAAACTGGAAGCGGAGAGAAAAACAAGGAAGACATGGTTGATGTGATAGAGAGGTTGAAGAGGGACTCAAACCAGAAAAACAAGGAAGAAGCTATGGCAGATGTGATGGAGAGGTTGAGGAGGGAGTTGGAGCAAGAGCGCCAGAAAAACAAGGAGTTGCTAATGGAATTGGAATTTCTTAAAGCCATTGTCTCTAGTGGATCTCAACAAGATTGATAGCCAAAGGTTGTAGGCATTTCTACAAAGATATTATGTTGTTTGTTTATAGTACTTGTGAAGAACACTTTAAACAAAAGAAATGTGTGATTGTTATGTACATTTTTAGGAGAATCTAAATCTGGGCCTACCTAGGTCATGACCCAGGTCATTTGATTTAAAACCTTTATAAATTGAATTGTATAATAATATAACAAATAAAAAAATAATAGTCAAGTTGGTTCAGCACATGTATATGTGAGTGGTTGGCCCATCCTATACTTTTTCGAAAGTAAAGGTGGGCTAAAATATAATACTGAGAATGTTCGGAAAATACAAAGTCATTAATCCACTTTCCCTCGAACACCCTTCTCAAATAAGGATGTTGCACACAAAATGCTACACCAAGTGACCAAGGGAGCCCTCCAAATGATGCATCCCATATAGAATGTCTAGGGAAGTAACAAGTCTTGAAGAATTTTGCCGAGAGAAAAGAGTTACAACAATACATTTTTTCAAAATTGGTTGCCAAGGAGTGCACTACTAAAAAAGATCCAACTCAATATGCTTATAAGCCTTGCTCATCCATTTTCAACACCACTTAACCTTTTTTCTTGGCTTGACTATGTCTCATAGAGTGGATGATTTTGGAATTAATAAGGCAACCAGGAACAAGAGCACTCTAATTTAATCAGTTTATAAGAGCAAGTGATATACCATCTATACAGGGATTTCTAGGCTAGAAGACGAAAGGTGCCTTGA
Source organism: Amaranthus palmeri (assembly GCA_019776075.1). Classification (NCBI taxonomy): domain Eukaryota; kingdom Viridiplantae; phylum Streptophyta; class Magnoliopsida; order Caryophyllales; family Amaranthaceae; genus Amaranthus; species Amaranthus palmeri. Next base: position 486,822 of record JAAKBH010000060.1, on the reverse strand, counting down.
ACTTGATTTTTTCATCTCTTGCTAAGTTTTTAGGGAATGTATGTCTTTCTCAAAATTTTGTTCTTAGTAAAATTATCCGACTAACCATAAATCCCTGTAATTCACCGATGCTCTCCTGTCGCGTGACACGCTATAACTCTCAATGTGCCTTTCAACCATGTTTCTCAAAGACATTTCCATTGTTAAATTACGATGGACTTATTGTGAATATCAACATATTATCGGAGAAAAATGATGCGCACACACTTGATAAGTCAAGGAGATCACCATCCAAAAAATGTGGTTACGGGAGGAATGACTCCAATAACTTATAAAGTGTGAACATCATCTTTAATTCATCGATGTGGGATAAACCATCCCAACACCCCCGCTCACATGAAAACCCTTGTCAAGTTTGCGTGTGAGAGTTATCAATTAGATGGAACACTATTAATTTCGAACCTACCATTTCAATTTTTGATCAAACCATCAACTTGAATACCATGTTAAATTTGTTATTTGGCTTGTACATAATAAAACTCCCATAAGAAGAAGGTTGGCTGCAAATAAGCCTGAAAAAATTTCATCCTAAAACCAATTGGTGATAGGAGTAGCCCATTAAGCTTATATGTTAATCAACCTCTCTAATTTTTTCGATGTAAAATCACATGCTGATTATTTTTCCAATTGTAAATTTGTAATTGGTTTTGTACACAACAACACCACGATAGTTCCAAAAGATCATTTAATTGATTGACCCCCAAGGGCCTCATGAGTGAGGGCTGCCACTTTGTTTTCAGCACAATCATCCTAATTCTCCTCATGAACCCGAGGAACCATCATATTCATGAATATGGGTTTTATCTTTATCTAAACCTCATAGTTTAGACGACTAGACGATAACCTTACCAAGGAGAAACCCTAGTAGGAAAACGTTGTTTGGCCCATCCTATACTAGTATCTTAGATTCACCCTTGTTTATAAACGCTAAAAAAGCTTAAATACAATTTAGAACTATATAGGATTACATGAAGCAAGCACCAGCACCATTCTATCTTGTTCTTAATGTCAACTAAAAAATCAAATATCTTGTACTCATGCAGATTGAAGATTAATCTTATAAATTGATTGCTAAATTAGATTGAAAAAAATCAGTTTCACTTATATATTTTGGATTATGGAATTCAATACATGGTAGTATATGAGGTCATCAGATGATTAAGAAGTATGTTCATGCCAATACAAAAGTACAATTATAAAATAATTTTTTCTTTATACTCATATGTTTGTCTCAATTTTATATCTGGTGCAACCTAATGTGAGAATTATAACCATGTAGATATAATCAAATTCCAAATGTTAATGTACATGTAAAAACAGTTTTAATAGATTAAGAAATCTTCCTTTGCATAAGCGAAGCTCGAACAGTTTCGACAATAATAGTAGGATTCTGTGTAGCATCCACTTGAATGATTCCTTCAGAGGCATCAATCTCAAGTAGCTCTAACTGTGATTGCAACAAAGAAGGTGGCATAAAGTGTTCCCCGTTAGAAAGCCTTTTGTTAAGCCGATCAGCCAGTACTTGAACGGGAACATTAAGAAGAACAAACTTCACTGCACAATCAAGCTTCCCCGGAAAATAATGTGGATCAGCAAATCTAAGAATCTCTCTGTACTTTTGTTTCAATGCTGAACATGCAAGAATTGTAACTTTCCCGGAAGTAATGCGCTCTTTCAATGAATTGCATATCATTTCAAGCCAAGGCATCCTATCTTCATCGGAGAGTGGAATCCCTTTTCTCATCTTCTCTATTCATCAATGAAATATGTCAAAACAATCAACTCGACCGTTTTCACCAACGGATAACAAAATTGAAGATTTAATGTTGTGAATGTGACGCGCGAGTTTACATGATATTGTGTATGTACCTCTGTTTGTATCTGAATGGAAATCATCCGCGTCAAGAAAAGCACAACTTGCAGCTTCAGCTAAAAAATTACCAATAGTCCTACATATCATATGTACAAAACATTATTAGGGGCATAGATGCATAAACATTGACATAAATCAGGGATGATGAAGTTGATCCACAATACAATACCACCATGGTCCTCACGATAGATACATGGTTGTGGTTAGAGGACACTTCGGAACAATACACTTCCTTTGGAATTTTCAAAAACCAGTCGGGAATAATAGACTATTTTAACACATAAATCACTACTTCCACTTAGGACTTGCTACATAATACTCATTAGTTTAATCCATTCTGATCTTGAGAATTTTTGTTTCTGTTTTAACGTGATTGTGCCATTGTGTGGAATCTGTGTTTCCAAATTCAAGACGGTGAAGGCTCGTGTCTTATTATCAATTACTAATAGTGCTTCAATAGGCAAAGTATACACTCAAATATTTCAATATGCAACTCCCATGGACAGGATCTTGAATGCTAATAAAATGATCTTAGCTAGAAACATACGCATAACACAAGATATTGCTCTGGAGACTTACGTTTTTCCAGCACCACTAACACCCATCATCACAATAACTCTTCCTGTATTTCCAGAAAATTGATAATGTCAAATAAGGATTCATGACAAATAGAGGAAAACATCGACACTGAAAAACACCTTGAACTTCCGGTTCCATTTATGAAAAGGATTTAGAAGTCGACTGTGCCCTGCAAAATGACACCATAAATTTTAGCGTTTGAGTTTTCTGATCAGAGATTAAGATATAATGACTTTAAAGCATGAGGGGAGGGGTGATGATGATCGTAGATGTAAGTATTCACAAACCTAAATGAGTATAGTTCACACAGGGAGCAGCTTTACTGAAACATGTAGGCAACTACAGAAATCTAAGGAATTTATTTGGCTAGTGATAGGGACACAAAATATTTATTGAAAGAAGCCAACATAAGTTTAGCCCCTGGAACTTTAAATGATTTGTCAGCTAAAGCGTGCATTTCCTACGAGCGGAAACAGACACATATTAAAGCTAGGAAAACAGAATTCACAGATTAATGCTTCAGCAGGGGCTCCTTGAATGTCGATACATAAGCCTTTAGTTCTATACGAGAGTTTCACCATCGCTCCTGCCAGGAAGCAGCATAAAGAAGGTACGATGATTTGCATAGTCTATATTTTAAGCTGACAAATACAAGAGACACGAAAAAGGTAAGACCGATAGTGGCACTTGTACATAATACCAGGAAGGAAAGTGGGAGAAGTCTAGAGCATTGCTATTAGGACCTTTGATTATGAAAGATATATTTTGATTGTTAGGACCCTCAACGAACTCGGATGTATCAACTATGTTATTTAACATCGGTTTATATTGTTAGATATTATTTTATATTGCTTTATATTATTAAATAGATTTATATATTTGTATAACTAAATCAAAAGTCTCAATCCAAGATTATAAGATAGTATTTTTGACTTAGTAGTTAATGTTTGATTTTATTCAAACTTAGCCTATCTTATTCAAAATAAACCACACTATGTGAAAAATAAATTTTCTATGGTATTTGAATTTGAAAACTAGATTGCTAGATCATGAAACAAGTGTACAAGAATTTGAAATTGAATTTCAAATTTAACGCTGTTAGAGTATATAACATATTCTGGGGCTTCAACCATAAGCTTAAGCTTTTGGTTGAGTTGGTTCCTTGACATGGTATCAGAAGCCAACGTGACAAGAGGTCACGGGTTCGAATCTCAACCACCCCTCATTTAAGTGGAATATTCAGCACCAGGTATGAGGAGAGCCTGTGTTGCATCCACACTTCTAGCCCAAAGGACTTTCGTGTGAGGGGGCGTGTTAGAGTATATAACATATTCTGGGGCTTCAACCATAAGCTTAAGCTTTTGGTTGAGTTGGTTCCTTGACAAACGCAATAATACTCCTGTGGATTCGAAGGACTTGTTGATCAAGATTTTTGAGGACAAGGAATAAAGTTGTTGATCAAATTCAACGTTTGGAGTTCCAAATTTAAAAGTCAAGTTTTGAAGCCTATATATAAAGAGAAATTATTCTTCAAGAGAGAGACAACTACACGAAGCAACATATAAGGGTTTTATACTAACTTAAGAAAAACATAAGGTTTCAGTTCTAGTCTGCTTGTCAGTTTTGGTATTTTATCCTTGAGTAAGAATATTGTAAAAGAAAAACACTAAGCTTTTAAAGTGTTATCTTGAGAGCTTGGGGGTGAAGTTTGCCTCGTTTATACTTTGTTGAGCATTGTATAGGTGGTAGCGTTAGTGTTTTTAGAGTTATTCTTTTTAGTGACTTGGTGAGCGCGTAAGTAGTTGTGGCGAGGTATTGCTAAGGTTTTTAGTGTAGAGGATAAGGGAACTTCTTCTGGCTAGTGTGTAACCTACAACAAAGCCAAAAAGCTCTAAAAAGATTAAAGCATTGAAAATCCTAATGGTTGAAAAGAAAACCGAAGGTGAACGTAGATCATTTTGATGATTGAACTCCTTACATAATTTTGTTTCAATTTATGTCTGTATTTAGTTTCCACATTAACTAGTTTATTAGGTTTTTAAAGACAATCTCAAAAACCTCAAAAAATTGTTGTTGAGTGTCTACTCGAGATACCTAAAGAATTTTGTCATGACTTGAAAAACAATTTGCAAAAATCCTTTATACTCTATTTAATTCCCCTTTGAGAATATAATTACTTAGGATTTTTCAGAGTGATCCTTTCAATTGCAAAGCATCCAAGGGCCAAAAATATAATGTAGAGAAAGTCGCTCAACATAAATCAAATTCCAATGTCCCTGAAGCTAAGGAATGTTTTTGCTTTATAATCATATATAAAAAAAAAAGAAAACTTGCGACAAAAGTGAGGGTGTTAAATGTTGATTACTTGACCCTTTGAGATACACTTAGGTAGAATGCAAAAGAATTTCACCATAACTACTAATTCTTCGAAGCAGTAATTCCTACAACACTAATAAAGAACCTCTAACTAATGACTAGAAATTCAGTGTTAAATAGTGAGCTACAAAAAGTTTGCTATGAACTAATGACCCAAGCAATCTCATTCAAGGGTTGCAATGACATCACACTCACAAACCATGGCATCTTATCAATGCAGTAAATAGTGAAACACTATCCCATATTTAGAAAGAAACAAAGAAAACAAAGGTTTAAAATTGACTCTCGCATTTGGCTAATCCTTCTATCCACACTCTAAACTCATTTTCTCATTAACATACTCATATGACTCGGCCAAGTACAAACTTAAAAACAACAAAGCTCCTATACTTCTCATAATCTTCAGAGTGGGGATATTGAGGTACACTATAAAGATGTTCAAGCCAAACCCAAAAAGAATTTTTCAGAATTTTATCAGCAATAATGTCTAATATAGGCTTTGTGCACACTAATCTTATTGTGCACCACCCCTCATTCTCCGCTCAACTAATCTGCACTCGTTACTCTCCAGTCCACTAGCCCACATTCCTCACTCTCCACTCCACTGGCTCAGTAGCACGTTAAGGTTGGTACGGACTACGTTCGTCTGCACTAAGTCCACAATTTTCTCATTTTCGACTACATTCATTTCCACTAGTTCCACTGCAAAATGTACAAGTACTACCTTATAGGCATACCATCTTTTCAACTTCATTTACTATCTTACAGTTGGATAAACATATAAGTTCCAAATTCCAATGCTACAAGTAACTCGGAAAATATTCACACCTTTAAATTTTACCAAGGATCAATTGAATTTGATCTGATCAACAGACAAGAAAACATTAGATCCCATTCCTTCCTGGGTAATGTAAAATCTTATATTGACTTCAAACCAAATCAAGAATCGTTCGTTCTAATTCTATTTAACTCGGAATTTTACATCAAAAATAAAGTGGACAACTAATAACAATTAATCAATATTATAGTCGTTATCCCAATTTTGAAATATTGGGATCATAATAATTATTAATTAAATACAATTATATTGGAAATTTATACAAATATATCTAATAGTTGATATTTTTTCTGTATCTCAAAAATAAACATAGTTCAAAATCAAAATCCCAGATTAGAGATGCCCTTAAATATTAAACAGAAAGACCAACTCAACAAATTGATGTTCAGAAACAACAAAATTGAAAATGTAAACCGAGTGGAATTGAAGTAAGAAAAAAAAAAAGAATTCTTTTACCAGGATATGAAGCAAACTAAAATCTTCAAGATTCAGAAATTGTTTTGGTAAGTGTTCTTCGTTTATTTGATTATTAGTCGAATCTAACATTCAACGAATGGCGCACTCCAATTTTGATTATGCGCCAACTTAACAAACTTGATAATAGTGCTCAATTGTGCATTTCAAGAGTCTCTTGGACACCTTTTATTAAAATTCCAAATTGTAGTATCGAACTTTTATAAAACGTCAGTGCAATGTTGTTAAAATTGCGATTCTACTTAGAATCTTTTAAAAAGGTAGAATTGAATTATAGAATCGTACGATTCTACAAATAAACTTAAATACATTATAATTATCTATTTTCTTATCATTATCATCCAATTCAAAAGTTTAAATTTACAAATTAAAGTTCCTTTGACTTTATTTTTAAGAATATAATGAAAACTTTTTAATAATCAGTTTAAATCTTCATATTGATTAAAAAATTTGTTTTATAAAAATTTATATATATACATGTAAGAGATTAATAAAAGATGATACATAATAAAAAAAAATTATACTAATTAGTAAAATCGGATCGTTAAATCGTAAAATCGTGTTATAATTCTACCTCTAAAAATTTTATTCCAACTAGAATTGTAAGATTCTACAAATTTAAGGTTTTATCTGCGATTCAAATCGCTTGCTTATTTTTGGATCGTAAAATCATAGAATCGTAGATTATTTGAATCGCGATTTTAACAACAATGCGTCAGCGGTTGCGCTATTGTAAGATTTTTTTTTCACATTGTAGCATTCAATTTATGCCTTATATGTATGTGATAGTATTTTTTGTTAAATTCTTGTCAATTCCCATTTAATTCACCATTTATATTTTTCTTCGCCAACTAAATCTCTCTCTCATCATAACATTTCCCCATTTCCCCAAGCCCTAATCCTTGAAACCAAATTCAATAAAAACCTATCACAAAGATTACAAAATCAAGCTTTAGATCAATAAAGGTTAGTAACTTTAATTTACTAAAATTTTAATGAACCGCTGAATTTGCGCATTCAAATTTCAATAAATTTGCATTTGAATTTCAATTAACAGATGAAATTGCATTCGAATTTCAATGAATTTGTATATTGCATTAGGTCAGTTAGATAGCGTCAAGTTGGATCCGTTCGATGTGCAGTTGTTAAAAAAAAGTAAAAATTATCCATTTGGGCGCACAAACAAAAAAACAAAAAAAACTAATGTTTCGTTATTTGACATGTTTAGAGGCATTTATTCGGTTGATCGGGTCGGTTTCGATGGTGTCATTCGGTTTGGTTGATTTCCGGGTCGTCTTTTTACGGATGTTCGCACTCGAGTCCGGTCGATAAGTCAATTTGTTTGAAGATCAATTATCGGGTATACATCGGTTCGGTTGAAGCCCGAGTCGAGTATCAATCGGTCTTGGGCATCGGTTAATAAATGATTCGGTTTTATCAGGTACAAATCGGGTTTGGGGTATTGTTTTCAAGTAGAATTCGGCTACGAGTTACTAAAAATTATCGATCGAATCAATGTCACATTAAGTTGCTTTTCATTTTTTAACAGATGACAATATTCTTTTACTTAAGGAAAATAATTAAAATGCAAATGAATTAGTGATTATTGTTTTATTACTTTTACTTGTTTGACTGTATATTAAAATTACAGTTTTATTATTGTTTCATCTAATTTGATTATAAATAGCTTAATAACATTGACCATTGATTATGAACTCTAAATATGAGTAGATTGTGTTTCTATGTTAGAAATTGGTTCATGTTTACTGTAGTTTGATCAAAAATTGGTTTGGGTTAAGTTGATTTTAGCCGGGTCGAGTTCGATTTCGAGCATGATATGAGTCGAGTATGACTCGTTCGGACACTATTAGGTTCATGTCGGTTATAAAAATCGGTTGGTAGTTCGGGTTTAGTTTTCCATTTTCGGTTGCAACTTCGGTTCTAGTAATTTCGGTTCGTTAAGTCTAAAAAAGAAACGCATTTTCGAGTCGGATATCTTTTGTTTTCGGGTCGGGTCTTATTTAAACAACTCTAAACATGTTCTTTAATTTTGTACTCATAATATATAAATTGTTGTATTAGGTTTGAGTTATTTGGATATTTTTAGCATTTTAGACTGTTAAAATGTTTCTTTATGTTAAATTATTATTATTTGATCTTCTAAAGTTGTGTTGCCAATCGTGATTTGGCTAAATGCTATAGTAAATAATTTTTCAAAAAAAGATTATATTTTTCGAATCCGATGATAAAATAATAAATTCAAATATATTTTAAGTTAACCTAGAAAATGATAAAAATGGTAACTCAATGGGTCAATCCAAACCCGCCTGAAACCCGGAGTGATCCGACCTAAAACTAAACCGATTCAAAATGGACATGAATCGAAAATGACCTGATTGAAACTGATCCGACCTGAAACGCAATCGATCGACCATTTTCCTATATCTTCTAGCAACATATAGAGCAAGTAGAGGTTCGAATTCACCTTAAAATGGAAATCAACTTAGTGCAAAAATATGAAACAAAACAACAGATTCCAAATAACAAAGGAAATTGTTATAAATAAACCAACCTGTTCATGGTTCGCTATAAATAACTCTACTTATAGTTTATTTTTAAGTAAACCAACCTTTTGTAGAGCTATGTGAAGACCCACACAATATGTGGTGTACTTGTTAGTAATAAGGCAAGAGAGTTTTAATAATTACTATGTTTATTAAAAGGGTTCATGGTTAAGAAAGAAGAAACTACCTCAAATGGGCATGGAATTCTTTGTCCCAAATTTAAGCATATTTGGATTAAGGACAAGTCTAAGGCCAGTAACTGCACAATTATTCCATCAACATCATCTTTGTTTCAGGTAACTCATTTCATTGATACTTTACAAGTAGATCTTGTCTTTAAGTCATGTACTTGTGGAAAATGGAACCTAGGGGGTGTTGTGTTTGGTGGGAATTGAAGGTGAGAACGAGACTTTTTTTCATGAGACTATAATATTTCTTGTTTGGTTGTGGGGAAGGGACATTGAGTTGAGACTTAAAATTTGTTCAAAATGACCAATTTGCCATTAATAAAATCAAATACCTAGATTAATAAGTAAGGGTAAATTTGTACTTTTATTGTATTTATAAACTACTTTTCAATTTATTCTTATTACTAACCAAACAAAGACATGAAACATCTTTTCTTAAAGTCTCACATAAAGTATCATCCTAATTCTCAACTCTCATTCTCATCTACCAAACACCCCCGGGGATTATTTCGTATTGACATGCACTTGTTGATATATAATGTACAAAAAGAAGTTGAATCATTTGTGAAATGTTGTTACACAAAATATGCATATTTAACAAATTATCATGGAAGTATTCCTCTACTGACCTGAGAAAGAAATTGGCCAAAAGTTGATAGTTAACAAGTTGGGATTTTCTCATGGGTTTAAACAGACGTTGAATTTAAACTGGAACAAAAAGTTGAATTTAAACCCATGTAAACTGACATAATAGTCAAATATCTTAAACAGACGTCACTAAACACAAGTGCTTGGACTAGAACATAGGGTGCTCAAACGAGCAACTAGCAAAAAAAATTCTAGTAATATTGTGTCTCTAAACTGGAACACTACTCAAACGAGGCAAGAAGGTGCTCGAATGAGCAAACAACTGCTTAAACAAGCAACTATGTTGCTCGAACAAGTAAGGGTCAAGCAAGGCTTTGTTTGAGCTTCTATTTTTCATTTGCGTCACGTACTTGCTTTTGTATGTTTAAAGCACTTTGGACCTTAAGAATATTTTTCCCACTATATACATATTTCATGGTATTTATCCTGTCATACTCTTAACGTCCATCAATTCTTCCCTTATAGAGTATTTTAGGATTTCTTTCTTCTTCCACAACTAAATTTGATAATCACGTTTCACACATCATTGTTAATATCACTACGGATTGAATTAATACCTAGTACAAAATACTTTACAAGTCATCGAGTTAAAATTATATCCGTATTGATTTGAATCACATAACCCATCTGACCATTCGAAGATGAAGTACGCATAAAGCAAAGAACATAATATCAAAACTATGACATATTTTAAGGGTCATGTTCGTATCATTTCATAAGTTTATCATAGTTTATATCCCAATCTTGATTATTCAAAGCGTTCAAACTTCAATCTTATATAATTAGGTTCTCCTTAAGTATAAAATATCCCCGCGACTAGATACTTCTCCAAGACCTCTTCAACTCTAGGCCTTGAAAGCTTTTAGTAAATGACCACCTCGTTCTTCACGTATAAAGCAACGTTAGGTCACTATAATTTGTTCCTTATAGAATTCAAAATGAATTATACCACATTTAGTTTAAGACATGATATTAATCAAGTGTGAATTGGGCTTTCTAATTGATTTTAGTTGACATAAACCGATTGCAATTGACGCTTGTTCGAATGAATCCTTATTCATGGTCTTAATGAATAAATCAACTAAACTAAACTTAGTGTTCACATAAACAAGAATTAGGACCCCATTAGTGATTAGTCCTTGCATTAGGCTATGTCTAAAAGAAATACAACGAGACTTACCATTATACACTTGACTATAAGCCAAACCCAAAGTTGACTTACAATCTGAATGAATTGCCACCTGTGATATAGGCTTTGGTAACAAAGGTATATCAAACATAAGATTCCTTAACTATTTCGTTTCATTTGCTACTAAAGCTAATGCTATAAATACTGAAAATTAGTGGAATCAACTATACATGTTTGTCTCTTATAAGATTTTTACTTAACACTCTTTGTGCCAATAAACGGGCATTGAACTTAACAATAGTACCATCTATCTTCATTTTCTTTCGAAAAATTCACTTGCAACCGATTGGTTTACAAGAAAGATGAAGATCACTACCCATTTCCCACGATGAAATCCACTTCATCATTAGCTGCTTCTTTCTAAAAAGCGCTATCTTGGGAAGCCATAGCATCAGCTTATGTCAATGGGTCACCTTCCACATTTAGACAGTATGGAATAATAATTTTGTTTCTAGCACCTTCGACCAAATATACATAAAAATTGGGTCCCAAATATTTAAATTTTCGTTGTCTTATTGCTTGTAGAAGCATGACCTTTAGCCTTATTTAGTTTTTGTCTTGAACACATAGCAATTTCTCTTGCGATGCCTGTGTTTTCCAAGCTGTCCACAAGTCATTGGACTTTTTGTTGTTATTAGATTTTCCCTTACAACTAATACTATGTTTGTTCTCTTATCTCCGTTTGATGATGCCTTTGCTTCATCTTCAACCATGTTAATAGTTAACAAGTTGGGATTTTCTCCCCTTGAACTTTTTTGTTCTCTTATACTAACCTCAACTTGAAGATGTTGAGCAAAATCCAATAGAGTTATGATAAGTGCAATTATTTGCACTTATCCGCATCAATTTCATGCTCCTTAATTGAAGTTTTAGAGGGTTTTTAGGTACATTATTAGTGTTTTGTGTAAATTTTGTCTCATGAGGTCAATCTTGTGTTTTATGTGATTTTGAGGCAAAATTGAAGGTTTTTGTTAGGTTCGGAGTTATAAGAGGGTGAAGACTTGGAGAAATAGCCTAAGACCCCTAAAATAGGTGAAGATATCGTCGCTCACTTGAAGATGTTTCACAATGAAGATGGGCAAAAGAGAAAAGAGTAGAAAAGTGCTTAAAAGACAAAGTTTTGAAGTGAAATTTGATATATGCTCACTCTTTTGGCCATAACTTTTGATAGGGAGATCGTATTTATGCAAAGTTTGCGGCATTGGAAAGTAGACTTAAAGAGCTTTCCAACGGTATATTATATGTCCATATCCGATAACCGTGCAAGAAATGGCGGTCATTCAAAGTTCGCCAGGCCGACAGTGAGCGACGAGTCGTCGCCTGAAAAGCAACGCTCGTCACTTTTCCGTCAGAAGGCATTTTCAACAGTTTTTCTTCTGAATTTTTGGAGTCATTATATATAATGGCGGTTACTAATATTATTTTTGTGTCTTAGACTTTTTTTTCTGCATTTCCTTTTAGTTTTCTTTCATTAAAGCTTTCCTTAAATAATTCATTGTTTCATTTGGATTTCTTATATCTAGTTTATGTTATCTTTCGAATTTGTAAGTTTTCTTGCGTTATCATTTTGTTCTTCGTTTTTGTTCATCAATTGTTACATGTTTTCCATTAATATGCATAGTGAGTAGTTTTCTTTATCTAGGGTTAGGGTGAAATCCCTAATTCGAAGCATGAATTGATATTTTATTGATTAATTGTGTGTTTTGAGCCTATGATTGAACCTATGCTTAATGAATCTTGATTTAAATATCTTTATTAACCTTTTCAATAAAACGGAAGTTTGAGATTAGGATTGAGATATATTTAAGTTAAATTCCTTCTTGTATTAACCAATAAAACGGAAGTTTGCGGATTAATACTAGTTGGCCTTAAATCGATATTAATCAATAAAGCGGAAGCTTGAGATTAATTAGATCACGTTCGATTATGTTAATGGCTTAATTCCATACAATCATGAGAGTAACTGAATTCCATGTTAGAATTAGGTGATGCCCAACGCCCCCTAGTGTTTGTTATATCTTGTTTTATCACCATTTTGATACTTGTTTTAGTTTTTTGCACCCTAGGATTAGTTACAAAACCCATATTATTTGTTTTTCCCTTGTCTTGTTTATCATAAAACATACAACTTTGAATTATCTCGCCTCCTTGTGTTCGACCCGCACTACGCGTACACCGTGCACTTGCGGTTAAATTAAAATTTGCTCATCAAGTTATCTCTTTCTTCTTATACTTGAAGACATGTCTTACATCCCTCTATGAAGATGATAATTTGTCTATTATACTTGAAAAAATATATGTAAATTTTATACTTGAAACAACGGTGGTAATGTGAATGATTTAGTGTAAAAGTTCATCAAAATTTCTACGTCATTCCCATAGTGATGAAACTTAATCAAAAAAAAGTTTTTTTTTTTGTTTACAAATTTTCACTAGCGCCTAATACCATCTCTCTCAATGATAATGAATTGGAATAAATTTTTAAAAAAAATGAGATAATTGAAGTTGGACAACCGTAGCCTGAAGGTAGTCGAGAGATTTTTCAACCAAAATTACATTTGTTCATTTTCATTACCACCATTGAATACTACCTACCAAACAGGCCGTTATCATAGCGGACAAAGACCAATAGCACTCAAGACTTGTGCATGATTTGAAAAGATTAAGAAAATTAATACAAACAATTCAAAAAAGAAGCAACTTTTTAACTTAATTCCCAAAATAAGCACTTTTTCCCCATAGCACAGGTTAGGGATTGTTCGTTGTACTAAAAGCGAAAAAGACACTTAGTCAAAAAAGTCAAGGTCTGTGTTCGCTGTTAGTAACAGTGAACAAAGATTTTAACCAAATTTGATCAAACTTACAATTATAAGGCTATTTTCTTGCTAGTTCCAATTTTAATTGTTATTTTCTTGGGCCATGTCAATTTTACAAGGTTTATTTTTAGGTTTTTAATTATTAAAAAGCTATGTTTATCAACTTTTTATAAATAAATAAAATAACCCTTAATTTTTTTATTATCAATTTTCCTGAATATTTAGGAAATAAAATTAGAAAGTTAATTTTAGATTTTTCATTAATATAACATTACGTCACTTTATATAATTGAATAAAATCACCCTTAATCACATAATCATCACCTTTCCAAAATTTTTAGAAAATAAATTAGGGAGGTTAATTTTAGCTTTTTAATTAAAATAACCGTAGCAGTTAAAATTTAAAATTTTTAGGCTTTTAGTTATTAAAATTTTATGTTTATCAATTGTCTATTATTGAATAAAATTACACCTAATCCCATTATTATAAATTTTTCCAATTTTTAGGAAATAAAATAGGAAATTTAATTTTAGGCTTTAATTATAAAAACACTAGACACTTTATTATATAAATGAATAAAATCACACTGAATCCCATGATAATCAACTTTTTCAAATTTTAGGAAATAAAATAGAAAAAATAATAATTAAAAGTCTAAAAATAAGTATTGTTAAATTGACATGGCCCAAGAGAATAGTAATTAAAATGGAACAAGCAAGAAAATAACCTTGTAATTATTTGCTACTAATAACAGCAAACAAAGAAGCTTTGTAAAAATAGTCAAAATCTTTGTTCGCGGTTAACAAAAAGACCTTGACTTTCTTGATCAAGTTTCTTAATTTGTAGTCAGTAACAGTGAACAGCTCAAACCTATGCTCTGGGTAAAGGTGTTTATTTTGAAAATTAAGTTTAGAAGTTGCTTATTTTTTTGATCTTTTTATATCAATTTGCTTATTATTTTCAAATTTTCGTTCAATCTAGCCTAAACTACTTGGATCATTCTTTAATCAAAACTCACATTGGCGTCGATAGGGGTGTTCAAAACCGGATACCGGGTCGACCCGGATCCGGAAATTCGGGTACCCGGTTTTTCGGGTACCTACAATTGCGATCCGGTTCCGACACGGTTTAAACCGGGTACTCGGAATCCGGATACCGGGTCGGAAACCGAATATCTGGTTTTATTAGAATGTTTTTTATTTTTTTTGTTGCTGTTTTGATGTTCAACCATACATTTGTTTTGTATTTGTTGATAGCAATGTTCGATCCTAGGAACTAGTGGGTGGAGATTTATTTTCCTTACCACTAGTCTAACTAGGTAGTTGCTCAACCATACATTTGTTTATCTCTATATTCACTTAAAATATTTTTTTATATAAAATTCAAATACAAACTCTTTAAAAATATTTAACATAATTAGTGATAAAAGATTAATTAAGAACACCAAAACTTGACCGAGACGGCCTCAAGGTGAGATGGCCCAATATTGCGGCCCAGATTAACGCGCGTTGCCTGCACGCGCCCGGTTCCCTCCAACTTCCTTTTTTTTTTTTTGTTTTATTTTTGGCATCTTTTTAACTTCCAAAATTGAAAACTAAATTTCAGTTTTCATCTTAAGATAGTCAATTGTCCTCTTAAAGTATTCAGTTGCCATCTTAAGATATTCATTTTTCATCTTAAAGTAATCTATTTTTCATCTCTTGATAGTCTGTTCATTTTCATATTAAGATACTCAATTTATATATTAAAGTACTCAGTTGTCATCTTAAGATAGTCAGTTTATATATCAAAGTACTCATTTCGCCTCTTAAAGTATACACTTCACTTACTAAATTGCTATTTTAAAATACTCAATTGTGCTCTTAACATACTCAATTGTGCTCTTAAAGTATACACTTCACTTACTAATGGGCAATTGTTATTTAAAGTTTTCTTGAATGTAGTATACTATTATAATTCATGATATAATTTGACAATTGATTCATTCATAACTGATCATATTAGAAGCATAATTGATCATATTAGAAGCATAATTGAACATACTAGAAGCATAATTTGTAGAAACAGAACATCATATTAGAAGCATAACTGAAACATACTAGAAGCATAACTGATCATATTAGAAACTGAACACTTTAACCATGAAAATGAATGTGTTAAGATAGAAAGTAGAAACTGATCATATTGCAGTTTACTCTCCCCTATAGGCGTGGCTTGGGTTGGGCCGTCTCACCTTGAGACGGTCTCGGCCAAGACCGGCTGAATTAAGAAAATGAAAGAATAATATTATTGTTCATGGGCTTAAGTAAAAACAATTATAAAATTCAAATACTAATTCTTTAAAAATATTCAATCCAAGGTTAGCTTAAGAGATATTATGATCATTTTATTTACGAAAAAAAAAAGTAAAAAAAAATAATAGTTAAAGAAAACCGGATACCGGGTACCCGGTTTTCAAAAAATCACGACCCGGATCCGGTATCCGGTTTTAAAACTGGGTACCCGACCCGGATTATCCGGTTAGCGAAAATCGGGTAAATTATCCGGTTTTAAAATCGGATTTCGGGTCGGAATAATCGGATCGGGTACCCGGTTTAAACCGTGTCGAAACCAGATCGCACTTGTAGGTACCCGAAAAACCGGGTACCCGAATTTCCGAATCCGGGTCGACTCGATACCCGGTTTTGAACACCCCTATCGACGCCAATGTGAGTTTTGATTAAAGAATGATCCAAGTAGTTTAGGCTAGATTGAATGAAAATTTGAAAATAATAAGCAAATTGATATAAAAAGATCAAAAAAATAAGCAACTTCTAAACTTAATTTTCAAAATAAACACTTTTACCCAGAGCCTAGGTTTGAGCTGTTCACTGTTACTGACAATAAATTAAGAAACTTGATCAAGAAAGTCAAGGTCTTTTTGTTAACAGCGAACAACGATTTTGACTATTTTTACAAAGCTTCTTTGTTTGCTGTTATTAGTAGCAAATAATTACAAGGCTATTTTCTTGCTTGTTCCAATTTAATTGCTATTCTCTTGGGCCATGTCAGTTTAACAATACTTATTTTTTGACTTTTAATTATTATTTTTTCTATTTTATTTCCTAAAATTTGAAAAAGTTGATTATGATGGGATTCAGTGTAATTTTATTCAATTATATAATAAAGTGTCTAGTGTCATTATAATTAAAGCCTAAAATTAAATTTCCTATTTTATTTCCTAAAAATTGGAAAAATTGATAATAATGGGATTAGGTGTAATTTTATTCAATAATAGACAATTGATAAACATAAAATTTTAATAACTAAAAGCCTAAAAATTTTAGTGCACTAAAATTGTAAGACTAAAATAATAACATAAAAATGAAATCGAAATTTGTCAAAATGATAAATAAAATATCATTTGTAATCTTACATTTTTCATCTCAAAAGACACAATTTTAGAAAGTTGTAAAATAGCTTTAAAATCCGTAATATACTTATTCAATTAAGAATATTAAATTAATAAATTGATTAACTCTATTAGTAACTTTTTACAATCTATTCAAAATATTTTTATATGAGAATGCATGATATGAGTTGAATTGAGGCAATTAGTAACTTTTTAGTCAATTAAGAATATTTCTAAAAACAATTTGAATTCAATTTTAAAACTGCAAAAAATAAATGCGTAAATATTTTACACAAATTGAATTGAATGCATGATATGGGCGGGAAAACATGCATTGTAATAGTGACACGTATCACAATAGTTTATTGTTTTAGTATGATTATGATGATATGATTTGAATTCAATTGTAAAACTGCAAAAAATAAATGCATAAATATTTTACACAAATTGAATTGAATGCATGATATGGGCGGGAAAACATGCATTGTGATAGTGACACGTGTCACAATAGTTTATTGTTTTAGTATGATTATGATAATTTATTATTTTAATATGATTATGATTCTTCTTTATTTTTCTTTCATTTTTTGAGCTCTTCTCTTTCATAAAAAAAGCTTGCTCAAATTCATCATTTAAATCAGGTATTTAAAATTGTCAAGTAAATTTATGTTTTTAGGTTTTGCATTTGGTTTTTTTTGGTGTTTTGATATAAATTTTCAATTTGTTATTTTATTGCATTTAATATGTAATATTTGTCAATTGTAGTCATGGATAATGATGAAGATAATGAAGAAGAAAAGTAAATTAGATGTTCCTAATAGTTTTGCTTCGTTTTAGTGTTTTCATTTTCATGTAAATTGATATTTATTCTTATATAAGTTGGGATTATGTTTATTGTAAATCGATATCAGATATGATATAGTGGATATTAGATTTATTATAAGTTGGCATTAGCTCTAATTTAAATTGAAATTCATTCTTATATAAGTTAGTATTTAATGTGTATGAGATTGGGTTTATGTTTGTTTTAAGTTGATGGTCATTCTGTTGTAAGTTTGGGATTAGGTTTATCGTAACTTGATGTTATATTGTTATAAATTGGCATTTAATATATTCTAAGTATTTTTTTTCTGTATGTGTAAGTTGACATTATATAAATAGGCATTAGATTTAGTATAAATTGGCTTTAAGTTGATATAAATAGGCTGGAAGGGAGTCGTGGCAACTGGATTGACACTATATAACATATAAGTTGGTATTAGTATGTTTTAATTTGGCATTAGATATATTATAAGTTGGCATCAAGACTAATGTAAATTGGCATTAGGTCTAACATAAATAGGCATTAAGAATGATGTAAGTAGGCATTACGTGTACTTTAAATTGGCATTAAGTATATTGTAATATTACATTTATGATTATTCTTGTTAATATTTGTTTATGTCTTTTAATGCTACTTTTTATGATTGTTTTGTATACACAGGGTTGACAAAGACATCATATAAATTATCTGATACAAAAGCATCTTTGCCACGTGTCCTTCTTACAAGTAATTTTTTGCCGCCATAATTTTATGCTTAACACGTGTCCTTCATACAAAATAGCTTGTACTTGAATCTACTTGATTGATTCAATTATTAAATTGAATCAAGTTAATTACCAAATTGAATCAATCAAGTTAGTTACCAAATTGGTAATTTATTATAATTTTAGAATCTTAAATTTGACCGAAAATTAACTTGTGACTTGAATATACTTGATTATAATACAAGTATGCCAAATTGCAAATAATAATTTATATGATGCCAAATTGTAATTATTATAATTTGTAATTAATATAATTATAATACAAGCATAAATACTATAATTTGTAAGAATAATACAAGTATAAATAATAGTAATACAATTTAAGGCTATACTTCAAATCACTAAAGTTGGCAAATTAAATCACCAATATTCTATATATTATTGACATTTTATAAAATTATAATACAAGTATAAATAATGTAAAACAATATCTCTATAAAATAAACTATAAAATATTTAGGAATGAATATACTTTATGAATAATTATACAAGTTAATTCAATTTAAAAATATAATAGAAATAAATTTAAATTTAAAACATATATGAAATTTTGATGTAATTTGATCACATAATATTACGTAAAATAATTTGGATGTTAGTTGTGATAACAAATGAAAAATTATAAAAAAATTTAATTTTGGAGGTCGATACGAAAAAAGAAAAATAAAAGTAACGAAAATGATTTTCATAATTAATTGGAGAAAATATAGGAATGTTTTTAATATAAAATGAGAAAAATATAGAGCTCTTTGAGAAATTGGGAGGAGAAGTCACAATTTGTAGCTTCTGCTCTTGACCATTGTAGAAGTTGTAACTAGCTTTTTCAAAAATTGTTTCAGTTTCTCAGAAACACAATATTTGGCCAAGTTTTAGCTTTTCAGTTGCAGAAATTGTTTTAAAAGCTCGGCCATTCACTACCTAAGTATAGAAAATAAACTAATACGATCGAGGATAGAATGAATTAAACTGATAGAGAAGATGCGTGTTTTGTTTTATTTCAACTTTTTTTTATAGTTTTACCATTTGAAATAGGAAAATTTGTAATATTATTCTCAAGTATTGCTCATCAACCAAAAATACCCCAAATTATTATTTAAACCTATATTTTCTAAAGTATAGTATAAACCTTAAATGTCCCAATATCATCATATCATCATACAATATATAAAAGGCTTTGAAAATTCCAAGTGACATAATTTAAGAGTTTTTCAAAATGAGACTCATTTATTGGCAAAAATTATCATATCATATCATATCATATCATCATACATTATATAAAAGGCTTGGAAATTCCAAGTGGCACAATTTAACACTTTTTCCAAATGAGACTCATTTATTGGTAAAAAAAATAACATGTCATTTTATCTTGACCAATATGTCTACAATTAAGTATCTTTGA
Organism: Amaranthus palmeri; assembly: GCA_019776075.1. NCBI lineage: Eukaryota > Viridiplantae > Streptophyta > Magnoliopsida > Caryophyllales > Amaranthaceae > Amaranthus > Amaranthus palmeri. The sequence continues at coordinate 466,860 of JAAKBH010000060.1, read as the reverse complement.
CTAGCAATTATTTATAGCTAATAAATTGAGTAAATTAGAGAACTTAATATACTAATAATATATTATTGACAATTTCCACAATTATAGAGTTAATTTATACATATAACTGCCAGAATTAAGTGTTTCCATACTACATAATATTTCTGACTTTATTTTTTTAATATTATGCTTATAGACGTTGATGTTAAAAAAACCGTGCAATGCACGGGTTTTTACACTAGTTTATACTAATTGCAAACCACATCTCTTCTTGTGTAGTTGGTAAAGAAGAGATCAAGCATACATCTGCACATATTGTTGTTGTGAATCAAATAGGATTCAATGATTGTTAATGGTTTGAAGAAAATTAGTGCAAAAAATACATCTCAAAGAAATAGTGTGTAGGGGATTCAATAAAAAAACAATTTAATTGTGTGTATTGTCAAGAAAATTTATGATTATTAAATTATGTGAAATCGTTTACTGTTATTATATGTATATGTTATGACAAAGATTTTGTGTATAATAAATCCTTTTAAATTTTAAGAATGTTGAGTTTTAATGCCTACTTATATCATCTTTAATGCTTATTTATAGTATATACTTAATGCCTAATTGATAAGATTTAATGTCAACTTACATCAGACTTAATGTCAACGTACAACACACTTATTGTCTACTTACATCAGTCTTAATAATGCACACATACATTAGATTCAATTCCAACTTACAGCGCAGTTAATATCTACTAACACAAGTCTTATTTTTTTGAATGATGCTTACACAAGTTCTTAATGCCAACTTACAGACAGTACACTTAATACCTACTTATATCATCTTATCTTAAATTTATTATTTATGTTTCATACTTAATACCTACTTATATCACATCTAATACCAACTTACAGCACACTTTATTGCCTAATTATATCAAACTTAATGACAAATTACATCAAACTTAATGCCAAATTACATCAAACTTAATACCAATTTTCATCATACTTAATGTCAATTTACATCAGATGCCAAATTACATTATACTTAATGTCAATTTATATCAGACTTCAAACTTAATGACAAATTACATCAAACTTAATGCCAAATTACATCAAACTTAATGCCAATTTACATCACACTTAATACCAATTTTCATCATACTTAATGTCAATTTACAATAGATGCCAAATTACATTATACTTAATATCAATTTATATCAGACTTATTGCCTACTTGCATCAAAATTAATGACAACTTACACCATCTTTAATGCCAGCTTACAGCACACTTAATACCTACTTACATCATACTTATTAATGTCAGCTTACATTACAATTATTACCTATTTACACCAGACTTAATATCAACTTACAGTACACTTAATACATACACTTAATAGATGCCAACTTACATCAGACTTATTGCCTACTTACATAAAACGTAATTTAACTTACATCATACTTAATGACAACTTACAACACACTTTAATACCTACTTACACCAGACTTAATGCCAAGTTATATTACACGTAATACATATTGTATTTACATCATCATGTTCAACGTCATTGTGTTCTTCTCCTCAAAACAACAACAGGGGCTTTTATCTCGATTAATTTTTATAAAAGATAATTTCAAAAAATAAATAAAAATCGGGAGTTAAATTTCAAAAACAATTTAGAACCAAATATTAGTCTTTCTTCTTCCTTCTTAAAAAGATCACAAAATTTACAGACGATTGCGTTGAATATCGAATTATCGCAAAATTTACAGACGATTGCGTTGAATATCGAATTCTTCCATGAAAGCACCCATGTTGTTTCTTCTAATAATCTAATAATATAAAAAAGATGTTTCAGATGTTTATTGATAATATGGAACTTTTTTGTTAAGATTAAAGCAAAAATTACATGGGTGATTTTCAGAGGAGAGATTAAGGATGTTCATTGGAATATGGAAAGTGTCTTGATAAGGGAGCTCTGCTAGTTGTTGAGTTTAAATGTTGTTTAAGTTTTTTTTTAGGAAATTTCATGTGGTAACCCTGAGGTTTTGGCTTTTCCATATGGTAACCCTGAGGTTTTAGCTTTTCTATGTAGTAACCAAAACTTTAAAAATCCACGTAGTAACCTTGTGGTTTTGACTTTTCTTATTGGTAACCCTAAGGTTTTCGCTTTTTCATGTGGTAATCAAAACTTTAAAAATCCACGTGGTAACCCTGAGATTTACGTAATTGTTTCACCATGACTTATTTGCACACAAAAACGTTAACAAACGTCAATATCGAAGCTTTAAGGCTGATGTACACACTTATTTATGTGACTCACCATTTCAAATGTAATCAAATTCAACCTTTTTCCCCAAAACACAAATCCTAACTCTAGCATCTTCATCTAAATCATATTTTTTCCTCCAAAGCCAAAAAGGGTAGAATTAGGGTTTATATTTTGGGGGAAAATGTTGAAACTGATGGCATATGAAATGGCGAGTTGCATAAATAGCCGTACAACAACTGTAAAGCTTTGAAATTAACATTGCTAACGTTTTATGTGCAAAACGGTCACGGTGGAACAATTTGGTAACCTTAGGGTTACCGCGTGCATTTTTAAAAAGTTTTACTACATGAAAAACTCAAAACCTGATATTACCGTGTGGAATTTCCTTTTTTTATGTTATTAGTAAAATCAGCATTATGGGCTTGGGCAACTTATAATGAAAGTTTTACTAACGTTTTCTATTATGTTACCAAGAGACCAATTGTCCTTGTTTCTATTTAGGCAACTAACGTTAAAGTGAAAGTTTTAAAAAAATCTTCAAGGTGAAGTTCTGCATAATAATTATGCTTTTTTTTGTTTTTGGAAAATATACATTATTTTGTTTCTTGCAAGACAAGGGAGATTACATTGTATCTTCAATTATCTATATTTAGCAAATGAAATGGTAAATTAGCAACAGATTGCAACTTTGCCTTCTCAACTCCATCTTCTCCTCGTCAATGTCAACGATAAGCTTTTTTCAATTTAAATTGATACAATTTAATTATTTTTTAGTTTAGCTCCCCGGTCCCTTACATGTTCGAATTTCTGTGGTGATGGCAGAATTTCTTAGTAGTGTTGCGAGAAAGTTCAAAAAAACAAATTTTGATTGGAATTGAATGATTTGTCTATAAGTCCAATTATTTCTTTTTTTGTTTACTTAGTTTTTCTTCGTAGGGATATCATTTTCTTTCTAAATTGGTGTTTGTTGTTAATGGACTGGTTGAAGTTTAAATTTTATTACTTATTAGTGTTGGTTAAAAATTCGTACTTTGGGTTATAGTTAGTGTCATTTTTTTTTCTATTCGTAGTTGATAGAAAAATGTTTAGCTTTTTGCTGTAGAGAAATTTTTAGGTTTTTTCTGAATTTCTTTTAATTTGTGTTGTCAAGATTGAGGCTTACCTATTTGAATGTGTCCATTAGTTTTTATTTTAGTGTTTTGTTATTTTGATTGTAGCTCATTTGAGTTTTTTGGATTTCTAGTCATAAGATTTTTATTTTCAAAGTGAAAATGCAACTTAATAAAGTATTTTGCTTTAAGAAAGTAGTTTTTTACGAAAATGGCCTCACTATTATTTTGCCTAGGGTCTCTAAAATATTAGAGACGAATAGAAGATCTTGATAACTAGTTGTAACCTAACTTTTCAACGCAGTGTGGATAAATAGGGATGGTGATGGGTAGAGTTCAACTAGGCCCAACCCCTTTGGCTTTGAAAATTAAAGATTCAGACCGAGACCTACTAGGTCCAATGACTTTAGGGTCTTAGGACCTAAATGATTCTAAATGAATCTTCTATTAGGTCTAATGACTTTACGATCCAGGGACCTAAACAAATTCTAAATGAATCTAACACATTAAAAGTTTCGTTGGAATTAAAATGAGTCTATATAGGTTATATTTCTAAATAATATTATAGAAACAACTACGGTATAAATTTATATTGGGTAATAGATTAGGTCTAAAATAGGTCTCATGTGTCTATGACAATTTGAGTCTGCATCCTAAATCCCTAAACCTACAAAAAAACCTTTTTTTGGACTCAAGTTCGGACCCAAATAATTGAACCAAAACCCTTAATTTGACATGTTCAAGTCAAGGCAGGTCCAAAGTAGATCCAAAAGGATGTCGGACCCATGACAAACCCTCTATCACAAGCTAAACAATTTAATTGGTTGAAAAACATTTCACTAAATCATATATACATATTATAATCTAGGAAAACTTGTGCCACGTGTCATTCATATACACCACCAAAATTTAATACAATTGTTATTTTTCTTTTTTTTTTTTTTTTTGCATTGATTATTAGAAAAAAATAAACATGTCCAACTCCACAGGTACATAAAGAAATGAAAAGCACTGGTAGCATGCAAAGCGAGTTAGATAAGTCATATAGTCATATTATGTCACTCTATCTCTACCTACCAACAAGTTTCAAATGAAAGATTAATGAACCTTGTCAACTTGCAAAATTGGATGCATAGCAAATATGGGACATGCCACGAAGAAGGAAAGATTTTCCAGATCTCCTCATTTGTTCTCAACCTACGGTTAATCCACGCGTATCTCCTTTCAGTTTTATCCAGCTTAGCAAGTTCTAATACACAAAACAATACGACAATATGGTACAATTAGTAACAGAAGCAAAGATCAAATCTTTTCATGGATGAAGATACAAAGAGAATTCTTTAATTCTGTTTAGAATAAAGAAAGCGAAGTAAAGAATGCACACCAGCTCCTTCAAAGATTTGTCTATAGGAAGTAAGCTCCCTGTTGCAGAAACTTTTCACCAGTTCTTCTCGTACAGAAGGCTCCAGTGCATCAACAACCAAACAAGCATCCGATAGCTGTTGTAATAAGTTAGCTTCTTCTGTCTCTTTTCCTGTACCTAAACTGATGTCATAGAAATACAATTAGTCCAAGTTCTCCACAAATTACAACAAACTTAAAATTATTAACTACCACCTTCCCCTTTTTTATTCTCAAGTCTCGAATACAAATCTTTTGAAGTTGAAAACATTTTCAAAGTTTAAATCTATACTCAAGTACAAATCCAAGCTCTATCCAAGAAGCAACATTCAAATCTATACTCAAGTACACCTGAAGACCTCAAACTGCAAAAAGAGGGCAACAAGCCTCTTTCCACAAATATGAAAGAAGAAAATAGAACAAATGTACCTAGAGAAGTCAGAAAATACATGAGATTTCAAAATTTGTTTAATATTCTTGAACTTCTCTCGTAATTCAGTTATTTTTTGGAACATCCCTGTAGGCTTCAAAATGACTGCACAATTGATTTACAGCCTGAAATACATCAAAGAACATGGTCATCTACAAATTAAAAAAAAAAAGACCAGCAAGCAGTTAGTGATATAAGATGATATATGAAGTTAAAGACCAATATGTAACAGCTGCTCATAGCAACAAAACCAGCAAGTGCTATAAGATGATCCAACATTAGAGTTGTGTCAATGACTGCAGACAACTTCAAATATATGTCATTCGAGGTTTGTCAAGTAAACAAGTACATAGCTTTTTTCCAGCTACATCATCATAAAGTTATGAGTACACTTGAAGTGCAAATTTGACAAAGTTACATATGAACCTTTATAACCATACATAACAGGAAAAGCAGTTTAGCCTTTCAAAAAATTAAGTAGAAGAGTATAAAAGTAAATGAAAAGTACAAATCAAAGCAGAAGAGAATAACACTAAATCAAAGTACAAAAACCCAGATATGATGCTTGGCAGATTCAATCAATGAGAAAATCACTGGACAGGAAGGGCGAGTTGATTTTAAGGTTATAAGTATCACTTCAAGACTTATAAATGATCATTTTAAAGTTATAAGTGATCACTTTAAGATAATAACGATACATTGGGTCAGCCAAGAGAGATGATCTACCATGAGACCGTCTCATTTGAAAACTTGTGTAATCAATTATATCATTTCGGTATTCTTATACTAAAAAAATAAAAATAAATCAAAAAAAAAAACTCAAATTCAATAAAATTTTAATCACAATAAAATTGTTTTGTAGTGCACCTAACATCGTTTTACTATCTCACTATTTTTTAATGAATTAAACCAAAAATACTCAAATTCAACTAATTTTAAAGCCCAACAAAACTATTTAGTAGTGCATCGGGTAACTCACGAATTCTTGAATGAGATGGTCTTACCGTGAGAAATGCCTCATACTTTGGTTAAATAGCCCAATTATAGAAACTATTAGCTTCGGACTCATACAAGACACGCTACTAATAAATTTAGTGAGCTCTAATTTATTCAACTTGAGGAATTTATCACTTTTGGATATAATTTTCTGTTAGCAAGTTTATAAAGTAAAAAATAGATTTTTTTTTCTAAGCAACTTGCCCCAATTAAATTGGTCAACCTTTGCCACTGGGTCCAATCATCCTAATCCAAAGTCCTTTATTTTACACCTAACCAAGTTACAATGTGAGATATAGAGGCTTCAATGTCTTCATATGACCAAAATAATGCAAGTTCCTGCAGCAACAAATTCCTAAATCATTCTAAATGAATCTTCTATTAGGTCTAATGACTTTACGATCCAGGGACCTAAACAAATTCTATATGAATCTAACACATTAAAAGTTTCGTTGGAATTAAAATGAGTCTATATAAGTTATATTTCTAAATAATATTATAGAAACAACTACGGTATAAATTTATATTGGGTAATAGATTAGGTCTAAAATAGGTCTCATGTGTCTATGACAACTTGAGTCTGCATCCTAAATCCCTAAACCTACAAAAAAAACCTTTTTTTGAACTCAAGTCCGGACCCAAATAATTGAACCAAAACCCTTAATTTGACATGTTCAAGTCAAGGCAGGTCCAAAGTAGATCCAAAAGGAATGTCGGACCCATGACAAACCCTCTATCTCAAGCTAAACAATTTAATAGGTTGAAAAACATTTCATTAAATCATATACATATTATAATCCAGGAAAACTTGTGCCACGTGTCATTCATATACACCACTAAAATTAATACAATTTGTTTTGACATGTTAAAGAGAGTTCAAGAAGAAACGCATAACATATGACATTTTAAATTTCCGGAATCTTCAATATGTAGATGTTGCATTGCAATTAAAAATTTGCATTGAGTTTGCTTTTATCAAAAATTTGAGATTTAGTTTATGACAACCACATATTTAAGCCTTTCATGGCTTAGCATCAACAGACACTGTTGACTACATATTTAGTTTATCAAAGAAAGAAAAATAAAACCACAGCTACAAGAAGGCAAACCAAAGGTTTTAACCTCCCAAGTCCTTGATACTGCATCATTTGTATTCGTCCCCTCGAGTGAAGTCTACCCAAGGAGGCGATTGTTTTGCGAATATGACTGCAATGGTGTCCTCTTCTTCTCCGACTGCTGCTACACAACACGCCACAAAAATGTAATCAAAATTGGAACGAGACTTTGAAATTTTGAAAAACGAGTAAATTTTGTTAGGCGATTGTCTTACCTGGTGCATTTTGTATTCCTTTTTCAGCTTCCCCAAACTCATAGCAGAAGAATCAATAACAGCAATTTTGATTTTTCCAGGTTCAGTTTTGTTAGCACTGCTGTCAATGTTCTCCTTGTTGACATCCAAAACACTGTTCTTCCTTTCAGCTGACTTTGCCGTTTTAGTTGGAGTCGTAAACATTAGTGACATCCTTGAAAACTTGCTTGGTGTTGATTGTGGGGGGTATGTAGTACCACTGATGTTATCTGTCACAACATCTTCAGAAACGACTTCGTTCTCCAGTAGTATGTCAACTGGCAGAAGTGTTTTATCATCAGTATCAGAATCAGTCGCCCCATCCTTGGTATCTTCTGATTTTTCAATCTGACCGTCAATGGCTTTTTCATCAAGGACCATTTGAGGAACTGGATTTTCATTCCCTATCAATCAAACATACACAAGTATGTAAGTATTAGTGATGCAATTCTCGGTATTGGTTTGAAAAAAATTTGGTAGAATCATATTTTTACAAAGGTGCCTACATACCAGACAACTCAGACTCCACCAGAAGACCTTCCCCCTTCGCCATTACACTTTTAGGCTCCTCCAAGGTCAAATTCTCCAGACTCTTCTCCAATTTTTCCATCTAAAAGTTGACAACAAACATTAATATCGAGTATTAATTAGCTCATTTTGCTCAATTAAAACTTTATTTTATGTAAAATATGATAAGTAAAACTCACCTGAGCGGCCTTCCTCTCCTGAAGTTTCTCCTTGAGCAACTTCTTCAATTTTCGCATACTTTTTTGGGGCAAAGGTGTCTCACCATACTTGCTAGAAGTCAGATCTTCTGTACAAGTATCGTTGGAAAAATCAATTGATGTGTCCACTTTCTCAAGTGGATTCATCTCTGTGGATGAGCATAAATCAGTCTGAGTAGTGAGCTCTGTGTCTAACTTGTTAGAAATTAGATCATTGCCGTCTGTGGCAGAATCATTTGTCGTATCAAGTTTCTCAAGCTGAATCTTTTCGCATAGAATATCATCATTAGTTTCTAGACTAACTTGATCTTGAGAAGTTGACTCAATACCAAACTCCTCTTCTGTGCAGCTACTTTCAAAATCACTCTCCAACCCTTTTTCCCGAATTTGTTTACCAGAAATCTCTTCTTCTGTGTAGCTAGTTTCAGATTCTCCCTCCACGTTCACTTCCGAACTTGTTTTGTTAGCTTGAGTAGTTGGCTCGGTATTAGATTCTACAGACAACTCATCTTCTACATGGCTAATACCATCAAGTTCAGCCGATCCAGAATGTGCAGCATCATTTTCCATGTTGCTTGATTTTTGAATATTTGTAATTTCATCATTTTCTGAAGCAAAATCCGGTTCCTCATCTTTGCTGAAAATTTTAACCCCTGCCTGAGGGTCCAAATCATTCTCTGAACTTGCTACAGTATCATCTCGAGCATTTTCATCCATCTCAGAAACTGTTTCTTCTGGATCCTTCGGTTTCTTCGCATTGTGATAATCATTTTCACCTGTTAGAATTGAAGTTCAATTAAGATCATAAATTAACAGCGGAATTTTCATTTTTCTTTTAGCAGGTTTAAGTAAGAAAATTAGGACTCAGGGGAACACAAACCAACCTTTTACAAGGCCGCAATATTAGTTATCTAATGAAAGAGTTCTTTTGGAATTGATTATACACTTACTAATTATATTTACTAATATAGATCCCAGCCTCACCTGAAATTTCACAAGACTCCGGACCTTCAACCTCATATTCACTGGATGTGGGAGGACATTCCCTATTGTCCACAATTGAGTTCACCAATTTCTTTTGCTCACTCTTGCACACTGCACTATCTTCCTTTTCCTGAAGGCTCTCACAATCAATGATAGCAGAATCCGCCTCACTCACCATTGGGAGAACACTTGGTGCAGCTATAATTTCTTGCACAACATTATATTTTTGTTCATTTTCTTCTATAATCCTTCTCCTTGAACCACGACATGATTTAGCATTCAGCTTTGAGCTCCATGGTTCATCCTTCATGGTTTTCTGAGAGGTCCTTGATCGACGAGCACAAGATGAAGCAATTCCTGACACCAAAGGTGAGTATAAAGCTTGAGAGTCACAATCCTCCATTAACTCTTGCAAACCTTCAACCTGTAGTAATGCAGCATTAATTGATCTGGGTTAGAACTTAGAACATACATGAAGTGTAAATTGTCAGATATACCAAGAAAGACATAACTGAGCGAGTTTCTGCAAGAGATTTGACGAGGCAGTAACAGACCTTGAGTATCAAGTATTAACAGCAAAATCAAGATATAGCGACTCTATGTATATGTAAATATGTTAGGTAATAATTCTTTTTACACAATCAGATACTACAATATATAGTTTCCTGGTTGAATTATATTGTGCAGATAGCTTGGTCACGAGTCACGACTCCCGAATTATGAGGGTTATGCTTCACCTTTACCAAATAAACTCGCCTAATTTGCTAAGCAAGGGACACATTCAATAAACTGAACAATTACCTCTGCAACAAATGTATTGATATGGCGACTCTGTATATGTAAATATGTTAGGTAATAATTCCTTTTACACAAGCAGATACTACAATATATAGTTTCCTGGTTGAATTATATTGTGCAGATAGCTTGGTCACGACTCACGACTCACGAATTATGAGGGTCATGCTTCACCTATACCAAATAAACTCGCCTAATTTGCTAAGCAAGGGACACATTCAATAAACTTAACAATTACGTCTGCAACAAATGTATTGCTTTACAAAAGTAAAAAAAATTGGTATTAACTAACAGGATTCAAAAGCTACTTACGATCTCCAGAGACTTGAGAGCATCAGCCATTGCAGCATTGCTCATGTTGGCAGGTATCTTGTTCTTCTTACAAAGGATTTGTAGGTTCTTTCTACTGAAGTTATGAAAGTCCACTTCCTTATTGTCATTAAACGTCTTTGCAGAATCTTCTTGCACCATATTCACATTCTGTTCTTCTTTGCTCTCTTCACTGTCATCCACACCAATGACTTTTTGCCCATTATCAACTTGCCCAACCTCATTTTGGCTCTCTGACAGCACTTGTACTTCAGTCTCTACAGTAAGTTCTGAAACTTCTTCAGAGATTTGTTCAAGTTCGCCTTCTAAACAAAGAAAGAACAAACATTAGACTTTTCACCATCAGATGTTAGAAAGTTGACAAATATCTTTTTTGGGAAATGCACAATAAAATTTTACCAGGAAGAACAGTTTTCTCTGAAACTTCAGATTGGTCCAAATCAGCCTCAAACTCAGCTTGCAGATCCTTCTCCATGTTGATCTTGATTGATGCTTCCTGACATGCCCTTTTCCGCGTCGTACGTGTGGCTGGAGTCTTCTTAGTATCAGTTCCTTCAATCACTCTAGTTCTGGTTCCACGTCGAGTTCTTGTAGCCACTTTCGAGCTTTCAAGCTCTTCAGTGGACACTCTTTGACGCGTGGTGGTTTGGTGTTGTGCATTAGGTGAGCCAATCACAGATCTTTCAGGTGACCCCTGGACTTCAGTTTGTGGGATTCCCAAATATTCATCGATTCCTTCAACCTATATGACCCATACAATTTTACCATCTATCATTTATTCAATAGATAACATTTATCATTTGGAATCAGAAATTTATTAAAGTGCAATCTATTTCCTATGCTGATTAAATTCAACCTTTACATCTTGTACGTGTTTGATCAAATTGTATAACTCAGTTTCAATTATTATGATTTAAATTAAATTTATGTAATTTAAAACTATGTTATAGGGTTTATTCTTTTATTACTAATCTACTAATTGGAATCAGCGCGAAAACTACTATGCAAATGCAAATATGCTACGCATTAGAAAACAATCTTCAAAACCATATTATATAATCCAAAAAAAATCTTAAATTAAGAAAACCAGCTTCTTACTTATTACACTACTCGATTGATGTGATAAACAATTATTACACTGCTCGATTGATGTGATAAACAATCGGATCGACAAAGGGAATAAACAAATTGATATGCCGAATAAGAAAAAATTTTGATACAACAAAAAAATGAAGGAAGTAGTATATTTATCAATCCTTTATCACTATAAAGATTGAACATAAAAGATGAATTCAATTAAATCTAGGTCATCATCTTCTTCCCAAAGGTACACAACAACTAAAATCAATCAACAATCAGTTCTTGACATCTACAAATTATAACGATGCATATAAATATCAGATTTAATTCCATTCAATCTAAAACAATGAAAACATACATTTACTGATTAATCCAAGCATAAATATCAACAGATTCATCAAAAAAAAACTCCAGACGATTGAATCAAAATATACTACTAATAAATAAATGAAAAAAAAAGTAGAAACACATTCAGCGATTCTTACAGTAGAAAGAGAAGCGAGAGCATCGGCCATGGCAGCATTGGTGAGATTAGCAGGAATATTGTTCTTCTTGCACAAAGATTGAAGGTCACGTCTCTTCAAAGTAGTGAAATCCATTGATATGTTCTTCAACGCGAAAAATTGAAGATGAAGAGATAGAAAGTAGATGTAGTGTAAAGAGAGAATTTAGGGGTTTTTTGAAGTGGAGAGAATTTAGGGTTTTAATGTAATAGAAATGGGTAGAATGGAGGCGGTAAGCTGAATGAAGGATTGAAGTTTATGGTTAAGTTTTTATAGTCAAGATTTGAGAACATGTAAGGGCATAATGCTGAAATCTGACCGTTGGAGAGAGAGCGGAGGATTTTGAATTTGAATTTTGGAAGGGATTATTTTATTGTTTTCTGGATTGTGATTAATTTAATTGGTGAAATTTTTTCACTTGTTTCCAAAGTGGTAAGTAATTTCATTAGTTCGGAGGATGTGGACCAAAATAAACGAGTTGCAATATGAAGTTAAATGTATAGATGTTGGCTTAATTTTTATTTTTTTTTTTTTTGAAATGAAATATTTTGACTCTCAGTATTCATAATCCATACAATTTAATAAAAATACAATTTAATAAAAATCATGTAAATTTTATATGGCATGTTTAGAGTGATTTGCCTTAAGAAATGATTCTTACCAAAATTAACATTAACTTATTCCTTGATATGAGTAGTATATCACAATAAAATATGTTATTTTTGAATTTAAAAGTTACATAAGATTTTAATTAGTTTCTTTGAACATATGTTGCTTTTTTTATGTTGAAGTATTTTAAGTAATAAAGTTAAAGTTTCAGTATTAAAATGTTAAGTTCTAGAATTTCATCAAGAAACAAAAAATATTTCCTCCGTTCCATAATACTTGCTACATTTCACTTTTTTACGCAATCCAATGCACAATTTTGATCAGTAATATCTTAAATTACACTTATCTAAAAATTATAAAAATTTAATATTATGAAAGTATGCGATTAGACGATTCAAACAAGATCCCACTTGACTATATTTTTACTTACACATTAGTCACAATATGTAAAATAAGCTTGACCGATGAATAGTGCACAAAATAGAAATGTAGCGAGTATTTTGGAACGGAGGAAGTACATGATAATCTAAAATTATTTTAAGAATAATAAAGAAATGATTTTGGACACGTGCCAAACTATCACTAAAAAATTTTCCCGCCTTTTGTTTATTATTGACAGGGGAACTTTTGATATTTGAATTGATATTTAGGGAAATAATTAACTCATCAAAACATGTAATATTTCTTGATTTACTATAACTATATTTGATAATATGTGGAAATATTGATATTAAATAATACTCCCTCCGAATCATTTTTAGATGTCGCATTTCCTTATTTGGCAAATTCATATCAATTGTCTCATTTCCTTATTTGGCAAATTCATATCAATTGTCTTATTTTCTTCTTTTTTTTCTATTTTTTTTACCTAAATACCCTCATTTTTTACTACTTTCAATACCCAAATACCACCTTTACCCCACTTTTACAATTCCCAAAACCTCAACTACTACCTTTACAATTAATTTAATTAATTAAGATACTCAACTACCACATTTTTAATGGACTCCAAACCACCTTTAATAACCATGATTCGGAGGGAGTATACATATAAATCTATATTTCAACGTAAATAATAAATCATCATTATGTAGTGAATTAGCTAAATAATTTCGCTACTTTTCCAACTAAGTCATTCCTCCTATAATTAATAAAATCATACTATTAACTAAAAGAACGGAAAAATTCCATGTGGCATGCTTACAATAATTTGTCATCATCATACTATTAACTAAAAGAACTAAAAAATTTCATGTGGCATCCTTTCAAAGATTTCTCACATAGAAAAATCAAATTAATTAATTGTTATATTTATTAAACTAAATTGAGTAAATTAGAAAATATATATACCGCATCATATATTCTAGACATTTTCTAAATTACACAAATAATTTATACATATATTGTCAAAATTGAGTAATTTACCACATATATCTCAGGCTTTATTTTTTTAATTAATATATACATGTTTATATATGCCGATGCTAAAAATACTGTGCGTTGCACGGGATTATATACTAGTATAATAATAATAATAATAATAATAATAATTATTATTATTATTATTATTATTATTATTATTATTATTATTATTATTATAATGTATTAATAATTTAGCTACCAGATAGTGCACGTGCGATGTACGACTTTATAAAAATTTCTGCCAAGCAAATTATTATATGAGACAGTCTCACCGTGAGAATGTCTCATATTTGGGTTAAATATTAAAGAATCTTTTAGTTTATGGGCTTCTTGTTTTGAGGTCGTCTCACCGTGAGACGGTGGTCTCATACAAGACGGGTTGTTTCTGACATATTTGTATAAACTAAGAAATTAAAATTTTAAGGAATAAATTTTACCTAATAATTATATTTCATTTCATTCCGAAACATTACTTGCATTGTATGGTATTTTGCACTGTGAAAATTTACTTCATGACAAATAAATCACAACAAAAGACAAAAAGTATATATTATGTTTGGATCAATTATCAACTACAGCCTTAAAGTTTAGTCATTTTAGAATAGACAGCCTCGAAGTTTTTTACAAACAACAGCCTTTAAATTATCAAACACGACATCGATACAGCCACTTCACCGAATGACCTGCTAAATGACCGTTGACCAAGAAAATGACATTTGACTCATAATTAAATTCGTAAATCTAACCTAATTACCCAATTACCCCAATTAAATCCCTCTTTTCCAACCTCTCTTTACCCCTCCCCAATCACCACCATTCTCCCAGCCCAACACCACCACTACCACTGCACCACCATTAAAGAACCTCTTTTAATAACAACCTTATCAAAAAGCTCTTTTTTCTTCTTTTATTATTAACAATTCTCTACTTCTAATATTACCAAATCATCTGTATAGTTGAATGGGGTTAATTCAGCAATCACCACTGTTTTTATTGTTGGAAGCTTGGAAAGAGAGTTGGATCTTGAAATGCGGATCTTAGAGTAGATAGCAAAGAATTAGTTTTAAGAAAATGGGAAGTAGAATGAAAAAGTGGTAGTACAACTATTCTCTACTTTTAATACTATCAAATTCTTTCTTTTCTTTTTCCTTCATCCAAACAGATTGGGTAAATTTATAATATCGTACTTTTTTGTTTTATTTGCTTTTATGTATTATCGGATAGCAAGAGCATATGACATTGATTGTATCTCTTTACTTTTAAGTGCATATCCTTTAGACCTGATCCTAAGCATATGGACTGGGGGCATCACTACTACAAATCATCACTTGTGCCACTAATTATGCCACGGGAATTCAAAATCTGTGGCAAGTTTTGATCTTGCCACGGGAAAAATAGATTTCAAGACAATATCACAATCATACTAAAAATTTTTGTCACGGGTAAATATATACCGTGGCTAAGATACACTTGTGCCACAAATTTTGCCACGAGTAAATATATACCGTGGCTAAGATACACTTGTGCCACAAATTTTGCCACGGATGAATATATACCATGGCAAACAAACACTTGTGCCACGGGTAAATTAATATTGTGGCAGACCAGCACTTGCGCCACAAATCTTGCTACGGGAACTTTATTGTGGCAAACAAAAACTTGTACCAACAATTATGTCACAAGGAAATATTTATCATGACAAAAATTTTGTGCCGCCAATTATGTCTCTGGTAAATATTTCTCATGGCAAATAAAGACTTATAGGTCACGGGAAAATAGCAATTGTGTGATTGTATTATAAATAATGATACTTGAATTTGACTTTACTGCAAGTTTTGATTTTGCCACGGAAATAGTATTTTTAAGAGAAACTTAAAAAAATAAAAAAATTTATCAATTATGTAAATTAAAAATCTTTATCCAACTTAATTAGTTCTATATTTATTAGAAAATAAGTCATTATTATTTTCCCTTATTTTTTAATTTAATATAAGAAAAAAAATTCTTTAAATAATGATTTAATTTAATATATTTTAACTAAAAACATTTAAAATTATTTTTGAAAAGCTTTTTTGACTTACCATATACTCAAACTAGAATATAAACACTAATTTAAAGTAAGATTTAAGTATTTTGAACAAAAGAGAGAAAGGTTGTTTCTAACCTATTCTAAGACTTTTTTAATTTTTTATTTAGTGAAAATCAAATCGTATCATCCTCTTAAATTCAAGAACACATGAAAAATGTTTTTTCTTTCTCTAACGTGCTACAATACAAAAAACCGGAGCAATTTCAACTGAAAGTATTCGACTAAATCAAAACAATCGGAAATTTCTGACTAATTTTCCGACTGACAAGCGTTAGTCGGAATTTTCGACTAACTTGCTATTAAATCAATATATGGTCGGAATTTTAAATTGGAACAAAAAAGAATATACGACTAATAATATAGTAATATACTAATAACTAATAAGTGTTAGCAATATATATTAATACAAGGAATATTATTCTAATATAGGACTAATTTTGTTGCATTTGTGAAAATTAGTTGAACAAATTATTTTTTAGTAATTTTGCAACTAATTTTGTTCAACTACTGATAATTTTTTTTAACTTACTATTAATAATTTTGTTCAACTAGTTAATAATAATAATAATAATAATAATAATAATAATAATAATAATAATAATAATAATAATAATAATAATAATAATAATACATTAAGTGGTCGGAGTGTTAGGTTATAAGTATACAAACATTACCTAGATTATTAGTAAATAACTGATGGTCTAGTGGTTGGGGTATTGGTATATCAATCTGAAGGTCATGGGTTCAAATCCTACCCAAGGCATTTGTAGTAGACGAATATAATTTACAATGATTCTTTTATGTGGCTAGAAAAATAAGATTGCCACGGGTAGGCTTGTGGCAAAAGAATATGATTAGCCACGGGATCTACCGTGGCAAGAAAAAGAGTTTCAGCCACAACCATAATTTTCCCGTGGCAACAATCTAGCCACGATCACTTGTGCCACGGTAGTCTCAAACTTAAATTCCCGTGGCTGGACATCATAGCCATGGGAAATTCTTACTTGTGCCACGACTGCTACTGTGGCACAAGTGATGATTTGTAGTAGTGCATATATATAGATATAGCTTATAATGCATTAAGAGATAAAGAAATATGAAATTTTATTTTTATTTTTTAATATGGAGATTAGAACCAGACTCGGTCAAGCTAGTACTTAGTCATACTAGTATGCAGTAAAGATGGGAAAGAACTACCAATAGCTGGGAGAGGCATGTCCCTAGTATAAACTGACACCATAAGAACCCAGCTGAGACGCAATCTAGCTAGTGCTATCGTTAGGCCAAAGTAATGTCTAGTCCAAACTGATTCCTAGTAGAAACTAATACCTAATGAGATGATTACCTATTAGAGTTCTATACTCGATGAAAACTGGGACTCAATTAAACTGGTACGCGGCAAAGAGTAAGAACTGTCAATGAGAAAGAATGTCCTCAATATAAATTAGCACCATATGAACCTAGCTTAGACACTATCTGACCACTGTGACCGCCAGTTTAAACAATATCCAATCCAAATTGATTCCAAATGGTAACTATTATTTAGTACTAAGATTCTATAGTAAGACCCATCGAATAAATACATTGTTTTAAGACAGCTCAGGCTGTAAACCTCCAGACCCATATACAATAGCTCTGGGTACTGGGGCCAATTATTTGTACATAAAATATGGGCCAACTTTTATATAGGCTAAGTCCACTAGAAATTTTGAAATAGATAAGATTATGAATCAAAAAAAATAACAAAACAAGATCCAAATCAAACTATTCCAAAAACTAAGCGTCTGTTAGCTTTGGGCACAGGTTTGGAGCTGTTCGCAGTTACTAAGTGCGAACAGAGGAAGAATTTTCAAAAAAATAAGTCAGGGCTGTTCGCAGTTACTAACTGCGAACATGTCAAAACAGTCAACAGGGCTGTTCGCAGTTACTAAGTGCGAACAGCCCTGACTTATTTTTTTGAAAATTCTTCTTCTGTTCGCACTTAGTAACTGCGAACAGCTCCTAACCTGAGACCTGGGCATTTGACGCTTATTTTTTGGAAAAGTTTGATTTCAATTTTATTCCATTACTTTTTTTGTTTAATAATCTTATTTGTTTCAAATTTTCAGTCCACTACAAGACTCAATAGGTTAATTCTAGAGCCTACGGCCCTACACCCTCTTGTGGGTAAGTAAGAGAATTCCGATTTTGGCCTACCTAAGGCAAGATTGGACTTTATCTCTCTAAACACTACTACTACATCATATAACTGATATGTAACTTAAATTTTGGAGGCACCACCCTCCATATACTTGGTGTCATTTTGCAAGAATTCCATGATTTCTAGCCAAGCACCATACTACAACCACAACCACCACAAATGTAACCCTCTTCTTGAATTGTTTTCTATTTTTATCAAGAACACCTTTAAATTCCTAACATAAATAAAATTATCAAAACACCATTAGAATTGGTGGTAGATAGCTGTTTAGTTTACTTATACTCCATTGATCACTGCAAGTCAAAATATGAAAAAAAAATAATTGTCAAAAGCGATGAGGATCTCATTTCAGAAATTGGGGCACACAACACCAAATATAAGAGTTACGTTGCAAATTGCAATGCAAAGCGACGATCTGATGAGGATCTGCGGAAATTACAAGAAAATTGTAGAGTTGATTTATGGTCACATAATAAGAAGTTGGCCTGGTCTTGCTGAATTCAACAACGAACAGTGGTAGGTTTATAATCAATAACAATGACTTTGTCACAATAGCCGAGAAAGAGATTTGCAAATTCGACGTGCTTTGGGTGTGAAACATACTCTGCCACCCCTTCAGTGCTTTCAAATGTAGACTCAAATATATGAGTGAAACCTTGTTGTAGGTTCTCAATGCTCACATCCTTACCCCTGCAACATGCATGTTCAAATATGTTATGTGGATATGCAGAAACACAAACCAATGTTTACAACGCAGCAAATGCGATGCGTTTCGATAGTGGTAATTGATAATCTCATGGCTTGCCTTTGTTTATAGTTTCATTTCAAGATTCAACCTCACTTACCAGAGGAGAGGCAGTCAAGCATGAGAACAAACCAAATTCTTTAGATCAAGTGACAGAAAGACCTTATGAGTTATGAGTTTTAGCACAACGAAATTAGATGTATGCAATCTTACGCAACTAAAATAATACTATGAAAATAGGTGTATAGTGGAAGAAAGAGGGAATATCAAAGACTGGGTTTGGACTTTGGATAAAATTTGAGAAATAAGAGCCAAGGAAAGGAGTTGCACGCCCCCATGTAAATCATGATTCTGCCAAGAAAGAAGGAAATAAACTTTTTTCTACACCCATATCTTTTTCATTAAAAAAAAAAAGAAGAAAAACTTAACTTTAAAAGTATTTTTCTCCCTCAACCAAACCTACATTATAAATTTCTCAATTCTAATAACAATGTAAATCTCCAATAACTTAATGACATCTAACCCAATATATGACTATTAGCATAAACTAAAGATTTTCATATCAGTTTTAGAAAGATTTCTAATTAAGGAAAAATGAGTTTTAACTACAGGTTTCTTAAATCCCAAGTTAGCTTGCTCCCAAGCTAATTTCACTATAAAAAGACCTTCTCATAAGAAATTTTGTACACCACTTTGCATACACAAACATAGGAAGGAGAGGGACCTTCAAACAAAAATATCACATGGCACACATGAAGCAAACTGCCCGCAAGTCAGTCAGCCTTGGAAAAGGTCCCCAAGAAACAACGGCCAGCACGCAAATCCGTCCATTGTACTTGAAAATGATGCTATATTAGGGATCAAACGACGTGTTTCAATCTCTAATACCACTAAGATCGAATGTATGAAGTCTTGTGTGAAACAAATTACGCTATTAAATGCAATGACACAAACATTTAACGTGGTTCACCCAACTTGGGCTACGCCATCCGCTGTGTAGAATATCTTATATTATCAAAGGAGCTCAAAGAACTCTCAAGTATGGAGAATTACAATTAGAGAAGATTAGGCTAGTGTTTGGCTTAGGGTGTATTTTGTGGATGTGTTATTGAACCAAGTTCAGCAGAGGAACCCACATCCACATCCAAGGCAAACCTTAGCCAGCACATAATAAACCAGGATCTGGTACAGGAAGATCAAGAACTAGTACAGAAAGAGCAAACAGATGGTACAGAACAATCAGAGCACACCAGCAGCCTAACACCTGCACCAAATCCTGAGGAAGCATGGGAATCTCAAGTTAGAGGCATAGATGGACTTGTCTTGAAGTCAACCAAGTGCCTAGATCATCAACAAGCCCTACTTAATCCAAAAAGCCCCTCAAAACCCCATAACACTCAGACAGACACTGGGAACAGGACAACAGGACAAACTGGTGACCAGCTGACCTTGGTAGACCTGCTGAGTGCAGACCTAAGCACACTAGACCTGGAGCAAGCCAGGGACAACATCTCTGTACAAGGACCTAGCTTCCAAGGCCCAAGAACCTTCCTAGTCATACACATGGAGCCCTAGAAGTCCTGCTGAAGGAGGCCTGGTCAGCAGATTGACAGAACAGGCTTTATGCCTTATTTTGATACTTTTCAATTTCTGTTTTGAGGTGTTTGTGAGACAATCATCTTCAAGAGGGAGTCATTCTTCTCCAAGATCAAGTGATCTCAGAGAGAAGTGTGAGGATTGGGCCTTGTGATCCAGGTGGGTTATCATAGGTCCCTTCCAAGGACAATTAGCCATCAAGACCATGGAATAAAAACTCCCCCGTTACGTTACGTAACGCCCGTTATATAACCTGTTTGAAAGTTGTCGCGACGTTAAATCCCGTTATATAACGGTTCACGAAATTTCACGGTCAAAATGCCGCGTTGACCGTTATATAACGTGTAACGCCCGTTATTTACCGTTATATAACGCTATTTCACCGTTACAACATTATTTGTCTTCCCGTTAAAATTTTATAAATACCCATTAATTTTATTTATTTGATTACTAAATTTATAGCTACTCATAATTTTAGTTTCTAAACAAAATAATTAACTAATAACTAGAATCAAATATTGCAATTATAATAGCTATTTGCGTATTATTGCATAATACTAGTAGTTCAACAACAAAAATGCATTTATTAGTTCAAAACCCCTTATGTGATTTTTTTTCCCTAAAATCACACCGCATTGGCCGCGATTCGCGTTATTTATCCGTTATAGCCGCTTTCCGCGACACCGCAACCGTTTCCACAAACGCATCCGCGACCGTGATTTTTTTCTATGATCAAGACTGATTGGAACTAGCCAAGAACAGGTTTCTTGGTTCTGATTTCATTGTTTGAGTGTGTAAGACGGGTCTCATCTGCCTAGACTAGTGAGTGTATCAATTTTTCCTCCCCAACTTGGTGCAGTTATGATGAGCATATGAACTCTCTATTTATAGGGTTGATTACATTAATGAATATTGAATACTTAATACAAGGGATTAACTCCATAATAAAAAAGCTCCAAAGAACATCAAGAGTCAAAAACGAATCAAATACTCGATCAAGGCAATGCTTCATTGCTTGGATGCCTCGTACAAGAACCTTCGCCCTTTAGTCTTCTCATTAACTATTATTCATCATGCTCCATAATTCTTGTGTTTAAGTCGCTTGTTAAATGCCTCATAAATTCATGCATTCAACACCCACTTTAAACACCACATTCATCTCACTCATTAAGCTACACTTAATTACCCATTTAGTCCATCCATAGGATTCCCTCTCTATGCTCACATAATGCATAGAATTGATTAGTTGAATTCAAGTCACCATTTAACACTAACAGTACTAGTGGCGTGAAGAAGCCTCGCAGATACAGACGAAGCACCGTCGCCCACCGAGAAATTCAAAAATACTAGAGCACTGAGCTATTGTTCAAGAAACTCCAATGAGGGGTACCTCATTGGTTTATTTGAAGACATCAATCTCTGCACTATGATGCCAAGCGAATTGCCATCATGCCAAAGGAAATCCAGCTTGCGAAGTCGATCAAGAACGAAGGTGCTTAAATACTATCAAATATTTTGGCTAGTTCCAATGCAAGGTCTAGTTTACCATCTCATATAGACCAATTACTTATGAAACCATACTAGAAAGTTTGAAATGCATCTTTCTGCTATGTTTTCATCATCATATACTTCACCATCATCAACCCAATGGCAAAATCACCTAGTACAACAAATGTCCATGCTTTTCACAAAAGTAAAATGAAAAGCAAACAGTTGTGGCAAGGCTATTAGGATCGGAATTCTACTTAGAATCGTTGACAGGATAGGATCAAAATCGGTAGAATCGAATCGTAGGCGATCCTACAAATTTGGATTACTGATTATTAATTATATTTGTTATCTTTTTAAGTTTTAAAAATTAAGTAAAACCTTATTTGACTTCATCTCTAAAAAACTTTTCAAAAAATACTTTTAATAATCATTTTTAAACAGCAAAATCAAGAAAAACTTGAATTTTATAAAAGTATTGATATAATTATTTTAAATTTTTAATTGCAACTACTTGTGTAGAATCGGATCGTTGGATCGTGGGATCCTAGAATCGTGTTATGTTATAGGTATATTTGGTATTAAGATTGTAATTAGTGAGTCTTAGTAGTATAAAAGGGATATAATGTTGTATTAGAGTAAATCAAATAAAATGAAATAAAACTTCTCCTCTTCTAGATTTCTTCTCCTCTTCCAAAAATCTTATCTTCTCCATCTTTTTTCCATTCACATGAATCAGAGTCATTCTTTCCTTGGCACCAATATTTCTATTCCATTCGTTTTCTTTCTTATCCTATTAAAACATTTATTTCTTGTCATTAAATACTACAATCAAATTGCACACACCCAATTTATGAAAAGCAATCCAGGGTCTTTTGAGTTCCTGGAGTTTTTTCCCCAAATTAGAGATTTCTTTTAGTGGTTGCAAAGATGAGGGGTGATGAGTTTTGTAAAACTATACAATTTAAAGAATCAATTATCCCACAACTTGAAGAAGCCAAACAAAATAAGGTAATCAAATATTTTAAAAAGCTTTTGAAAGAGGAATGTTTTGATAATTGGGATAAAGGATTGTGTGAATGGTGTAATGAACTAATTCTTGATCATAATTGCCAACATAATGGTGATAATTGGGGATTCATTGTAGTATATGACGGAGGAAATGATTATGTGATTGCATTAGAGATGTTCGATAGCATGCTTGAAGTAAATACCATTCAAGAATTAGCAACGTGTGATTTTAAAATTGATACTCAAGAATCCTTAAATGTTGATCATATGAATTCATGTGCAACAAGAAAGTTGGAATCTAAAGGCTTTGTTCATATGGATGATGATTTGGTTAATTGTGTGATTGATGTCATGAGAGAACATGATTTAGATGAAAATCATGAATGTTTTGATGCAATTGAACCTGAAAATTTATATTCAACACATGGGGAAATTCTTGAAATTCCTTCAATTGAAAGTTCTAATATCCAAACTAAGAATCTTCCAAGAGAAACTCATCAACGGGGTACTTGGTCAAGAGTGCAATCAAGCTCCAAGAAAGTTAAAATAAGATATGAGATGTACAAGAAAAAGAGAAAAGTTTGGGTAGAATGCTAAAGTAATGGTTGACCCACCTTGGTTGTTAAAATCAAGAAACGGAAGATGCATGTTTTTAGTTTTATTCATGAAGTGATGAATAAGTACAATAAATATGCCTTGTTACTTGATCATTATCAACAATCCGAGTCTCAAAATCACAATGTTACTCTTAAAATCACACCGGGTACCCAATTTTATCTGAGACAGATTTAAGCATTGAACCAAAATTTACTGAAATTAGTGGATAGTTTACAATTTTTAGCAAAACTCAGTAAATATTCTACATTCAAGCACCAACCGTTAAAGAAGTTGTCAATGTAGTACTAAAATTGAATTGAAAGTTCCTCAATATTTAACCAAAACAACATATTCAAGAGGATAATGCAATGCAGTGCTATTAATTCATTTAATTGAACCTTTACATATATGCCATCTAATAGTTGGATTCATCTGCACATCATAAGATGATATAGACAAGATCTTAACCAATACATCAACATGAAAGACAAGATCATGCTGTCTGATCACAGTTCTTCAAGTCTTCATTAAGTTATTGAAATTTTTTTTCGTTAATTTGAGCTAATCGACAAGCATTATCAAGCAATTGTCCATAAAAGTCCACTCCCTTGCAGAATTTTGCAACATGAATTACAAAAATTATTCCAATAATGAATCAGAACAAAGCAATTAAGAGACAATGTCAATACAGACAACACAAATAAATAGTAAACGGGTCAACGGGTACCCGTTGTGAATAAGTTTGTGGCCCATGACCCAACCCGGTTTAGGCGGGTCGGGTACCCGACCCGGGAAGTTTAAATTTTTTGATATCTTGACCCACCATTTAAGATGCAGGTCACCGGGTCGGCGGGTCGGGTCATGCGGGTCAGGTTTTTTTTGAACAGGCCTAACAAGTTTCAATGCAAATGATGTTGGCTCATTTATCGGCAAAGAAGATTCGACTAATATTGAGTTTCAAATATGTTGCTCGAACTCATTTGGCATGGAATCAGAAATTACCGAGATTGATCTTACTTCATTTCTCACTGTTTTGGGCTTTTTTTTTTTTTTTGTAGTGTTTAATTCTAGTTAAAAGTTGTCTTGTAATTTTGTTTAGATTTCTTAACATAGACTTGAGGACAAGTCTTTTGAAGGGGGAAAGTATGTTATAGGTATATTTGGTATTAAGATTGTAATTAGTGAGTCATAGTAGTATAAAAGGGATACAATGTTGTATTAGAGTAAATGAAATAAAATGAAATAAAACTTCTCCTCTTCTAGATTTCTTCTCCCCTCTTAAAATTCTTATCTTCTCCATCTTCTTCCAATTCACATGGTTGTTGAGTTGAGTTCAACAACCATAACATGTTATAATCCTACCACCTAAATTCTTGAGCTAAGTAAGATCCTACCTGCGATCCGGATTGATCGGCTATTTTTGGATCATAAGATCGTAGAATCGTAGATCAGAATTAGGATTCTGATAACTATGAGTTGTGGTATTTTATGTTGTTAAGTTTGGAGGGGATGACGGAATCTATTTCAAACAATGTGTCAAACCAGCAAAGAAACGTAGTAGAAAGATGACTTAGAAAGTCAACTTTATCTTTGAGAATTATAAGTTCACTGCGAAAAATTTCCAATTTCTTGATTGTATGTCTATATGATCTCTCTACAGACTAACATTTTCAAAATATACATCAAGACAAAAAGAATTGAAGCAACCCAGAAAAGTAAGTACTTGAGAAAGAAGAAAGAAAAAGGCAGAAAAAGATATAGCGAATGTACCATTGAAAGGCCTTCATGGGTTGAATATGATTGACAAGGTCAGCATAGGATTTAATGAGTTCTTCAATCTTGTCAGATGAAATATCATCTTTGAACTTTGCTAGCAACACATGCTTCACCACTCCTTTTGATTCCTCCATCGCTCAATCTTGTCAATTCTCCCACCTTCGATTGTTTTAAACAAAAAATGTCACCTTTGTCTCCCTCGGTCCTACTGGCACTGCGTTGTACAAACATTAAAAAATTTGTTTTTTTTAAAAATTGTCGGGAATAATCCGAACTATTGCCAAACCGCTACGAATAATCCAACTATTGATTATTTATGAATAATCCCACTTTTCTAAGTTTTTTTGCTCGTGGCACCCCCAACACATCTATTACCTGCTATTGCAGGTTGGAGTTTCATTTTTTTTTTGATTTAATTTTCATTTTCCATAAAAATAAACAAACACTCACTAATCTTCATTCCTGTCTCACCATCTTCCAATCTTCATTCTGTCTCACCATCTTCCTCACTCCTTTCAAAATTTCGAAAATTTACAGCACCATCTTCATCAACCTTCAAAATCTGTCACACCATAATCAACATTCCACCACCATTAACTGCAATTCCTCAAAAAATTAGGGTTTATTGGCGATATTCAGTCACGAATTTTGGGTCTTCTTCAAATTTTGCTTCTTTTATGGAGTTGGAAGGTAAAGAAGGAAGAACAAAATGGAAGACGGAAGAAAATGGAAGAAATGGAAGAAGAATAATGGAGAAGAGTTTGAAATCAGTGGCTGGGTTTTATAAAAAGACAATGGAGAAGACAATGGAGAAGATGACCTGTAAACAATTGATAAAACCTGCTACAATAGGTCAAATTTCGGTTGGGGGTGCCACGAGCAAATAAACTGTAAAGGTGGGATTATTCATAAATAATCAATAGTTCGGATTATTCACAGCAGTTTGTCAATAGTTCGGATTATTCCCGACAATTTTTCCTTTTTTTGTGCAAAAAAATTATTATGGGTTAAAGATAGAGGTGTTCATTCTGATAATCGGCTCGGTTTCGGACGTGTGTCATTCGGTTTAGTTGTGTTTCAGATCGGTTATTTTTCGACTGCATGTTACGATGGATCACACTCGGGTCGAGTTGGTTAGTCACGGTTCGGTTGGAGATCGTTTATTTGAGCTATCGGGTTAGCATCGGTTCGGTGTTGATTGAAATTCGTGTCGAGTGTCAATCGGTCTCGTGTTGTCATTGGTTACTAATTGGTTCAATTTTGTCGGGTATAGATTGGGTTTGGGTTTTTTTTAAAAGGAATTTGGCTACGTATTACTAATTACTATCGATCAAGTCAATATCAAATTAAGTTGTTAGTCATTTTTAATTAATGACAAGATTTACTTAAAGCAAAATAGTTAAAATGCAAATCAAATAATAATCATTATTACTTTGTTACTTTTACTTGTTTGACCGGAAATTAAAATTATAAAATCCTATCATTTTCATCTAATTCGACTAAAAGTAGTTAAATAAACATTGACCATTGATTATTAAATCTAAATATTTGAAAACATGTATTTATAAAATTTAATTTATTAAAATATCTAACATTTTATTAGATTAACTAATAAGATGATTGAATGAGTCTATCATACTTCTTTATTAAAAATTGGTTCTGGCTTACATTAATTTGATATAAAATTCGTTCGGGTTAAGTCGATTTTAGCCGGATCGAGTTCGGTTTCGAGCATGATTGGAGTCGGATATGACTCGGGTCAGTCATTATTAGGTTCAAGTAATCTCGGTTAGTCGTTATGTGTTGGTTATAGCTCGAGTTCAACTTTTCTATTTTCGGTTGTCAACCAGTTCAAGTACAACATCGGTTCGATAAACCTAAAAAAGGAACACATTTTCGGGTCGGTTTACTTTCGATTTCGGTTCGGCTTTTCGGGTTAGATCACTTTTGAACAGCTCTAGTTAAAAAGATTAATACTTCCACGTCAAATGAAACGATTAAAAAATTTAATAAGGTATGGGTAAGAAAAAAGTGGAGGCATAATAGATATTTACAAAGTTATTTTTGTCAATAATATTAATGTACCAAGTAATTTGAAACGATTAAAAAAAGAAAATATAGCACGTCTGATGAAATAGAGAAAGTAGTATGTCTTTTCACGTGCATTTTTCCACGTAAGGGACTGAGATTGAATCTCGCATGAATATCTCTTTTCTTGACCTATCCTATAATCCAAAAGAAAAAATTTATGGATACCACTATAAAGGAAGCAAGGGTAAAAATAAGTAAGATAATCCTAAATCGAATAATTATATGCTAAATAAATCAGATAAAAAAACGTTGGCCCTTGGCATTGTACTCGTGGCACCACCTAGGCCCAATAAATTTAAGGGCCTAAATATTAATTTCTAATCCAGCATTAGGCCTGCAGCATAAAAGGGAAATAAAAGCTTTCATTTTTCAGTAAGTCTCATGAGAGACGGTCTATTCTATAGACGGAATCCATAAAGTCCAGCCCAAAATATAACATAGTATATTTGGGGTTATAATAAATTATTTGGGGTTATAATAATATTTGGGGTTATAGAATAGTATATTCGAGGTTATAATACCTTACATTTAGGATTATAACATAATATAATTGATATTATAATAAAAAAAATCAGTTAAGGGAAATGGGTTGGCCCAATTTTGTGGTCTATCCTATAGACCGTCTCTTGTGAGATTTTGTGTTCATTTTTAGAAGGAGAAAAATATAGAATCGAAAAAGGCTTTTACATTTAACATCCATCTTCATTATTCGAAAAGCTTCAAATTTAAGCAATTTCTTGATACTTTCAGCACTTTATTCTAAATTATTCCTTTATTTTTAATAGTTTGTAAATAATTTATTCTAATTTCATTATTTTACAATTGTCTAGCTGCAATTTCTTAGTTTTGATATTTTATTTTTTAATACTGAAATATGGGTCATTTATTGGTAATTTATGGGTAAAAACTAGGTAATATCATCATTTGAAACTCGAAAGGACTCTTTGTAACTGAAATTGTTCAAAACAAAAGTAAAATATTACATCTGATAAGATATATTGTTTGTTCAAAATGAAAAATAGATACATCAAGTCATCAATAAAGGTACAAAAAGCAGATAAGTTCTCGATAAATAATAATTGTTGCGGCCTGGATCGGAACCTGAAACTAAATCCTACAAAATGTTTTCATCCATAATACGGATGATTGTCATTTGAATCGGTCAGTGGTAACGCCGAGCATAACTTCCTATCCAACTCAAAATACGGAAATTATACACTACATTTACAATATAATAGTTTAAGTACGAACTGATTGTTATTGTAGTTGATTGTTCAATAGTAGTGTTATTTTGTCGATTTTTTTAAGAATTGCTACCATTGGCACTTTGCAATAGTTGGTGCCTAGGATGTAGAATATTCTTTTTTAGTTTTGCCTAGGGCCAGAAATGCCACTGATAGAAGGATTAATATGCAGCAACTTTTGCATGCTAATTACCGTTGCCAATCATAATTCATAATATATTTTTGTGCTTGGGGTTCATTTTAGATTATGGGTTTTATTAAAACTTTAAATGGTTGTTCTTCGTGTCAATCTAATATATTTTTGCGCTTGGCTTCATTTTTAATTTAAAAATTAACATTTGGCATTACATTTTGATTTTGCATGGATATTATTCCATTGTGTCTTTTGATGTATTGAAATACAGGATTGTGAGGAATCTTTTCCCCTATTGTGCGACAGCGGAAGAAAGTTTGATGAATAATAATGAAACAATAAAGAAATTCAAACAAATAATAAGAAAATGACACAAGGAATTTAACGTGGTTCACTATCAATGTGATAGTTACGTCCACCAGCACCTAGACCAAATAATTTCACTATGATCGCAAAGAATTTACAAGATGAATCACACTCACAAATAACAATGGCTCTCTTGTGATCTCTCTCTCACTTTGTGATAATGGATCCTAGTACTAATGAGAGGAGTTATATATATAATAAAACCTAAATAAAAGATACTTGGAGCCCAAGTATTACAAATAATAACCACCCAAATAGTGGTAACCGTCAAACTACTCAAAATAGGCAAAACCGCAAAATTCGCATTGAACACTCGCGGGTCCTGCACTCACTCGCGAGCTGCGACTGCACAAACCTTCAAGACAATAACTTTCTGCTGCCTACTCGCGATCTGCGCATCAGGTCACGAGCCACGACATTCCACTTCCTCAAAACAGTAGCTTTTGCACTTAAACTCGCGCCCCGTGAGTTTATTCGCGATTTGTGACCCCCTGATTCACCTTCTTCAATAATGGCGTTCGAATCACCATTATCAACAATCTCTACCTTGATGGGAACTCGTAGTCAGTAAGCGATCCCATCAACACATAGTGAACATATCTCAAGCCAAACCCGATGTAAGACTCATGCATAAGCCGTACATCCCAATAAGTCTTCAACAAGACCTATCATGACAAATCTTCAACCAAGACTCATCATATACTCGTCACCAAGTATAACAACTCATAATGCCCCACATGCATCACAAGCCTCGGACAAGCTCCACCTTAAGGCCAACATGCCTACAATAGGAACTCCCAAACACCGCCCCTAAGGGCCAAATTACATCACATAATAATCAATATTTAGCAAGTCTAAGCAATGTCTAAACTTACTAAATGGAACAGACTTAGTAAAGAAATTAGCTGGATTGTCAGCGGTCCCGATCTTCTTTACCTTCACCCTCTTGTCAGTACGCAAGAAATGATACCTGACAGGCTGACATCAATGTGCTTTGTCCGATCATGGTGCACTTGATCTTCAGCTAAGCAAATGACACTTAGACTATCACAATACACCGTAGCAAAAACTTGTGCAATGTCCAGTTCACCCACAAGGCCTTTAAGCCAAATTGGTTCCTTCGCCGCAGAAATTAAAGCCATCTATTCAGCTTCAATAATAGACTACATAACTGAAGACTACAATAGACTTCCAACGAACCACAAAACCACCCAAGGTAAACACATAACCGATCACAGACCTTCTGGTATCCATATCAGCTGCATAATCAGAATCACTAAACCCAGTTACCAAACACTCCTTATCATTCCCACACACAAGACCAATATCAGTTGTCCCTCTCAAGTGGCGAAAAAATCCTCTTTACCCCCACCAGTTCTCTCTCCCAGGTCCAGCCATAAACCTACTCACAACACTAACAACGTGCACAATATCTGGCCTAGTACATACCATAACATACATCAAACAACCAACTGCGTTGACATAAGGGACCCTAGACATATATGTTAACTCCTCAATTTGAGGTGACATAGACAAAGAATGTTTACAGCTCACAGATGTTGGTGTACATATAGGCTTCAATTTCTCCATACTAAAACAAGACAAAATATTTTCGATGTAACTTTTCTGAGTCAAGAAAAGCTTACCCCTAGCCCGATCCCTAGAGATCTCCATACCCATAATCTTCTTAGCTGGACCCAAATCCTTCATGTTAAATTTCGAGCTTAACAACTCTTTAAGTCTAGCAACATCAGTTTTATTCTTTGTGGCAATAAGCATGTCATCAACATATAACAACAAATTAATCATGGAACCATCATCTAGCTTACTATGATAAACACAACAATCATATGAATTCCTATCAAAACAATGCGACACTATAAAAGAATCAAACATCTTGTACCACTGGCGAAGGAATTTTTTAAGTCCATATAATGACTTTAGCAATCTGCATGCATAGTGGTCTTTCCCTGGAACCTCGAATCCCTCGGGATGCTTCATCAAAATCTCCTCCTCCAAATCACCATGAAGGAAAGTCGTCTTAACATCCAGCTGCTCCAACTGAAGGTCATAGTGTGCTATAATTGATAATAACATGCGAATAGAAGTATGTCGAACCATTGGTGAGAATATCTCCACAAAGTCAACCCCTTCTACCTGACTGAACTCACTAGCAACTAGCATGGCCTTAAAGCGAACTTTCACAGACTCAAATGACCCTTCTTTCTTCTTAAAGATCCATTTACACCCAACAAGCTTTCTCCCCTTCGGTACCTTCACAAGTTCCCACTCTTTGTTCTTGTAAAGAGACTACATCTTTTCACCCATTGCAGTAAGCCATTGTGCCGACTGCCGACTCACTACAGCTAATTGCTTGTTTATACGTGACAGATTCATATGACTCTATATCATCAGCTACACTCAATACATAACCTGTCAAATACTCAACAAAGCACTTCCTTCCTTTCATCTCTTCAATCAACCGCTAGATGACCCCTGATTAGACTGCTCCACCTCCACCCCAGAGTTAGGTGAAGATAGAACAACCTCAGGCTCAGGAGTACTCGACACTGGAACCTCAGCATCATCATAAAAAAAACTACACTCGAGGAAAATCAGCTATGGATGACTGATGTACCTCAAGTACCCCATTTGTCTGTACCATGTTATCCCCTTCCTTCCTCGAATCAGAAGACTTCGAGCTCTTATTCGAACATATGATGTAGAGCTAAGTGGTTGATTTCGATACTGTTTTAGAAGATAGTATGATTTCGTAATTAACTTACTGACATGTATAGGTAATATAGAGAGCAATTTAATTAAGATAAATTTATTAAAGATTGCTGAATTAAAATATGTACTAACCACAATTAAATCATAGTGGTTTCTGATATATTTTTGTATACATAATTGGCTCCTTTAATTTAGGTTAATTTAATGTAGAAAAAAATATTATTGATTAGATGTGAAATTGATAGATTTACAAGATTATCTCTACTCTTTAGAGGCAATTGAGCAAGAATTTTTTTGTTGTGGTAATGCCAAGTGGCAGATTTGATATTGTTTTACAAGAATGTATGATAAGAGTTGAGAGAATGAATAATTTGTATTGAACCGAAGGTATTGATTGATATTTACTATAGAAGATAGATGAAAACTAATCCTTTTATTGAGGAAAGGAATCAATCTATTATGTAAGATAGTCATTATTTATGTTTTGACTAGTTATAAGATGACTATATGGCTTAAACCAAGGGATACAAATTAATATCTATAGGAAGTAATCATAAAAAAGAAAATAATCAAAATATCATAATCATCATATCATAACATCTATTGAAAAAGCTGCAAAAAGCCAAGTGTCAAATCTAGAGCACTTGCCATATGTAATTTTTCTATTGGAGTATTTAAATTAAATGAATTAAATAGTTGACCAATCTACTTCAATCAAAGATTTGACAATCAATTAATGCTCTAATCTATAGATTGAATCGTATATTGAATAAGAGAATGAAAACATCAAATTAAGAATCATTAAGATGATATTAACAAAGTTAAAATTACAAATTAGGGAATAAAATATTAATCATATATATCTTAATAAATCACTACTAGAGAAATTTTAAAACAAAATAAAGTAAGAAGTATTTAGATAACGTTAAATAATTTATTAAAATTTAGACTGATTTAGTTATAGAAATTATTTCAACTAATCATCATACAATTTAATAAAAAGACTCAAAATCACACGTACATTCTTTTGGAGCCACGCTAGATTAAAGAATTTTATTTGTTGATATTGGTTTAAGTGACTAATAAAATTAATTAATTAACCATGTATTTATTTTATTCATCTACAAACTATTTAAATTTATAACACATATAAAAATTTCATATTACCCTATTTTAACAATTATTATTTATTATTTCATCTTTATATACACTAGTGGAAAAAACCTTAAGGGCTGCGGGTTTTTTGCCATTATGGGCTGCGTATTCTGACCCCAGCCATTATTGTAGCAGCCCTTAATATTAGATAAGGGCTGCGGTCAAAATACGCAGCCCAAAAATGACTAAAGGGCTGCGGACAGGTCAAAAAACCGCAGCCCTTACCCCATTTTCAATTTTTTTTTTTTTTTTAAATTTCGTTTTTTTATTAAGAAAAATAAATCTAAAAATTAAGAACATCAAACAAAGGGATCTGAAA
Organism: Amaranthus palmeri; assembly: GCA_019776075.1. Lineage (NCBI taxonomy): Eukaryota > Viridiplantae > Streptophyta > Magnoliopsida > Caryophyllales > Amaranthaceae > Amaranthus > Amaranthus palmeri. Next base: position 433,337 of record JAAKBH010000060.1, on the reverse strand, counting down.
TTTACATATTCAATAATCAAAAATTAAGATCTAAAAATTAAGACTAAAAAACCCAGATCTTACAATAAATCAAAAATTTACATCAAAAATTTACAATAATCAAAAATTTACATAAAAAACCCAGATCTTACAATAATCAAAAACTCAGATCTTACAATAATCAAGACCTAAAAATTAAGAACAAAAATGAAGAACAAAAAAACAAAAAAAAAAAAAACGAAAATTACAACAAATCGAAAATTACAACAAAATTACAATGAAAAAAATTACAACAAAAAAATGAAAAAAATCGAAAAACCCAGATCTGATTCTTTGTTTGAAGAAGATGATGATTATCTTGAATGCGCGTTTTTTGCCCAGATCTTCAACGAAAAAATGAAAAAATGAAAAAAATCGAAAAACCCAGATCTTGAATCTTCAACGAAAAAAAACGTTTGAAGACTAACAAAATGTAATCTCCAGAAATTATCTTGAATGTGCGTTTTTTGCCCAGAAATGTGTGTTTTTTGCCCAGAAATGTAATCTGTTTGAATGCGCGTTTTTTGCCCAGATCTGTTGAGTTTTTGCCAAGAAACGAAAAAAGGAATTCCATTTGAAGACTAAGGAATGATGATTTAACGTTTTGAAGAAGATGATGATTTATGTTTTGAAGAAGATCTGAAACCCATAAAAAACGCAAAAACCCATTAACGTTTTGAATTTTTTTGAGGAAGAGGAAACTTGTTTGAGGAAGAGGAAACACCTATTTTTGATTGAGGAAATGATGAAACGGCTGATGAAAAATTGAAGAAATGAAGGAAACGGCTGTTAGAGTTGTTTAGGGTTAGAGTTGTTTAGGGTTAGAGAAGATGAAATGAAGGAAAATTAAGAGGAAACGGCTTTTATTTGTTTAGGGTTACACGCGTTTTACTTAGTGGGGTTTATGGCTGCGGACACACTTAAAAAACCGCAGCCCCTTGATTAAATTTTTTTTTTTAATTTCTTTATATTATTTTCGAATGATTAAGGGCTGCGGACACATAAAAAAACCGCAGCCCTTTCTTTATCATACTTTTTGAAACACTTAAGGGCTGCGGTTAAGGGTAAAAACCGCAGCCCTTTATTAAATTTTTTTTTTTTCAGCTTTTTTATTACACATATTGGCTGCGTTTTCCTAAAAACCGCAGCCAATAAGTAGCAGCCAATAGCTTTTTTTCCACTAGTGATAGTATATTTAATTATAAATTATTACTGCATGTTTTTTAAAAATATATTTATATACATCTTCGTACTAAGAATTCCGTGCATTGCACGGGGTTTTATACTAGTATAGGATATTGTACAAATGATAATGATATGCCTATATTTACTTCGAAGATAAGGAATTTTGGTCAAAATTTAGTTATTTAGTTGAGCTTAATTTCCAAATGTTAAATGAATATAATCATACTCTTAAGTAAGGGCGTTCAATAAGGGTATATTGGAAATCTCTCTCCAACCAAAAACCCTAGCCGCCCCAATTTTTTTCTCTCTTCTCACTTTAAAAAAAACCCTAATATCTATAGTTAGTTTGGGGCTATTATCAATCTTTAAAGATTGATGGTAAGCCCCTCATTTCTCCCTTTTAAGTTTTTTTAATATGATTAAAATAAATTTTTGTCCTTTTCTTGTAAGAGAATTGTTATTAGTTAGGGGTTGCACCTCTCTCTGCAAAGATGCGGGAGAATAGACTCAGATGGTTTGGGCATGTGCAGAGAAGCACCCATGACGCCCCAGTGAGAAGAGTTGAACGCATCATAGTGGAGGGCAAGAGAAGCCGGGGAAGACCTAAGAGGACGTGGGAGGAGCAGATTAACAGCGACCTGCTCGAACTGCACCTCTCTAAGGACCTGACCAGGGATAGAGCCAAATGGCGGCGCCTTATTCACGTCCTAGATTACTAGACTTGTTTGTTACTGTTCTGTGTCTTTTGTCATCGCTATTCACTGCCTCTTCTACCTGTATCGTTTATACTTTTTAAATGATCCCTATGCTTGGCTAATGTGGGTGTAAGATGCAGGTTTCAGATATTTGCAGGTCCTATCCTTGAGGACTATTTTAGAGCCGAAGGACTCTTATGACCGCCCTCTCCTTCTGGGTATAAGACGCCGTCGACCTTCCTTCCCCAGACCCTGACCATAGAGTATCTATGTGCGGGAACACTGGGTATGATGATGATGATTATTCATTGGGTTGATTCTACCCATATGTTGGGTTTTGAAGTCTCTCCTTGTGAGAGTTTGGAGTTATGAATTTTGGTCATTAGTTGATATATTGGTAGAGATTAATGCGATGATGCAGCAGACACCAAAATTGTAATTATCATCAACTACATCAAATTCAATTCTATCTCAAGACTACAACAGATCGAAAGACCCCCTCGTAGAAGGCTGTATCAAACAACGATGTGGAAGAGGATATTCAGAATTGTCAGATCTCATACACAACAATCGTAGTTTTGTTATTTTTGAATATGAGTCTAATCGATGGTTGTCTTTTAAATTTACAACTATTCTTGTGAGAGATCGTCTTTTAGAGAGACACCCTCAAAATAAGAAGCCTATATTCTTATTTTCTCTTTAATGTGTACGTATAGCAACTCGTGCAATGCACGAAATTATTAGTATAAAATTTTATATAATTATTATATTCTAAATAGAGATGCAATTACATGTTATTAATATAAAATTATAATTTTTGTATACTTTAATAAACAATTTTAGAATATGTACTGATTTCAATGAATAAAATTTCGATTGTTAATATAAGTACTATTAATTAAAATTGTCATACTTTTTAAGGCAAATATGTGTAATCAACAATGTTTATATGATGATTTTTTCTCATTCTCAAAATAATTTTTGATTGTCATGTATACATATTTAGAAATCAAAATTTTAATTAAAAAATTTATTAATTAGCAAATACTTCAATATAAAAAAACAAATATACATTCTAAGAAACTTTAATTGAAAACTTATGTGTCTTTTATACTCAAAAATATTATATCCAAGAAAATTAACAACATCTTATTGTGATATACTACACATATATTAGATGAATGAGTTAATGCTAACTTTGGTAAGACATATTCCATATGGCAAATCACTAAGAGAATGCCATGTGAAATTTTACACTCTTTTTTATAAGATTGTATGATGTGTAATCAAAAATATTTATATGATGATTTTTTCTCATTCTCAAAATAATTTTTGATTGTCATGTATACATATTTAGAAATTAAAATTTTAATTAAAAAATTTTACTCCCTCCTATATAAAATTATTGTCCACTTTCCTTATTTAGTCAAGTCACTCTAACTGTCCACTTTCTATTTTTGGCAAAGATTTTTCACCTAAATACCCCTAACTACCCCAACTTATATTATTTAAAATATCCCACCTACCACCTTTTCAATTATTATAATCACTTAAATACCCCAACTACCACTTTTACAATTATCAAAAATTCTTAATCAATAACCGTGATTTATAAATCACCATAAAAAGACAAAAAAATCATATTAAAATAAACAAAATCAGAAAAGATAACTTAAAATAACAAAACTCTCACCCTATCACATCCTACCACATAAGGGTATTTATCAACCATGCAAATAACCGTTATTTACTAAGACCTTCCCTTTAATTATTATAATCACTTAAAATATCCCAACTACCATTTTCTTAAAATCCGTGTCCAACACAAAGTGGACAATTATTTTTGAATAGGAGGGAGTATTAATTAGAAAATACTACTTCAATATAAAAAAACAAATATACATTCTAAGAAAATTTAATTGAAAATCTTCTGTGATTATTATATTCAAAAATATTATATTCCAAGAAAATTACCAAAATATATCTAATTGTGATATACTACGCATATATTAAATGAATGAGTAAATGCTAACTTTGGTAAAACAGATTCCATATGGCAAATCACCAAGATAGTACCATGTGAAATTTTACACTCTTTTTATAAGATTGTATGATATGATTGTATGATGTATGATTGTCATGTATACATATTTAGAAATTAAAATTTTAATTAAAAAATTTTATTAATTAGCAAATACTTCAATATAAAAAAACAAATATACATACTAAGAAACTTTAATTGAAAATCTTATGTGTCTTTTATATTCAAAAATATTATATTTCAAGAAAATTAACAAAATATATCTATTTATGATATACTACGCATATATTAAAATAAATGAGATAATGCTAACTTTGGTAAGACAGATTCCATATGGCAAATCACTAAGAGAATGCCATGTGAAATTTTACACTTTTTTTTTTTTTTTTTTAAGATTGTATGATTAATTGGCTATTTAGCCCATATATAGTACGTCTCTTAGAAAGACTGTCTCTCACAACAATTTGTGTTAAATTTAATATGAGCTTACTCAAAGCTCGACCCGAGGCTGACCCGTTTTGTTTTTAATAACAAAAAATATTATAATTCCAATAGTTAAATCATTATTAACAATAACAAAAATTGTAGAAACATTAATTATCTCCATCGACCTTTAATAAACCCTTTTTATAGCCTATTTTTGGCCTAACCCATTTTAAACCCGATTCTTATAAATCATTTTAAAAACGAAAATTTGAATCAAATAAGTAAACTTATGTAATAAATTCTCAAACTAGGTTAATAAGTAAACTTATTTCTCAAAATACGCACAAAATTACCAAAGCTGTGATTTGATTTTGTATGCTGTTAGTAACTCCAAACCAAAGAATAAGGTCAATTAAAGTCCAAGACTTTGTTCGCTGTTAGTAATAGCGAACAAAAAAACTGGTAAATAAAAGTCAACATCTTTGTTCTCACTTATTTAGTGAGAATTGTTTGAATTTTTTTGACTTGCATCTTGCGTCGCTGTTACTAACAACGTACTGTGCGTTTTACAAATTGTTTCAAAATCATTATAATTCATTTCCCCCAAAATCAAACAAGGTCAAACCTTTTGTTCGCCGCTAGTAATAGCGAACAAAGGACACTGTTTGACCAGAGCTTCCGTAGTTCGTTGTAAACAACGAATAAAGAACTTAACTATTCTTGATCATGTCTCTTTTGTTCGCTGTTACCAAAAGGCAAAAGATTCAAATCACAATTTTGAAAATTTCGTACTTATTTTAAAAAATTAAATATCCCTCATGCCTTATCTAAGCATTTTTATATACTCTCTCCTATTCTCCCTTTTAGTCCCATTTCTAAATAAGGTTAAGTCACTTTATTAGTTCCTTCCTATTTATAGTATGCATTTTTGATCTTATTATCCTTACTCACACTACCTTATTACAATAAATCTAACGAAAAACCATTAAAAATTCACTTACTTTCCTTTCTCTCTCCTTTAAAGTGGTCCCATTTAATTCACCTAAAAATTAATAAAAAATTAAATGAGACTAATAAGAAGAATAAGAGGGAATATAATTTTACTTATTTAGTTTAAAATTTAAACATACCGAATAAGAACTACACGTCTTTAATCAAAGTTTGAGGGTGGTCAGAAAATAATCCCAACCCTCCCCAATAAAAATTGAGTCACATCTCCATTTATACCCCACTTTCTCTCTCTAACGTCAGACAAAAGCAGAGTTTAAATTAGAGTGACAATGGCCGCTGAAGCTGCTAATTCCGATCTCACAATGTCCGGTGATCTAAATATTCGTCGGAAATCTCCAAGGTTTTCTGCTGGAGGAGATAAGGGAGATGTTAATTTCACAGATTGTCAGTCTTCCGGTGAGAAACAGACCAATAATAAGAGTCCCAAGACTAAGAATAAGAGAGGTAATTATAAAGCTGGTTGTGTTTCTTTCTTGATTGGTGACCCAATTTCCGACGACGAAGCTCGCCGTAGGTGGCCTTACAGGTACCAGAATAAGGTACATTGTCTTCATTTTGCCTTTTTTTGTATTGTAAAATAAAATAAATGTTTTTGCTCAAGTTTTTAATGCATGCAAGTAAAATCAATAAAGAAAGAATTACTCTCTTAAATTCAAAATTTGATTTAGTTTTAGGATTCTTGTAAGGAACTGTTGTTGGACCCGGCAAGAAAAGAGAAGGTGGAAAAAATTGAAAGTTATCAAGGACAAAGCACACACGAAAAGATATAAATGGTATTTGGACACCCCTATCCAAATAGTATAATACTCCCTCTAGACCAATGAGATTGAATCAATGGGAAAGAGAGAGATTTATAAGGAAAGTATGAGAAAATTTAGATGTGTGGTTGAGATTAAAGACGGTGATGTCCATTTCCAAATAAGAAAATGCTGCTAAAAGAAAGGGTTTGATTTGATGCAAATTGGCTGGAACAGAGTGAGTATTGCGTCAAAGATTTAACAATACATTGATGAAATGCCACTCACAAATTAAGGACTCACTTAATCTCAAAGTTCACTCCTTAAATGGATATTTCATACCGATACAAAGGATATACACCTTAGGCTCTCAAACTCTATTTTTCTATTTATAATAGTAATTAGACTTAAACCTAATAAGACTTTTGAGCTGTTATGTGTCCTGCAATATCACTACAAAGAATCTCACAAAAGGACATTACGTGTCCCAAAACAATACCAATTGCAAAAATGCACCTGAAAGTCTATGACCAAAGGTGCGTGCTCGAGGACTATGGTGCCTTGTTTGAGCATCTTGTGTCAGACCACTATTTGGCTTCTTTCGATGCTGGTTTCCTATGCATCTTATCTCATTCATCGGCAATACATGCTTAGGAATGAGCTACAGCGTGACTAATGTCACCTCCATCAAGTGGTGATTTGGCTCTTGCATCGACAATCTCTCGCTCAAGGCCAAATGTCCCTTTATCATCAAATAACACCTTCCTTTGTGATCCACATTCAACATTAACACATGATTTGGTTCTTGGCTCCTCCTGAAGACCAAAACCATCCTCACATTTCTTTGTGCGCCACCCAACGTGGTAGTCACCATCAAACAAATGTCACCCTTTCAATTTATTTGAGGTGTACTCCTTCATCTCCAATCTCCTCAATTAAAAATAATTTCCTTATCTTAGATATGTATCTCACACCCTTAAGCAGTCATAGTGTCATTGTGCATCTTCAAATGCACCTCTCCAATTGCTTCAATTTCAACTTCCTCACCACTAGCACATGCCACCCTCTCATGCTCACAAGTCATCAATCTTGTAAGCAAACTCTTTTCTCTACAAATATGATATGAGTGTACGGAATCAAATACCCAATTACCCTCATCATCACAATTGACCTGTAGCACATGACCACCACCATCATCATCGTCATCACATTTGACCTTCTTCGGTTGGCCCTCATCACAATTGTTTGGGAGCTCAATCTTCTTGCAATTCCTTCATCAAAGGTGTTACCTTTTCACTTTCTCAAATGAAAATTTTCCTCTTTTCCCCTTTGTACTTTTCTCCTTCACTGACATCCTTGATTTCCCTTTTGATCTCCTTCAAAATCTTTAAGTTTCAAATGTCTTTCTTCAACTTGTTTCCAGTATATTGAATAGGGCTTCACTTGTGGTAATGATAGCACTCTATATCCCCATATCCTACTCTTGCCCTCTTGACTTTGATTTCCTCTCCAACACTCTTAGATAGTTTTCTTTAATCATTTTCCCATCTTCCATAGTTGGCTTCTCATCAACAATCTAACCCGTCTTCATAGATGGTATTTCATCCCCATTGCTACTTAATTTTGTAGCTTCTTCAAGATTTTCAACTGTTAACAAATATTCTATCACTAGTCTTTGTTCTTCACCGTTGTTGATAGGCTCTCCTCCCTTGGGACTCTTCATTTCTTGTTTACCCCAATTTTTCTCTCCAAAGGTTTTAACAAACCCAAATGACTTTAAAATCCCTTGAACACATATGCATTTCTACCATCACTCCTCTACTGAATGCCAAGCTTTGCCTCACTCAATACCCTTAGGAAACAACCCAAATTATGACATTAGTTGAAAGGAACAATTATTGAACACTCAAATGGTGAGAAAAGATGTAAAAGAAGGTAGAAAAACTGTGTATAAACAAGCGACAACAAAAAAATTGAAACTTTGTAAAAATAAGGCATACAACAATATAATTGGTGTCTTGAACACTTCCTACTCAAATAGTAGTATATTTCATTAAAATTCAACAATGTATTACATAAATACCACTCACAAACTCATAAGTAACTAGCTTGAGCTCATAGTTCACTCCTTTAATGGAGATATTACACTAATACAAAGGAGATTACCTTAGGCTCTTAAACGGTCTCTTTGTAAAAGCCATCATACTTTACCCTAGTATGATTTTTAGGTTGTTATATATAGCCTACATAATCAGCAAAAGGAATCTCACAAAAGGAACGTGTCCCAAAACAACACCAACAACAAAAATGCATCACTATAGGTGCTTGTTCAAGCACTTTGGTGCCTTGTTCGAGCAGCCTAGGCCACTATTTGGCAATGTGGATGCCTTTTGCATCCCATCATGGTCACCAAGAATACATGCTAAGGAATAGACTATAATGTGACCTATGTCACCTCCATCAAGGGGTGATTTATCTCTTGCACTAACATTCATCTGATCAAACAAAGTATGAAAATGAGGCTTCAAATTCATCTAATTAAATGAGATTTAGCTTAAAGTTGTGCAAAATTGATTGGATATTTTTCTGAATAATTATAGGTTCTTATTAACTACTGATGTGGTGCATACTTGTCTGTCCCTCTAGGATTTGGCACAAAAATTAATACTTTTATGTTATTTAAATATTTGTCAAAAACTGTAAAAAAATTTAAATTGTGTGGATGAAATTGAGAGAGAATAAATGCGAGGATGACAATTAAAGAAGGTGTTTGGGAGTATTTCAATAAATGAAAAAATACCAAATAAGTAGGATAGACAAATAAAAAAATACAACAAACTCTCATATACAAAAAATATGTGAAATTCAATGTTGGTATGAATATATAATTTAATCTTTTAATAATATTTATTAAATTCTTTTTAGACTTATTAAATGTTAGATAGACTCACTATGAAATTTCTTTTGGATACTCTATGGAAAGGTTTTTTATTTCTTTTTTTTCCAAGTATGGTAAAGTTTTTATAATATGCATGCTGTTTTCAAAATGGACTATCAAGGATGATATAATGTAGGAGCTTTCACTTTTTGCATTTAGGAAATAATATGGTCAAAATTTTTAACTGTTTTCAAAGTGTTTCTTAATTGTTTTATGTACTCTTTCTTCCGTACAGTTCATACATTTTTAACTTTTGTCATTTTCCAAATCCAAACCAAAACTTTATGTATATGTTCCTTAGAATTTGTTGCAATTAAAATTTTCTTTTAATTTTTGATTTGTTTTTATGAATAATAAACAGAAGAAGTGAGATGTGTGAATGGGTTAAAATAGATTAAAAATGCAAATGAGATTTAGTCAAAAGACGTGAGCCATTTCTGAAAGAGATTATAACCAAATTTAGTGGCACAAACAAATGACAAATTTAGTGGAAGAAACAATCAATGAAATGTAGCAAATTTGTTAGTAGAGAGAGAAATAACAATAGGTACTTGTAGCAAACTCTAAGGTACCAAGTAATACATTTTGCGCCACCCTATACATGGATAAGACAATGCCCCATTTGGTTGTGACTATTGATTAATAAATGATAGGAATGGTGATAGAATTTATATGTAAATTTGTAAGAAATGTTTGTTCCAATGTCCTTGGAAATGTAGATATGTTGTCAAACATGTGATTTTTTGGCTGAAGTAGTAATGAAAATTTATGAACAATACTACCTTCTTTACTACAGTTTGAATTTTATAATATTCATAATGTTAGCTTTGATCTTTGTTAGTGATCTATTTTTAAACAAAAAATGTAGTTATGTCATATGTGGGATATACTTTCCATAAATTCACTTTTTATAATTTTTACTTATGTATAAGTGAGATATTTAAGTAAAAATTGTGCATTTGCATGCTTGTATTCAGAATTATTATTTAGAAAATGGAGGATAGTATTCATGAGATGAATTCACATTATATACTATCATGGGCATTACTTTGTGACCCTCATAACAAAATCACATATAACTTCACTTTTGTTTACAACAAACATGTTTCCTTGTGTATGTGGGAGAGATTACTTGATGTCATTAGATCATTCCTCTAGAATATCATCGACAAGCTTTATTTTACTTTGAACTTAAATGATTCAACAAGTGACTCTAGTGTATATTTTTGCAGCGTCAAAGAAATAATCGTGTAAACTCAAAAACAGTGTAAGTCAACAATCATTGGTAGATTGACAATTGTATTTTGATTTAAATTCTTTTGTATAGGCCATGAAAGGTAAATGGTTCTTTTTCTTCATTATGATCATATTAGCATATATTTTTTTGTTGTCTTTTTTACAGTGATGCTGATGAAGATGAGTTGATTTTGGATGTAAAATGTCATTATTCACAAGCTAAAATATCAAAGCACATTTTTAACCTTGGAGATTGTGCATATGTAAAAGTAAAGTTTAAATTTTACCCTTTTTTTCTTCAACATCATTGTGTTATCATGCCTTGAGATAATTTACTTATTGTGCCCTTGATACGCTGCAATAATTGTTTTATTTGTCTCATTTTACATAGCATTCATGTGCATGTGAATGTTTTTTAGCCCCGGATGGAATGGAGGCATAGAGTAAGAGGATTCAAATAGTGAACTCAGATTGATTCTTGAGCCATGAAATATATGAATAGATTTGACATTTATGGCAAATGTTGGCAAGCTTAATCTTGATTACTGATATAATCACATTAAATCTCAAGCTTGTTTGATTAAGTTTCATAAACAAATAGTCTATCTATATAGTTTATCTACACTTACCTAATTTTGAACAGTTTGGATTGTGTTTAAATTTATAGGACCATTTCTAAACTTATTTTTTTAAAAATAAGTGAAATATGTGAGAAAATTTTACCTTGTTGACTCTTACATAAACTTATTTTCCCTTTAATTGAACATTGTGTTTTTCTTGAACTGTATATACAATACTGTTTGTCTGCACCCAAGAAGTTTTTCTAGAAAAAAAAAAAAACTAGAGATAGGAAGTGATTTGGAAACTAAGGGAGACTGTATGTGGAATTTGAAATTCTAATCCACTTTCAAGGAGATGGACCAGAGAAATTGGGTAAACTCCCACAATGTTTTGTTGTAGTACTGAGAACCTTTGTGAAATTGCGGACCAAAGGTTCTACATTCTTGGATGAGCCTTTTTCAACTATCCATTATTTCTATTTTCACAGTAGATACATATCATATAATCAATTTAGATTTACTGCTACTCTTTCATAACCTCTTATTTTTCTTGCAACTTATCCACTAAACCTGGTTTTGTATGTTTTGTAGGGTCTAAAAGGGAAGAAGAACTTTATTGGTAGGATTGTTGAATTCTTCAAAACCATGGACGACGAAGACTATTTTCGAGTTCAATGGTTTTTTAGGGCTGAAGATACGGTTAATACTTGACCTCATTCTTGATTAATTTAGTTACTTTTGTCATTTATCAATCATAGAAAATGTTTTTGTTATTTAACAGGTAAGGTTGCATAATATTTGATTACCGAACCTAGGTGTGAGTCGTTAGTAGCATTGAGGAAATGGAATGTTGTTGTCATACATCAGTTCCCTTCTCTTCTTGCCCCACTTTTCAGCTAGACAAAAGAACAATTAATTTAGACTGATTACCGAACCTAGGTGTGAGTCGTTAGTAGCATAGCAATTGCTCATTTTTTTGGGATGATCTGCTGTCAAATTGACTTTTGATAAGATTGGACTATTCTCTCTTATTGTCACAACGAAGCATTTAAAAAGGCAAGGATCACCCCACTTTGTGATCTCTTTTACATTTTTGTCAGGTCATAGAAGACGAGTCAAAATCTCATGATGCAAAGCGGTTGTTTCTTTCAGATCTAATGAATGATAACCCATTAGATTGCATTGTTTCAAAAGTCAAGGTTTTACAAGTACCATCAAATGTAAGTTAAGTACTTCTACTTGACATTCTTATTTGTATATTTTCCACAAAGTCGTATCTCCATTCTGAATTAAATTGTTGGTTGCAATCACAATAGTTTCATTTTAACAGAAAAATACCAAACTTTCTCTGTTAGTTTATAATATTTTGTTTTTACACATATAAATTACTTTTGTGGTTTGTTGCTGCCTTCAATTTTTGGCAGGTGGACATAAAACTAAAATCTCTTTCTGCATTTGACTTCTATTATGATATGAAATACTTCGTCGACTATACTACATTTGCTACAGTAGTTGATGGTAAGTTGGAGATCTTGACTGCTGGTAAAATAAGTTTGGATCCTTTTTTTTTGAGTCACTCGTACTTTTTTTAGGTTGGTGTGTTATGTGCTTTTTTTTTTTCTTTTGTTTTTTTCCTTCCATTTTGTAGCCATAAATTCAATTTTTAACATATGGTCATGAATTATACCAGATTTATGTAAGTAATGATGTAGTTTAAGTATCATATTGTATGAACACCATCTTCTTTTAGATTTTAGTCTACGTCCACTTAGATACTATCTACCTAGCGTCCTAGCCTATGCCATTCCTATTTTTCTGCTGTATCTGTAAGAAAATTCTCAATTCTATTATTCAGTTGTATCATTTATTTGGGAGTTTTGATGCTGGTTCTTTGCAGATGAACCTGGCTTGTCATCATGTGACAAGATGCAGAAGATTGAAGCAAATGGGCTCTGTCCGGATCACAGGAACTTTCCTGGGCTTAAGCCACATAAGTCTGACATGGCATTGTTAGATTTGTACTCTGGCTGTGGCGGAATGTCAACTGGATTATGCCTAGGGGCTAAACTTGCTGGTGTAAATCTAAAGACAGTAAGTTCTTTTCTTTTACTTATAGTAAGCAAAAAGATTCTTATTACTATTGTTTAATGACTTCCTTTTGTGTTGTTGAACATATTTGTTTATTTCTAGAGATGGGCTCTTGACATTAATCAACCAGCTTGTGAAAGCTTGATATTAAATCATCCCAACGTGCAAGTTAGTATGACCTTCCTTATTATGTTTACAAAGCCATAGTTCTATTCATTGAGCCGTTTATTTCATAGTGTTTCCCCATTTTTATAGATAAGAAATGAACCAGCAGAGGAATTCCTTGGCTTGTTGAAAGAGTGGGATAAACTTTGTAAACATTATGTTGATGATGCTCAAAATAAAACCTTTTCTTCTCCAAGTACTCGGAGACGATCACGATCACGGTTTAGCACTCGAAAAAGTATGGAGTCAAGGAACAAGAACAAGAACAAGAATTCATCTGATGAGTATGAGGTTGCTAGCCTTGTTGATATCTGCTATGGTGATCCCAACAAGAATGGAAAGATTGGACTTCATTTTAAGGTGATTTGAATTTTGATAACTATAATCTATGTTAGATTTTAACCTTGACTTGTCTACCCTCGTTGGTAGTGTTGTTCATTTTCTTGTTGTGTGGGTGTGTGTGTGTCGGGGGGTGGAGGGGGGGGGGGGGGTGGTGGTTGGAGTTGGAGTGGGATAGTTGGTTACTTGGTAGTTGGTTGATAACAATGTATTTATTCTATACTTGTTTTTCCTACTTAGGTTCGTTGGGCTGGTTATGGCTCGAGTGACGACACATGGGAGCCAATCGAGGGACTAAGGTAAGCAAGTTTCATTGTTACATTCAGTTTTTTTTCCTGATTTATAGATAATTGCTTATTGATTCATGCAATTTAGTAATTGTCAGGACCGGATACAAGAATTTGTGCTGAAAGGTTATAAACTTACGATGTTGCCTCGACCGGTATGAATTAACTGTTAGTTTGACAAAGTTTTATCAAATTGCTTTTCTAATCGGTTACTCCTTTATATTGCATTTGGGTGTGTAGGGGGATGTTGATGTAATTTGTGGAGGTCCTCCATGTCAGGGAATTAGTGGGTATAATCGTCACAGGAATGTAGATAACCCTTTGGATGATGATAGGAATCGCCAAATTGTGGTATTCATGGACATTGTGGCATTTCTTAAGCCAACATACATTTTAATGGAAAATGTGGTTGACATATTGAGGCTTGCCAATGGTCATCTTGGAAAATATGCAATTAGTAGATTGGTTCAATTGAAGTATCAAGCAAGTCTTGGAATCATGGCAGCTGGTTGTTATGGACTTCCACAATTTCGTCTACGAGTTTTCTTATGGGGAGCTCATCCCAATGAGGTTAGAAATGCCATCCCTGAATACCATTGTTTAATGTATTGCGCAAAAGAGCAGATAATTTTGAGTGAAACATGATAGGTGCTTTTAAAGTCACTCAATTACTGAAAGGCCTAAGGATAGAAAAAATCACGGATGTCGTTGCAAGTGTGGTAGTAGTCACAATGTCATGGACGCAGCACCTCGCGGTGTTACGACTTGTTTCCTTGACATCGTAGTGTGAATTGTTAACTTAAAAGTTATTTATCTTTTCATAGTATCGAGTTTATTAGAACACATTTTCTGATTAAAGAGTATAATAGACCTCTTAGAACCAAATGTATATCAAAAAAAGATTATAATGGCTTGAAGTTAAAATAAAAGCTTATGATGGTTGTTACTCCATGATTTTACGCTATGAGACTATGTGTAACCGTAAACTCAAAATCTGTTATTTATTGGTCGTTATGTAATGTAATTGCCTCATTTTTATTCCGTTGGCCTAGTCTGGTTGTTGTAAGATCGCATACACCCTAGGAAGACTTACAAGTACACAGCAAGAGCAAGTGAAGAAACAAGGAAGGTGTAATTGGGCGTGTGAATGTCAAATGGAAAAGGAACATTTTTTGGTTTTTTGTTGTATTTTTGAACAAAAATTTAGAGTGGGATAAATGGCTAAATTCTAAAATCACTAAAAATTGATTTAGTAAATTAAGAGGCTCTTGAGACACAACTGTAAGTGCCAATTACACTAAGCATAACAACTTCTGCAAATGAACTTCTAATCCAAGAATAACATAAGCAAGGGTTTGAAACATAAATGCTTCGGGAATTTTTTTTATAATAAATTCAACAACCTAGAAATGAAGTACAAATGAGCTATTTGTAGAAAAACAAAGCAAGAAATTAAACTACTAAAATAGCCTAAAATGCACGGTTTTGGCTCTCCGAAGACCAGTTGCATTTGACTAGAATAACTTCTGTTCTCCATGATGCGAGTAACTCCTAAGCATGTTCCTCTCTACTTACCACGATGACAAAATTACATCCCAAGATGTCTTTTACTTCTAGATAGTTGTAGGTTTATGAGTGAGTGGATGGTTACTTGAGGGAATGGAGTAAATGCCGGTTACATGGAAGGTGACTGGTACCTTTGACTAGCTCTAGAATATTTCTAGAATAAGTGCTAGTTGCTTGTTACAAGTTCCATGATCCCATGATTCACAACTAGCTTTTTCTTTGACTTTTCTTTTTGGTCATAAGCAAATGGCTCCATCCTTGAAATGTCACACCTGGACTAATTCTTGCAGCTCCTTGCTTTGACTCCTTTTGCTAGACATGCACCATGCGTCTGTATTACAAAAGCATGTACAAAACGCATACAACTGTATTCTAACATAACTAAAATTAAACTAAATTATTCTAACATACTTAACTAGAATTAAAACACACAACTAGAATCTAAATACCACAAGTTAAATAAGTGAAATTAATTAAAACTAAAACATCCTAAATAAACTAAGGCTTCGAAAAATAAAGTATAATTAAACCAATGGGAAAGAAACTTGTTTAGTTGCTGATAGTTGTTAAGGATGAACTAGCATTGCAAATAAGATAGAATGATGGCTAGATAAAATCCACACAAAAGCTGCCCCTGAATGATGCTTTGATGTCTTTGGATAAATCTTCCAAACCACAAACAAAAATTCTTCCCAAATTTGAGATATAGATGAACCTTGATTTGCAACATTGGTGTGCATCAATTATGAATTTCCTACACTACTTTTGTATCAATCAAAGGATTTAGTTGGATTGTATTGGATTTTGCATTAAATGCAATATCTATGCAACCTAGAAAAATATGTGAACTTATGTTGTATTGCATAGGGTTTTAGAAAAATATAATTCATAGGAAAATTGGAAAATATCGATTATGGTGTTTAATAAAATATTATTCTTGAAATTACAGAGGTTACCACAATTTCCCCTTCCAACCCATGATGTGGTACTGAAATATGGCGCACCATATAAATTTGAGGTATAAATCTTGTATGTTCATTAACCTAGCAAGGTTTTTCAATTTATTTCATTTTTTTAAATAATATATCTAATTATCCTTTGTTCTACTATGATTTTCATGCTTAAAGCGCAACATTGTTGCATATGATGAAGATCAATCTCCAAATCTTGAGAAAGCTCTTATTTTAAAAGATGCTATATCTGATCTTCCTCCGGTATACGTTTACGCATCTATCTTGTTAGGTAATTCTCTAGCTGCTTGAGTTTCGATTTTGCTAATTTTTCTCTTCACAGGTGACAAACGATGAAGTTCGAGTGGAGATGGCCTATCGAAAGCCTCCGGAAACCGATTTTCAGAAGTATATAAGAGCAAGTGAATTTGGTTAGTTTATACATGAGGGATGTTAATTTGGTAATTTTTGAGGTGCTTATTAGTCTTTGGGATTCTCTTTTGTGCTTTATGTGTCACATATGGTTTACAGTCTGGTCTGGTTTGAGAAATAAAAAATCGAGACCAGAACGCAAATCGTAATTTTTTTGAAAAAAACCAGACCAGACCGTTTAGACCATAGACCAGACCAGACCAAATATTAAAATTACGGTTTGATTTGGTTTGGTTTGCGGTTTAGAACAAACTCTTTTCAGCCCTAAGAGTAATCATAGATGTTGTCACGATTGAGTTAACAGTTGGGATGTCGCGGTCTTAGATTTAAAAGGCGCGAGGCGCACCGAGGCGCAATAGATCCTTTGAGCCTAGGCGCACAGCGCAAGCTTTTTGTATGTGAGGCACACTTTTTTGCTATATTATTTGAAGTAGTTTTAAAACATATAGAATACTTAAAACATTGACAATCATATCATAATATCAAAAACCTTGAAAATATTCATTATCATAGTGGTAAACTTAAATTTAGCACAAGACTATTATAATGATAATATGAAAAATACTTGGTTATTTTCTTCTTCTTCTTCACTTGCTTCTCTTCTCTTTTTTTTAAGCAATAGTTTCTCGAACCAAAATGAAAGTGAATTTGGGTTACGAGTTTTATTTATTTATCGAAAATACAAGCTTTGAAGTTAATTATCCATCCCAATTTCGAGGCGCAATAAACGCACAAGGCGTGAGGCACATCGAGGTGCACACCTCTTGTAGTGGGCTTCGCCTCACTCTATCAAGGCGTTTTCGGTCCAACTTGAGCTCGAGGCGCATAAGGCTAGGGTTGGACAAAATTTGGTCTAAACTGTAAACGAAATGAAATTAAGCTGTCATTTGAGTATTTGGTCTGCTCTACGGTCTAAATGGTTTAGTTCGGTCTCCTTTATTAAAATATTACAGCTTCCGATCCGTTCTAGGTTTTAAAATTTTCAGACCAAACCAGACCGAAAAACCGTAATATATTCCGATCTGGTGTAAATCGTAAATCATAGACCATTAATTGTAATAATATAGGACATAAACTGGTGGGCCAAACTCTAAATATTACCATTGAGCCCATTATTTTAGGTTGAAAACCTAATTTTTCATTCCGTAACCATTTTTCTCTAGAGAGTTCAACTCCATTTCATTCTCGCAGACTTCAATTACGCCTCCTCTCACTTTTCATTTTAATCTCAACTCTCATGTGCTAATTTTTCTTATCTTTTGTCCCTTATCAAGTTTATTTTCATTAACTTTGTCAAGTGCTTGTAGATGACACATATTAATATATATTAATATTTATGTACATATAAATGAATACATTATCTTAGATTCTTAGTTAAAAAATGCATTAAAAAGAAAAAAAGTAGGGACTAGACCATTATAGAACAGTCTGATCCGGTCTGGTCTGAAAAATTTTCAGACCAGAATTTCTGATTTTTGTGTCAAACCAAACCACACCAGACCGTGTGCAACCCTAACATTATAAGGTGCATACGCGACACCTCTTGTTGTAACATCACAATTTTAATTGTTAATTTGAAAAATATTCATTATATCCTAATATCCCAAATGTTTTAGAATATGAACATGTATATAAATTAAAGCTTATAATAGACTTTTAGATCCTAATGCATATCAAGAAAATGATTATAATGACTATTATTAGTTTTATTACTTTATTATTTTAATACACAAGCGTAACAAGACTATGCAGAATGCTAAGCTTAAAATCCTTTATAACAAAATGACCTCATAAAATTCCTTGATGTGTTGTTATAAAAATCAAAAGTAGAGATGGCTTTTAGCAAACTATTAATGTCCTCAAAGTTAAATTGAGATAACTATATCACGGTTTTGAAAGGTATTATGCCTGAAAATAATGGGCAAAAAAAAATCTAACAGACGCAAACCCTAAGAAAATGATAGAAAAAATCATGAGGGGGAAAACATTCATCAGTTGGAACAATATGGAAAAGTAGACACTTAATTATGAAAACTTAGGAAACATCTCAGTATTTCTGATACAGTAACACCTTATTGCGTAGTATTATAATCCATTCCATACAAGACTTGGTCTTCTATGTAGGAGTGCATATATATTCATACTTTCATACTTATTAATTGATGTAGATATGTTGGGTTCTCCAGACGTTAAAGCTCACAAAAAAAGAAGTATTCTCTATGACCATCGACCACTTAAATTATTCGAGGATGATTACTTGCGGGTTTCTAAAATCCCTCAAAAAAAGGTTTGTAATCATATAGTAGATCATTCATTCAACTCTTCCATTTTATCACCAGTTATTCCTTAACGTTTTCTTGGATTGAACATTTAACAGGGAGCAAATTTTCGTGACCTACCTGGTTTAATTATTGGTAAAGACAACGTTGTCAGGAGAGATCCTGATTCAGATATAAGACTACCATCTGGGAAGCAATTGGTAATTGTACTCAAAATTCCTTGCCTTTAACTACCCTCATCTCTATTTATTGACTCCCAAATGTTGTATTGTGTATATGTGATAGTGAGTTATGGCTCTCATGTTATTATCAATAACATATAGGAAGTTTGAATACAAAGTTGTCAAATTCACATCGATTTCATGGGTAGAAGTTTAAGTGAGAACCATCCCTATGTAAGAACCGAGAGAAGCATGTTACTTTTTGGTGAAATGTGTTACTTTTCAGACAAAATGTTTATTTGTTTCATGAATTAGTTGTGAATTACAGCCTTGATGTTTAGTGGTTTTGCGAATTACAGCCTTGATGTATTTTTTTTGCGAGTTACAACCACCATGTTTCAATTTTAACCAGTATTCAGGTCAGGCGACCGGATCCGTACAAAATGACCGGTTGGCCAACCATTTTATCGTTGACTTTTCTTTTTCTTTATATTTTTATTTTTTTGTGAGCTTTTTATTTTTTTCTTTTTTCATTTAATTCTTTCTTCCCCATCACCTTTCTCTCTCCTCCTCCTCCTCCTCCTCCTCCTTCTTGTTCTTGTTCTTCTTCCTCATCTTCATCCCCCATAAACTTCAAAAACCATTAATTTCAAAGTCCCCATTACTTCAAAGACCCAAATTTTCTCCAAAGTCCAAATTCTAAATTTCTCTTCAAAGTTCCCATTAATCTTCTTCCCCTAATATTTAACCCAATCCACCATTGAAACTCCATTAAAACTCCATTCAATATTTTCAACCACATTCAAATTTAAACAAAAATTAACTAGTATCTCTTCAATGGTCTGAATTGGAGGGTCAAATTACCCCATTTATCATTTCTGCATTTAACTAATCAAAGATTTCATCTTGAAAACCCAGATCTTACCACACACGACTGAATTTTGAAAGCCTTTTTCCATTTCTATTCTACCACACGCGATTGATCTTTGAAACTCAGATCCCATCTTGAATTATGGTTTATTTTGTTGTTGTAATTCTACCTCACAGGATATTAGTTGCACAAGTGTTTTCATAAGTTTTTGCCAAAACCTTGAATTTTTTTTGAACTTTCAGTTTTAGATTTGTGGTCAAGGAGAGTTTTCATACTGTTCTGCATTTCCACATACAATGGGATTGTTGTATTAATAAAATTTATATTTAAAACATCTAGAAAAAAATTAATACATTCTTCTACTTATTCAATTATTTGGATGGATGGAGAACAACCATTATCATATGCAAGTTGGTAAACTAAGTAATATGTTCATATCAGATAGTCTACTAAGTTGAATAAGTCGCCATTAGAGTTTCCTCAAAATTGAAATTTAGTGTTAAATCTCAAAATGACTAAGATGGGTTAAATGTTAAGGGATGAAATTGGGTCTTTGAAGATTAATGGGGACTTTGAATATTAATGGAGATAAAGTTTATTAGGGATGAAGAAGATAAAGAAGAAGAAGGAGGAGGAGGAGGAGAGATAAAGGTGATGGGGGAAGAAAGAACTAAACGAAAAAAGAAAAAAAAAAGCTCACAAAAAAATAAAAATATAAAGAAAAAGAAAAGTCAATGGTAAAATGGTTGGTCAACCGATTATTTTATACGGATCCGGTCACCTGGCTTGAATACTGGTCAAAATTGAAACATGGTGGCTGTAATTCGAAAAAAAAAAACATCAAGGCTGTAATTCGCAAAACCACTAAACATCAGGGCTGTAATTCATAATTAATTCTTTTTCCATAAAAAAATCCAAAAGTCCTGGCAAAAAAAGTGTTAGTTTTAATGTAAAAAAGTGTTACTTTTTAGGAAAAATGTTTCTACCAAAAAATCTAGAAAAAAATTAATGAAAAATCCAAAAATTTTAAAAATTAACGGAAGTTACAAAAAAGTATTACTTTTTTGCAAAATTGTGTTATTTTTAAGACAACGTTAAAATCCCAGAAAAAATAAAAATAAAACTGACAAAAATGTTACGCATGAGATGTATGTCCATATCAGATAAACCAATTTGGATTTATGCCAGAGAGATGAGAAATCTAGAATGAAAACAATCCATCTTATAAGACAAATGATGGAGTATTATAGGTTAGAAAAAGAGACTTGCACATGATTTTTATTTACTTTGAATAATACAAGGTACCAAGAGAAGTAATTTGGTGGACAATGACACATTCCCAAGAATTACATTAATATACTGCCAGATATTTATTGAGAAGTAAAGACGTATGTTAGGATATGTGGAGGTGAAAAATCATGATTTTCCAATCACAATTGGCTTTTTAAGGCTCAACCCTATGCCCTTTTCTTTTGTCGTGGTCCCAGATGAGGTAGCTCTTTCGAACAAGGAGACGTGCCTTGGTGCTTGTTTGCTAAATGTTTTGGTAAATGGGACTGGAGGGGTTGCAAATGCTAAGTCAGAAAGCAATCAATTCAAGTGGATGCTTCAAACACCTTGGGTCTATATTTTACAGTGGAGATATCCATTAAGATGTGACCCTTAAAATTAAGTGGCAAAAATGGAGATCAACTATTGGAATAATGTGATCGAGGTGTGTCCATAAAGTTAAAGGGTAAGTTTTATTGAATGAAGATTACACTGACACAACTTCGATGGATGATTAGGTATACTTTGAGTGATAGATTTTGAAATGAACATATAAAAAAAAATTTAAGAGTTGTAAATATTAAGAAAAAGATAAAAGAAAATCGTTTAAAATGGTTTAAGCATGTGCAAAGGAAGATAGAAAGTTGGAGTGAGAGAGACATTAAAAGAAGGATTACGGGACTGGAAAAGGGGTTGGTAGATGGTTGTATTATGCCTGCTTTGAGCATATCCTTGGACCAAACGTTCAGTTTCTGCCTTCTGGACTTGAGGGTATCGATATGAACGTACATTGATGGGGTTAGTACCTTCTTTAAGCACTATGGTGTGGTCATGATTGTGTTTAGGTAGGTGGAAGGTTATCAAGGGGGTGAAATGTGGGGGTAAAGGCTCAAGGTATGAGAAAGGAAAGAGGGGACAACCATGGTGGATTGTTCTTCCCGAATACTCAAACCCATCGTTCCAATCAAAACCCCCTGTCCCTCATGGTGCAAAGTTTTGAGAAGAGTTATCAAGATATTTTAGAGCGACGGAGAGAGGAGTCACCTTGCAAGACAAATGTCTGTTCACCCACTTGAAAACGCATTTCCTGTGTTTTTTAATTGATAGTGATTGTCCCAAGTTTTTCAAGCCACTGAACTCCCAAAATAACATCAAATTCCCCAGTTCTAGTGAAAAGAAATCCTCCACAATTGCTACCCGTCGTATGGACAATCAAACATTCTTACATATTCCCTCACCATAGATTTGTAGAGTGAACATCTCATCCCATGCTTCAAGCTACGGAGGTTGAGATAAAGTTGCTAGTGGCCTCGGAATCGATTAAACCGAGTACATAATCATATTTATAGAGCTACACAAGGCCTAACAACCTGCTGCCTAATTAGATTTGGTTTCAAGATTCCCTTCTAGAAGGTTTCCCATTATACCCTGACTAACAGATTCTGTTATTCAGCTGCCATCTCATCTCATTCATCCCCTTTTCCTTCCTCCTTTGATACACCTTCAGCTCCTTGGCGTGCTGTGTAGGTATGACATGATCCCATCAAAAGACGTCATTTCAAAGCAACAGCAAAATTAGCAGCGAAACTTGAGTCAAATGTTTAGGGGGCCAAAAATTTGGATTTTGGACTTTAAAATTGGGAAAAAAAATTGAGAGGGGGTAAAGGTTCAACTTATGCCTCTTTAGCTACAATAAAAGTAAATTCAATCATTATTTAATGATATTTAATGATGGCATCGTACGTAATATTATACTCAGGAAAAAGTAACCTTGTTTCGCCACTGAACACAATGAAAATAGTCGAAACAAGCAAAGTAATGAAACAAGATTTGGTATTCAACCTAAAAACTCTGAACACGAACAGCCTCTTCTAATTTTAGCTGCAATGTTTGACCTTGAACAGGTTCCTGATTATGCAATAAACTTCTCTGATGGTAAATCAAAGAGGTATCTGCTCTCATAAAGCATAAATATTTGAATTTATATGAATTTAATAGTTGACCACTCCTGAAATGTTTTGTGTTTCTACTTTTTGTCCTATAAAGACCATTTGCTAGACTATGGTGGGATGAGACAATCCCCACACTATTGACGACCCCAGATCCTCACTGCCAGGTATCATGTTTTCTCCATTTGATTATGGTGTGGAGTAAGAACTTAGATCAATGTTCGAAGTAGAAGATAAATTTTAATTGTATCCTTGTAGGCAATTTTACATCCAAACCAAGACAGAGTTCTCACTGTCCGTGAGTATGCTAGATTACAAGGCTTTCCAGATTATTACAGATTCTGTGGGAGTGTGAAGGAAAGGTCAGTGCAACATGGATTCGTTGTAATGTTCTATGAGCACTAGTTTGTCTCAATAGTAATTCATTTGATTTAGTTATTTAAAAAGTACAACTTCCTTGGATGTGAAGAAACACAAGTTTGGTTGACAAAAACATAGGTTTTTGGGGAAGTTTAAGTTTTCAAAATATAAATTTTTGGCCCTAGTAAGATAAGTTGAATTTTTCATATACGCTTCCCTACTCAACCAAATTGTTTTCCAAGTAGCTGCTTGAACTTTTAACAGATCAATTCCTAATCAACTTTGTGTAGTTAACAAAATATGGCATATACTTTCAGGGAAACTAACTTTGTGTAGTTAAAAATCCAATAACACTTTACTGTTCTGGGTACATAAGCTAATTAATTACTTTTTATATTGAGTAGATACCGTCAAATTGGAAATGCTGTAGCAGTTTCAGTTGCTAAAGCTTTAGGATATAGTCTGGGCAAGGCAGTGCAAAAGTTGAGTGGAAATGGTCTTCTTATGGAACTCCCTCACAAATTTTCTCACATGACAGCAGTAGACTATCAGGAGTCTGCAACAAAAGTGCAGGAGTCTGCAATAGCAATTAAAGTTGAGGAGTCTGCAATGGAAGTGCAGGATTCTGCACTAAAAAGTGAGGAGTCTGCAATCAGTGTGCAGGAATCTGCAAAAACAATCTGCGTTCAGGAGTCCGCGATGAAAGTCCAGAATTCTGCAATCAATCTACAGGAGTCTGCCATAACAATTGATGTTCCGGATTCTGCAATAACAATTGATGTTCTGGAGTCTCCCATAACAATCGATGTTCAGGAGTCTGCAATAGCAATTGCTGTTCAAGAGTCTGCAATGACAGAGCAGGATTCTGCAATAAAAAATCAGGATTCCACAATCAATGTGCCGAAGTCTACAATAATAATTGATGTTCAGGAGTCTGCAATGGAAGTGCAGGATTCTGCAATAAAAATTCAGGAGTCTGCAATCAATGAGCAGGAGTCTGCAAAGACAATTAGTGTTCTGGAGTCTGCTATGGAAGTGCAGGATTCCGCAATCAATGTGCAGGAGTCCACAAAGAAAATTAGTGTTCAGGAGTCAGCTATGGAAGTGCAACATTCCGCAATCAATGTGCCGGAGCCTACAGTAATAATTGATGTTCAGGAGTCTGCAATGCAAATGCAGAATTCTGCAGTAAAAAATCAAGAGTCTGTAATCAATGTGCAAGAGTCCGCAGAGACAATTAGCGTTCACGAGTTTGCTATGGAAGTGCAGGATTCCACAATCAATGTGTCAGAGTCTACAATAACAATTGATGTTCAGGATTCTGCTATGGAAGTGGAGGATTCTGCAATAAAAAATCAGGATTCCGCAATCAATGTGCCAAAGTCTACAATAACAATTGATGTTCAGGAGTCTGCAATGCAAGTGCAGAACTCTGC
Source organism: Amaranthus palmeri (assembly GCA_019776075.1). NCBI lineage: Eukaryota > Viridiplantae > Streptophyta > Magnoliopsida > Caryophyllales > Amaranthaceae > Amaranthus > Amaranthus palmeri. The sequence goes on along the minus strand of JAAKBH010000060.1, from coordinate 408,338 downwards.
AATAAAAAATCAGGAGTCTGTAATCAATGTGGAGGAGTCCACAAAGACAATTAGTGTTCACGAGTCTGCTATGGAAGTGCAGGATTCCGCAATCAATGTGTCAGAGTCTACAATAACAATTGATGTTCAGGAGTCTGCAATGGAAGTGCAGGAGTCCGCAATAAAAAATAAGGAGTCTGCAATAAAAAATAAAGAGTCTGCAATCAATGAGCAGGAATCCGCAAAGACAATTACTGTTCAGGATTCTACTATGGAAGTGCAGGATTCCGCAATCAATAAGCCGGAGTCTGCAGTCAATGTTCAGGAGTCTACAATAACAATTGATGTTCGGGAGTTTGCAATGGAAGTGCAGGATTCTTCAATCAAAAATCTGGACCCTGCAATCAAAGTGCAGGAGTTCGCAAAGACAATTAGTGTTCAGGAGTCCGCTATGGATGTGCAGGATTCCGCAATCAATGTGCCGGAGTCTACAGTCAATAACTATTGACGTTCAGAAGCCTGCAATAAAAAATCAGGAGTCTGAAACCAACTATTGTTCAGGAGTCTACTATGGAAGTGCAGGCTCCTGCAATAAAAAATCAAGAGTCTGCAGTAAAAGATCAAGAGTATGCAGTCTATGTTCAGGAGTCTGCAATCAATGGTCAAGAGTTTGCAATTAATCTTCAGGAATCTGCAATCATAGATCATGAGTCTACATGTAAAAGATCATGATTCTGCAATTGAAGTTCAGGAGTCTGCAATGGATTCTGTTCAGGAGTCTGCAATAAGAGAAGAGCCTAACTAATTTTCAATTTAGATTCTGATATCCCCAATGTAAAAACATAACACTGAGCTGTACAATATGATTGTTTTCCGATGTAAGAAGCTTTAGCCATGTCCTGCCCTTAAATTGAACATTCTCAACTCCCAAAATAAATTTAAGAGAATTGTGATAAACTGCATGGTGTTACATGTGTTCAAAAAATATAACGATTCGACATTTCTTTAAGCTTATAACCGAATTCGACTTTGACAAGGCTTCAAGATGAATTTAAAAATTATGTTAAAACTAATATTGACACAAGTTTCGATTTTGAATTGTCCGAAACACCCAACCTAAAATTGTTTTGTTGACTTGAATGAACACATCTAGTATTTATAGAACCTTCCCCTTTGAATAAGCTATGTTACACCGTCATCATCATCGTACCCAGTGTATCCCGCCCATAGAAAAACCATGAACAGGGTCTAGGAAAGGAAGGACGGCGACAACCCATACCCAGATCAAGGCCGTTCCTGACCATAGGCAAATTTGCCTAGGGCCCAGAGTTGGAAGGGCCTTAAAAATTAGAAAATGTTAGTTAATGGAAGTACACACTTAAAATTTTGTAATTTATGATTAGTTTTTATCCTTTAAGAATTATATAATACATCTACATTTTTAATGCTAATTATAATATATAGGATCTAAATTTATTATTTTTCCAAACACCCATTTAAATTCATAATCGACCCTCTATAGAGAGGGCCCACTTCTATACTTTTATCTCTTGATTTCTGAAGTTATAAGGGAATATTATGGAGTGCAATACTTGTGAAGGCCATTGATTAATGGTGTTGAATTGTATGATTATCAATATGATCATTAAGAGTGATTAATTGAGTCTGACCCTTAGGTTATACTCTTGTAGTTTTAATAGGGCTTGATGATGAGTAGAATGATATACCAATTCTCTAAATTCTTATTCTTTTATTCTCATTTGCTTGTGTTCTTTCAAGAGATTTGAGATTTCATCTCTTATAGTTTTCTAAACACATTGTTATTAAGTGATATACTCTAAGTACTAAAAGTATATTATGTTGTTCATATCTCTTTGTGGATTTCCAAACATCAAACCAAGTACCTTTGTGGGGGAAATATAACAAGTATCAAGTTTCTAGGTAACGGTCGTCGTTTCAAATCAATCTTCAAATTGTAGTATTGTTATTTGTAAGTTTATATTTTGTCATCAACAAAGAGATAAATACAAATTCCCATATTGTAATTTGTATTTGCATTATTAAAGTCTTAATAATGCTGAAATGTATCATTTTACACAATATGATTGTTGAAGATGAACGTGATACGTGCTGAAAGTATAAAGACACAACTGAATTCGTATAAGATAATATTTGATATGTTGTTGAACCCATATTCACAATCACGCAATACTACTTACCAAGTTCTACCGGGTAGATATAATAAGTTAACGTTGGAGCAATATATGTATAGAAGAGAACAAGTTTTGGATAGACAAGTTTATAATATGTTGTAAATAGACATTGTAGAACATATAAGGGAACATTGTCAAGGATGATGATGCTGGAACAAAAGTACACGTAGTGCAAATGTTATGTGTATTATTTATCATTCAATGTACGAGTTTTAATTTTAAGATTTGATCATTAGTTGTTCATAATGACGATTTTTAATTATTATTTAAGTAAATAAATAGTTTATAATTTATAATTAAAAACTTAATATTTAACTAACAAATTTAATTAATAACAAAATAGTAAATTAAAAAATTACCTCATTGAAATCCCTAATTTTTGAGTTTTTTTTTAGGGAAATTCCACGAGGTAACCCTGAGGTTTAGGGTTTTCCACGTGGTAACCAAAACTTTTAAAAAATCCTTACGGTAACCCTGAGGTTTACGTAAATGTTTTATTATGACCTTTTTGCACATAAAAACGTTAGCAAACGTTAATTTTGAAGCTTTATGGTTGTTGTATGCATATTTATGTGACTCACCATTTCAAATGTCATCAGTTTGAATCGTTCTCCCCAAAATATAAACCTCAAATACACCATTTTTCATCCAAATCACATTTTTCCCCCAAATCCAAATAAGGTAGAGTTTGTGTTTATATTTTGGGGGAAATGGTTAAAACTGATGGCTTTTAAAATGGCGAGTCGCATATATAGGCGTACAACATCCTTAAAGCTTCGAAATTAATGTTTCCTAACGTTTTATGTGCAAAAAGGTCATGGCGGCACAATTTGATAAACCTCAGGGTTACCATGTGGATTTTTTAAAAGTTTTGGTTACCACGTGGAAAACCCAAAACCTCAGGGTTACCACGTGGAATTTCCCTTTTTTTTATTATAAGATAGACTGAAAGAAGAAAAAGAACAGACAAACATTTTTAATGAGTAAAATAAAAGTGTTTGGCAAATTAGTTTATTGAGTAATTTAGCTTATTTTGATATAAATAGAGGGTTAGATGGTCAAATCAACTAATGTTAGTGTTTGGTGAATTAGCTGGTTGAACAACTTATTTATAAGAATAAGCTATTTTGGAACAAACTGCTTATAGCACCAGGTTCAAAATCAGATGGTCAAACCAGTTAATAAAACCAGCTGGTCAAATCAACCACTATACTCAGCTATCATATATCAGTCATTTACCAAACACCCTCAAAGCTTAATTATAGGTACACTATATTTTTCTCTTAATGGGTAGTTGAAAGATTGAGCTTTTGCCAAAGTTTTAGTGAACCGGGAATTTTGGAGATAAATGTTCATCACATTGTTTAATTAGCTTGTAATTTTTTTCCACTATGTACATTAAAAAGTTTAACAGTTTCTAATAAATACAAATGAAAGAAAAAAAAATAAATATATCATTCCTTAAATTAAAGACTCTTATTATTTGGTTAAACTTCAGAATGTTTTCTATTTCTAACTTTTCATTTTAGACTGAAAAGTAAATAAAATTTATTTTGAAAAATCAATTTTGATAAGTGTAAATAACTGGAAAAAAATTGAATGACTTAAGAAAAAATAGAAATGAATAAATAGTAAATGATAATGTTTTTGAAGTCATCGTTAAGAATGTTTTAAAATCCAAAACTTAGAGCCTCACAACTGTCCAGTATCCACCCCAAATTTGCAAATGTATACCAATTTATGAGATGAGTCCATATCTGTAATGTCTGATATTTCACCGTCTCCCAAGTTTGCTACACAAATATGACGAACTAGTTTAATTGTTGAAAGAATCAGATAAAACATTAAATTGTGTAAATGATCTTAAAAGAAAGAAAAATATGTGAATGAGCATTAATAAAAACAATGAAAAACTGATCTTCAAAAAAAAAACAATGAAAACAATTTTCTTTAAAGAATATATAGTTCAAAAAAACAAACAAAATGAAAAAATGTAGCAAATTCAAGAGAACAAACAAAATGAAAAAATGTAGCAAACTTGGGGAGACGTTTAGAGATAGTACAACCATGCTGACATGAAGGATTCATTCGAGACGGCACCTGAACAAAAGAAGCGTAGTGAAGAATATACGTGTTTGTAAACAGTAGTTGACAAAGCCTCAAAATTGTACAAACCATTACTGAGCATGTAACGTCAGTATACATCTGAAGTTTTCAGATGATCAGAGGCTGAATGCCGAAAGCATCACAATTAGTTTTCACCACAAAACCAGAATCACCTACATTTGCTATACGTAAATGGTAAACTCTTTCACTACTTCCTTTAGAAGAGATCATCACCTCGAGTCAACCTGCTAAAACCCGGAATACACGATTAAGAAAAGTGCACTAAATATTTAGGAGAAAGACATCAGACAGAGTACAGGATAGTAACCTGGTAAATCAGATCGATGACGGTCCCACAGACGAGTATCCTGCAGCTCGTACTTCCTTAAGAGTGTTAGCTAACCAGTCCAAACCCTCGTAGAGACCATCTCCTCGTAGTGCACAAGTTCCTTGAATGTGCCATTTCCTATTTTTGAGATCAAAGAGACCCAGTCCTTCACAAACTTCCATCGGCGACATGGCTCCTCTCTGCAAGCAAAAGACACCGCACTTTTTAAACCAAGGACCCGAAATATACAAATTCTACAAGCACCCAAGTGACTGCCAACATGTCTAGTTATAACACTAATTTTTCATCTCCATCTCCTTAATGCGTGAAAAGCAATTTGAACTAACTGTTGATAGAAAACAATTTCAAATTTCTGGCTCAAAAATGAAGATAGCAGCAGCCAAGTATATGGCAGAACATAGTTAGTAGGGCTGTTTCTAACTTTTAAATGTTGTGAACAACCTGCATATTGACTTGAAAGTACATCTACCTTGCAAGGATTACAGCTCTTTCTCTTGGACCTATTTCATTATAACACTAAATCAAAAGGAAGGAACTGCGTACCAAATGTTCAAAATGCTACTCCCTCCATCCCATTTGATTTGCACCTCTTTTTATTGAGGTAGAAATGTTAATTTGCAGTTGGTAAATAAGACAAATAACATGTGGAGTAAAGAAATGAGTGAATGAAATTAGAAGAGAATGAATTTGTGCATGAGATTATATACCTATAAATGAGCTCTATAGCTTCTTAATGACTTTGCAGAATCTAGCAATAAAAGAAGTTGGTCTTTCAAAACAAAATTTAGAACCCAAATTTTCCCAGGTAAGTTGACTACTTCTACTATCCTGCAATCCATGTAGCAATATAGAAGCTTTTCAATACTCAGACTGAAGTGATGATATGCATATACCATTTGCTTCATCTCCACCAAGAACATCTTTGATGAACGAGGACATCTCAACTACTCACAAGGCTTATGGATGCATCCAATGGATTGGTATCTGATCCGAACAGATAGCTCATTGGCCTTGCCCACTCACTGACACCATCAATTGGTCATAATATCAGTGGGCCAAGAAATGTTTGAATTAATTTTTAATTGAATGTAAACTAGAGTTTCTTTTTTAGTTGTTAGCTTTGAAAGTAATGGTATCCAAGATCATAGCTATATAGTTAATACCATCCTACTGGCAGCAAAGGAATAATAGAAGGCAATGCAATCGACTTATCATGGATGGAATGGCATGCTAACTAGTATATTGATACATTATTACTGTATAAATTAAAAAAAAAAAAAAAAAAAAAAACAGCAGAGCACAACGACCTAACGTCCTAAGTAACCACAGTAAGCCAGCAGCTTTAGTAAGCAATCATAAAACGATTATGAAGTATGCTTCCTTAGTAAAATCCCACAGACATTACAGCATTACTGGAGAAAATGATTGCACTACACCTTCTACATCACTTTTCTACAATGCCTTTTGACAGATCAATTCTTTCTCGTTACAGAGGCAAGAGAAAAAAGGGGAAATGCTGATAAAAAAAGTTCTATGCCTAACTCTTTTGCTTGTATATCTGGATTTTGGATAAGAAAGTAAGAGATCATGAGGACTTCCAAAATCCTTTTGTACATTATAGATTGAAGAGTTGCTTAAAGATCCATAAGCAAGACAGCAGAACAAATCAGTTTCATAATTCTTCAATGTGTTCAACACTATAGTCCAACAACGGGGGTACAGTTGTCGAACAATTGTTAAAATAGCTTTGTTTGGCACTGTGAATTAAGAAACCAATTAAAAGAGGCCTAATTAATTGCCTTTGTCGTCGAACAATTGTTAAAATAGCTTTGTTTTTGCTGATAAAAGGTCAACGTAATTTTATAGCTAGGTAAATACTGGTTCTCAATGTGTTAAAGGAGAGAGAAACTGCAAGCCCTAAGTGGATGCATGAGCCAGCAACGTGTGCATATGCTAGTGAGTTCATGGAGACGAATCACATAAGTGTGAACATACCACAATCTGATTAGAGGTGCAAATCCTCAAATCCTACCTTTAGATAGTTTAAGAGCTATTCTAGGTTATTGTTTCAGTTAAAACATAAATATAGCAAAATTAGTAACATCATACCATATCTTGCTTATTGGCAAACACCAAGATAACACTATTACGCATGAACGGATCATTGATGATAGCCTGAAAAAGGGAAGGACAAGGTCATTTAAAAAACTGATTGAAGAGGCAAGGACGGAAACTTTATAAAATTTGTCATAGGTCACCTGAAACTCTTGCTTTGCTTTTCCAATTCTTTCCCTGTCCAAGGAATCAACAACATATATCTGCAAACACACCAAAAGCAAATAAAGGCCAAAGTACAACATGCCCCTAACAGCACACAGTAAAACTTATATATTAAAAGCTAAGTAACAAGAACTGCCTACATAAGAACAATACAATGAATAACATAAAGTCTGAATATCAAAGAACATACCAGTCCATCAGTATTATTGAAATAATGCCTCCAAAGTGGTCTAAGTTTTTCTTGACCACCAACATCCCATACTGTAAACATTACATTCTTGTACTGGACCTTTTCAACATTGAAACCTACATGGGGGGAAGGTAACATCAGTCTCTGATCATACTTTAAGAACTTCAAGCCAGAAACATATCATCATGAGGCACAAGAAAGTACTACTTTGGATACACCACATGCACAAGAGTTCATCTCTTAAGTCCCAACTAATCAAACTGACAATACAACTTTTTACAACGAAGCAAGCGCAACATAAAACACCAAAAGCAGCACATACGCCTCACTCTAAAAGAACAGCTGATATCATACCATAGTGAAAACATAAAAATTTGTTAGATCGCAAAACGGCTTTTACAATCAACGACATACTTTTGCAGGCTGCCCACATTTCAGGCATGGTAACTAGTAAGCACAAAAACTTATACTATACAGTCATACATGATGATACGGTCTACACTAGGCTTCATAATACAAAAACAAATGCCACATCGAATTGATTTTCCCGACTTGAAAATGTTTCACATTGACCGTATAAATATTACCTAAATTGTAAAGGTGTAAAGAAACTGTGTTTTAGGTCAATTCAAGAAGCCGTTCGTGGTCTAGGACGGTATTTAATGATACAACAAATACTGTTGACGCATATCCTGATTCGCGACCAATAGCGGCTTAACATAATTACGAAAAAAACCAGCTTGAACTACAACAAACATTGATTAACAAGGCACAAATTTGTACCTCTAAAGAGATTACTTATACCATTTAAGGCATATATGATTGAATTAGTTAACTAATCATTTTATCAAAATATGGAGAACAAATAAGATGCCAAATGACCGGATGATAAGCACTATAATAAGTATTTAAATCACAAAGAGCATGTGCAAAACTGTTTGATAGGAGAATCAAAAGTACGATTCTCCCCACGAAATTACGTAAAAGGGTGATAGAACACCAATTACAAAGATGCACATAAATCTATTGTTGTGCATAGTTCATATGACAAATAACCAAGGGAGTACTTTGATGGGTTATGGAAAAAATACTATATCACATAGGTATATCAATATAGACTCAGATTAGTATATCCCACCTTTAAATATGCAAATAAGCAATTTAAGATTTCTCAATCAAGCTACATTAAGGTTTCTTTTGATCCATGCAACGGTCAAAGATGAGACAACAAGCACTATTCAAAAAGAAGTTCATTATAATTAACCGATGAAATAAGACATGAGGTCAATTCTAAGCTAGAAGTATAACATCATAAGTTAGAATGAAAAGAGTTTATAACAAGTCAAAGTAAGACAGAGTATATTGAATATCATTCTAGTATGAAGGATCACATAAGAATGTTGTAAACTTAGATACAATGGGGTTCCTTCCAAGAGGTTATTTCAAGTACCTTAACTTAATTTTTGGCAAGAATGCATATATTGATCAGGATATTAAGTTTAGGATTCAAAGTGTAGGCGGCTCATATAAAAAAAAGCAACAAGAATATTATGTGTTCAAGGTGTGCAACCAACTATGAAGATATTTTTAATGAACAATGTAGGAGAAAGATATATATTGATGAAAAGTGAAATTGATTTTACTTAGTTGTAGATTACAACAAAGAGCCAAAAAAAAGTACTCCCTCCGAATCATTTTAGTTGTCCCATTTCCTTATTTGGCAAAATCATATCAATTTTCCCATTTCCTTTTTTGTCTATCTTTTTTTACCTAAATACCCCCACTTTTACTACTCCCAATACCCAACTACCACCTTTACAATTACTTTAATCAATTAAAATACCCAACTACCACTTTTTAATGGACCCTACACCACCCTTAATAACCGAGAAAACCCAAATGGGACATCTAAAATGATTCGGAGGGAGTATTATCTTTGGTGGCGACGGTTTCCGATAATGAATTATTTTGGTTTTTGTAACCAACCCAACAAATTAAAGATTAAGTCTTTGGCCTTATTGGCACTGATTGTAAAATTTATTATTTGTCTAGTGCATACCAATTTTTAATTCATATAAAATGAAAACGTTGCCTTGTAGTGATTTTACGCAAAAATTCAATCAAATTGAGGCATACATTGATGTTCTCAAATAATAATTGAATAAATAATTTAAAATTTGAAAAAAATGTAACTTCATCCCCATGTTACCATAAGCCACCTCGCACTTGATTCCTTAAAAAATTATTATCAAAGTGTAACACTCACGGTCCCGGGGGTCCTCAAGACCTATCAAAGAGGATAGAAGGAGGGGTTGGTGGTTTAATATGGGTTTATTAGGAATATTTGTAATTAGATTCTGTTTTGAGTCTAAAATGTTGTTTGCTTAGGTGTCATTTTATTTTAATTGTTGGGCTTAGGTGGCATTAGTAAATAACTATATAAGGCCATCATGTATTAGACTTGGGGATTATCTTTCATTTGGAATAAGAAGTTAATAAGAAAGGAGTTTTCTCAACACTCGAAGTTGAGAGGGAGTTTGGGCAGCACTCGAAGCTGTCCCTCAATCACTGTGTTCTTTAGTTTTCATTGTGTTTTCGGTTCTTGGAAGGCAGGGCTGTCTCACAAAGATAATACAATCCAAAATAGATTCAAAAAATTGATTAAGGCATCGCATCTCACTACCAACCAAAGCCAAATACATTACAATGGGCTTCCCAAACCTAACATATTTTCCCACTCCATATTTGTTTAAGATTCACTTAACAATAATGCTAGGACCCACGTAATGCAAAATGCAAGCCCTTTACACCCAAAAAATTCTTGCAAAGGATCCAAATTTGTGCCCCTCGCAATAAAAACATTAGGTTAACCGTGAATAAGCTAAGTACCAATAAATACTATAAAAAAATATAGCAGCATCAGTAGAAAGGAAAAATAAATCTAACTTATTTCTGAATAAGGATCAAACAGTAACAATGATAGAATTCCAAGCTTGAGACGAATTTAGTGCCAAACAACCTCTTTGACTCTTTGTTATTACTAACAAGAGTAAGGTCGTGTAAATCCGAGTATCCGACTCCTAGACAGCTAGGTGGAAGCCATACAAGAATTTTCAAAAAAACCAATATTTGTTTATATCTTATGCGTAAACAAAAGACTAATCGAGTAATCGTATAAAGTTTTGATGGATCTGAATGCCAAACCACCCTCCAAGCACACAGAACAAAAAGCAATAAATAAATTTACTATAAAAGAGATACGAAAAGGAGCCCAGTAATAGAGAAAACCAACATTAGCTTCTAATATCTCCTTAAAAACCTAGATCCTTAAAGCATCACTTGCAATTTTATGCCAGATTAGTGATTAAAAAAAATTGTTTCACTAAAAATAGAAGTTAAAAGAAATAAAGTCAGCAGCTCGCTAACGAGACTATCACCAAACCCCATTGAAGCATCTACCTTTGCAATAGTAACCAAATACTTCAGCTTTTTAATCATGTAATGATATGATATAATATAACAATAGAGTATAAGTCAAAAGAAGAATAAATTGATTTGCTTTATTGGACAAATAAGAATGAACATCAATTGAAACAAAAGTGGACAAAAGCTAGAGAGAGACAATGAAGACCTTGACTTCATTATGTAACTTAACGGGAAAAAACACCCACACTGGCTACATATGACATATCGCCATCAATTTAAATGCACTCATAGCAATAAGTTCACATTGCACCACCATTATACATCCTAATGTCCAAATTAATCCGAAATCACAATCCATACACCAAAGGCTCCAATTGGTATGCCTATTCCAATTTATTTAAGGTTGTGTCTGGAAACAAGTAATTCATTTCAAATCATATATTTCAATTATAAAATAGTAAACGAAGATTTGAGAATGACAGTGTTTGAATATTCTTATTTTTAACTACTTTTAAAAGTAACAGTGAAATTAACTCAAATCTAAATTTTAACTTTTTGATTTACCAAATACCAAACTTTAGCCAATTAAATTTGCAAGCAATCATGACTCCCAAACACAACATAAAAAAAAAAATAAATAAAAGGTCTCATCATGAATATAAACAAATCTAACAAAGGAATGAGAAAAGAGAAACTAAAAGACCTAATCAACACATAATTAACTATTCGGAATTCCGAATTCCTAACCCCACATCTCATAAGTTACACACGTTCATTTTTTCAAAAAGATATGGCACATATTTGCATATCACTCCTTAACAAGAGAAACAACACCTAAACAATGATTTGTAGTAGATCGTATTACCATTTAAAAGCAGTTAAATTATCCCCTTAATACACTTTAACATCTAGGAAGACGATCATTGTATCTATGAAAGACTGAAATTAAAAATAACCGAAACTTCTCTAATAGTAAAATTGAGAGTAAAAGGATCCCATACCAAAGTCCCAGAGCCTTCATCATAACATTTATTTGGCGGAGAGAGGGGTGGGGACGTATAAACTCAAGATTCAAGGAAGAGGAAAGAATTACCCTAAATTAGAATACTCCACACTTACAAAAACTAACCAATACTCAGTTATAGGTCAAACATAGTTAGACACACCATAATCAGCTTTAATGTATTTTTTGCTATGTAAAAGACTAGAAGCAAACAAAATTTTCATGAGACGCACCAATTGTTGGAACAGTTGATAGAACTTCCCCAATATGCAGTTTATACAATATGGTTGTTTTGCCAGCTGCATCCAGGCCAAGCATCACCACCTACATCGATTTTATTAGAAAACAAATTGTCACATAATATACAGATTGATTAAAAGAGTAAAAATACAAAGTCGATCCATGGAACATCAAAACACACAAAAAGGCTACTACATCAAAATGTAAACAACGCAACAACCAAACCAACTCATAACAGGACCACTTCAGTTGAGAGCTCTACCAAGCCCGAATCTTTCACAATAAAATTCTCCTATATACACAATAGAAAGATTCCTGTGATGCTTCCGTTGCAAAGAGAAAAAGATAATTGCTAGACTAAATCAACACTGCCATCACATTAATTTCCAACGCCCTTTTAAGCTATAAAACTTTTAAGTTTCAACATCAACACCACAGCCTAATTACTTAGCTGGTAAGATTTGTTGTCTTGTTGCAGAATACCAGTACTTTATAAACCCTTGTACCAGCCACTCACACAAACTAATCAGTAACCCAGGTTTCCACTTCATAATATAACCAATCACTGCTAGTTACCTCGAAATAAGTTAAACAATACTCGTACAAAAGATCATTCCTATAATAGTAATAAGTCCATTTCCAAAACAGATTTGAAGCAGGAAATGAAGCTTTGCAATGAATGATCCTATGATCCTATCCTCACTCCCAAACTCTTCATCACAAGGATTAATCATGTGCACCGAAATCATACAAACTACTAGCAATTCAAAATACTTTCTCATCATTTATCATCCATGTTTGATTTACAAATTAATGATAATCCAATTCATTTCCAGGATTCAAAAAAAGTCCAACTATTATAAATCTCAAATAAAACAATCAAAATAAGTAATTTAAAAAACATCCCCATATTAAACAAAAAGAAAAACATGAAGATGTGTGTAATTCGTTTGTTAGAAAGAAAATCAAAGACAATATCAAACAGAAAGAATTAGTCAGTCAAATTAAAAATGAAAAGAATAACAAACCCTCATTTCGGTGTTACCAAAGAAAGTATCAAACAACTTGCGAAAAGTTTGACCCATTTGCGAAGAAGTAGCTGCTAAGTATTACGAATTGTGATGTATCTCTGGATTTCCTTCCGTCCCGATACAAGTTTATAGGAGAAGAAATGATGAATTTTGGGAATCTAGGGTTGTGGGTTTTATACAATTATAAGAGTGATATGAAAATCAAAATTAGTAGAAGTTAGTAATTCACGAATTAAGTTAATGGAGGACGAAATTGGTGAAACCGTTGGTGTTGGTGTTGGTGTTGGTGGTAGCGTTAGTTTTCTTCAAGTTTGTTCCATTTAAGTTTGCCAAATGCCAAGTCTTTCTTTTATACACTTTTTCCCTATTTCTTCGTAGAAGATTCCAAAGACCAATTCAGGATGACAAATTAGAAAGAATCAAAATCAAAATGGTGAATGTCATTTCACCTTTTTTTTAATTAAAATAAAACTTAGATGCAGGCCCGATCTTGAGGATAGGCATGATGGGCTACTGCCCAGGGTCCATGTTTTAGAGGCACAAATTAGCTTAGTTAAGGGCCCATAACTGAAGAAAACAAAAGGCCCCAAATTTTCTTTAGTTTTCAAAAAGTATAGAAAGAAGACATTGGAAAATGGAAACTGAAAGTGTATATATTATATTAATGACATGAAACATTGGGAAGGGAAAAAGATTATACATATCATCATATTTTCTCCTCTTCTTCATTTATTATATGGAGAAAGACACTGATTAAAAGTAGTAATTCGGTTTCCTCTTCTTAACTCCTCTTTGGATCAACTCTTACATTTTTTTTATATTTGTTATAATCCCAGTTTTCTTCATTGATTTTAGATTTTTAAGGGTGCTTGATGATTATAATAAGAATCGTTGAAATTTTTGCACAGAAAATAGTTGTGATTGTGGGAACAATTATCTGAGAACAATTTCCTTTCAATTTGGTTTTGAAGGGGGTTGGTTAAAGGTGGTATAAAATGTGAGGGATGAAATGGTCTTTGGAAAACTTTAATGGTCTCTCTTTTGCCTCAATCTTAAGCTAATAGAGATTTTTTGTGGGAATATTTTGTCTTCATGAGTTTGGGGAAATTATGTTCAAATCACATGCATTTTTAGGTAATGACGATACTAGATGGTTTTGATTTTTGATATTTTCTTTTATGGCTTATGGGATTCTGTTACTATATTTGTTTCTAAATTCTAAAATATTTGTGATTGTTTTTACAATCTGAATTTTTCTAATGCATAAAGAAGACAATTGTTGAAGTTAGGAAATGGGGGCTCATGTATATTGAAATTTACATATTTCAATTTGTGTTGCTTATAAAATTACAATACCACTAAATTCTTTGTTTACAATTTAATCACATTAAATTTGTGTTTCAAGGGGCCTCCCTTTTTCATTTTGCCTAGCGCCCCAAAATGTTAAGAGACGGACCTGCCTAGATGAAATTATATGTATGTTCAAGCCAAGATCAACAAATCTTGGGGAAAAAGCTCCATACAAATTTTTACAAGTTAGACTCGTATCTCACCTAGTCATTGTATAGGCTACAGAATTACCATCACGGTGCACAAACTACAACCAAACCCCAAGAAACTAGAGTAACAAGACAATATACAATCATAAAATAAGTGGATAGGGGAAGCACCTTCAATATGTTGCTCAATCGCCTTGATCATATTAAGAGAGTTTCCCTCCAATTGAACAAACTGAAATCCGAACCGGGAAGCCAAATGTACACCAAATAATGCCTCAGCAGCTTCACAAGTGCTCGTATTCAACGTAGCCCGAATTTTTCGCACACTGATGTGCTCGATTTAGAGCACATTTATAGCCCCACTTTGGTGTCTTATCTCGGTGTTTTACATTAGTTTTATGCTCTATACACTCGATTTTACCTTGATCTTGTCTCCATGGTGTTTAGAGATCATTTTAGGTGTTTTCGGGAGATTTCGAGGTGATTCGAGTTGAGTTCGAGGCTTAGACATCAAAGTCGAAGATAATGCACGCGTTTCGAGGTGCTCACATGTGTTTCGGGTCATCCCCGAAGATATCACGATGATCGGAGCTCGTTTCGAGGTGATTCGGGTTAGTTTGAGGCTTAGACATCAAAGTCGGAGGAAACGTACGTGTTTCGGGGCGCTCAAAAGTGTTTCGGGTCATCCCCGAAGATATCACGATGATCGGAGATCGTTTCGAGGTGATTCAGGTTAATTTGAGGCTTAGACGTCAAGGTCGAAGAAGTGGCTCGCGTTTCGAGGCTCCCACAAGTGTTTCGGGTCATCCCCGAAAGTATCGCAAGGATCGGGAGTCATTTGACGATAGTTTGAAGCTTCAATGTGGCCAAAATGACCACATTCGGTCGAATCACAAGTCCATTCGGTCGAATGGACTATGCCATGCCCAAGTTCATAGCTCAAAGTCTCTGGAAGCGAAGAATCATCAAGATTCGGTCGAAACTAAGCCAATTCGGTCGAATTGAGGTCGAAGCCAGGTCGAAGCCAGGTCGAAGCTTCACCCTGCAGCGCATCAGAATGCCAAAACAACCCAATTCGGGCGAATTTCACCAGATTCGGTCGAATCTGGCCCAATTCGGGCGAATCTCAGCTGGCTTCGGGCGAATCTGCCCCAGTTCTGCGATATGCGTTTTTAGATTAATCTTAAAACACGTGGATCTTTTAAGGCTTTTAGGGCTAGGTCTTTTGGGGCTATAAATACCCATCTTTCCCATTGTAAACCCCATGCTTTGATAGATAGAATCTCCCTCTTCTATTAAACATCATTTATTGCTTTAATTTCAATTTCAAAACCCTAGAATAGATTTCAATTGCTTTCTTTTACATTCAAGTCTTGTAATTTCATTTCATTTACATTCAAGCATCTTCATTTATGTAAGTTTATCTTTCTATCTTTCTTTATTGCTTTCATTTACTTTGTTCATGGTTCATTCATGTCATTTAATGCTTTTCTCCTTTCATGCTTCATTTAATGCTTTGAATCTTGTTCTATTGCTTTCAAAACTTGTTCTTGCTTTGGTTATTGCTTTCTAGAATAGTGGGTAGTTAGATTTCTTGTTCTATCTTTCATATTTGTTAGTTTATTTCTTGCCCTAATGTTTACATACATGTTTTCTTTCTTGTTCTTTGTTGTTTTCATTCCAAACATGCTAGAGTAGATTTCCTAGGGGTTTTGGTTTGGTGAAACCCTAGGTTTGGTGAATGTTGTTCATATCACTAGTGGAAAAAAAGTTATTGGCTGCTGCTTATTGGCTGCGGTTTTTAGGAAAACGCAGCAAATATGAGTAATAAAATGCTGGGAAAAAAAAAAATTATTAAAGGGCTGCGGTTTTTACCCTTAACCGCAGCCCAAAAGTGATTCCAAAAGTATGATAAAGAAAGGGCTGCGGTTTTTTATGTGTCCGCAGCCCTTAACCATTCGAAAATAATATAATAAAATTAAAAAACAAAAAATTTAATCAAGGGGCTGCGGTTTTTAGGTTTGTCCGCAGCCCTTATTCATTTAAAAAAAAAAAAAAAAAATTGAAGGTGCCTAGTATAAAACACGGTTTTCTACTCTTTCTTAACCCTAATAATTCACAGCCGTTTTTCCTTCTCCCTGAACTCCCCATCTCCCTCTCCTTCTCCCTGATCTTAACCCTAATAATCGCACAGCCTATTTTCCTTCTTCAAAAAATGGCGAGATCTCCCTCCTCCCTCTTCCCAACTCCTTCCTCTCTCCTCTGCGGTTTTCACTAGTCTTCTCTTCAAACTCTTCCTACGAACCTAATTCAAGATCTGATATTTCGAACTGGGTTTCGAACTGGGTTTTCACTAATAATCACGCACAGCCGGTTTTCACTAGGTTTGTCCGCAACTCTTCCTCTGAGATTTCGAACTGGGTTTCGTTAGTCTTCAAACTTATTGCAAAAACGCGCCTTCATTCAAGATTTTGAAATAATTTATGGGCAAAAACGCGCCTTCATTCAAGATCTGGTTCGTTAGTCTTCAAACTGAAATAATTTCTGGGCAAAATCTTCATTCAAGATCTGGGTTTCGTTAGTCTTCAAAGATCTGGGTTTCATTTTTTTTTTTTGTAATTTTTTTCATTGTAATTTTGTTGTAATTTTCGTTTTTTTTTTTTTTGTTTTTTTTGTTCTTCATTTTTGTTCTTAATTTTTAGGTCTTGATTATTGTAAGATCTGGGTTTTTGATTATTGTAAGATCTGGGTTTTTTATGTAAAATTTTGATTATTGTAAATTTTTGATGTAAATTTTTGATTATTGTAAGATCTGAGTTTTTCATGATTCTCTTCATGTTCTTAATTTTTAGATTTTAATTTTTGATTATTGAAGTTGTAAATTTCAGATCCTTTGTTTGATGTTCTTAAATTTTTAGATTTATTGTTTTTAATAAAAAAAAACGAAATTTAAAAAAAAAAAAAAAAAAAAAATTTGAAAATGGGTTAAGGGCTGCGGGTTTTTGACCTGTCCGCAGCCCTTTAGTCTTTTTTGGGCTGCGTATTTTGACCGCAGCCCTTATCTAATATTAAGGGCTGCTACAATAATGGCTGGGGTCAGAATACGCAGCCCATAATGGCTATAAAACCGCAGCCCTTAAGGTTTTTTCCACTAGTGTATGCTAGATTAGGGTTGAGGTTGTTGTGGTTTGATTGATTGATATTCGATACATATCTTGTCCTGCCACTCCCTTGTGAGACATAGGGCGATTATGGGTCGTTCGTATTGACTATATGTCATCAACTTCCCCATGTCATCTAGAGTGTCTCGATTGAGCTACGCTCAATCTCCCTTGACTTAGCTTTGTTTGAGAACATAGTATCGACCTAGGGTGAATCCTCACCAACCCCGTTTGTCTCCTATAGCTATCTTAATCTTGTTTATTGCTTTTCTTAGTTTAATTCAAAACACCCACCAACATACACACACTCTTTCCATCTACACTTAGCACATCATCTTTCTTAGCCCTTGTTCCTTGTGGTTCGATCCCCAAACTTACCTCTATACTCGCTATAGATGTAACTAGGGTGTTTATAAATGTGTTTGATTAACCAAGGTTCTTAGCGTTAAACGACGCGTTAAAAACCCGTTATCACACACTCGCCACCAACATGCAAACGTTTTAATCCCCTATAACAACACCCAGGCCACAAAACAATCCAAAACCAACATAAGCATCTACGTTCACTTTCACCCAGTCTATGGAGAGCTTATTCTAGGAGCTGAACCGCCGAAGGGAGTCCATGTGAGGAACACGAACCATGTTATGAATATGGTGACTTGAGTGCACATTTGATGTGTGCATTCATGGGTGACTTATGGGATAGAATCCTATGGAGGTCATTGATGGGTTTTAAGTTGATAACTTAATGTATGTGTTGAATGAAAATTGGTGAATTGATTAGACACTTAATTGAGGTTTTTAAGATGAGTTATGAAGAAATGTAAAAGATGCTCTATTATGCAAGTCGAGCAGAAACTGTCCAGGAGGGACCTGATGGTCGCTCGACCTCCACTCGACCCGAACAAATTCGCTAAACCCGAGCGAACTGTTCTGTTTGGTCGAGCAACAAGTTAGAACGTATCCATTAGCTTTTATTTCTCTGCTCAACCATCCTGCTCGCTCGACCTGGTCGAGCAGATGCTCTAACACCATCGGATGCTGTTTTTCGACGGATCAAGTGCTTGGGGAAGTTACAACAATTGAATACCAGCTGATTAATTCTCTTAATGTTGTTTATTACGCAATTTACTAGCTATATTAATCATGTGTAACTCCTAGTGTATCTAACATTATAAATAGTGAGCTAGAGTGATCATCCAAACACATCAAACACAAACCCCTTAGCCTAAACACAAAGCCTTTTGTTTATCTGATCTCTTACTCAATTGTAATACTTCATTGTAAGAGTGTTTTCTCATTAAAATAATGCAAGCAAGCAACTATACACCACAGAGCACGTAGCGCTTTCGGCAATCTAATTATGCCTTTCCAATGAAGTGCTAAGAGAGGTTGTCAAGGAGACAACAACCAATGGGATATGGGTGAAATTGGAGTCACTATATATGGCTAATAGTGTCACCAATAGGCTACTTTTGAAGAATAGACTCTACGATCTACGCTTAGAGGAAGGTAAATCCTTGAAACCTCACTTAGATTAGTTTTATTCCATTGTTATGGATTTACAAAACATTGATGTCAAGCTTAATGATGAAGACGTGGTTATTTACCACTTATGTTCTCTACCTCCCTTTTATAAAAATTTTAGAGAAACTCTACTATATGGTAGAGAAAATTTGAGTAGTGATGATGTAAAAAATGATTTGATGCAAAGAGATCTCATTGATACTCAACTGTCACAAAAATCACAAAGTGGTTCGAGTGATGGTTTTTTTGTGAGAGGAAGGACACAAGAGACAGGTTCCACTATTGGGAATGGAAACCAAGGGTAAAGGGAGATTGAATTCACGGGGGCATAATAACAAAAACAAGACTTGCAACTATTGCAAGCTTAAAGGCCTCATCAAGAAGGATTATTGGAAATGGAAAAAGAAAAATACTAGTGATAATGGGGCAAAGGACATAACTAGTAATGCCGATGCTAGTTACGTCAATGATAGTGATGATGGTGGTGTTTTGGTAGCCACACATAGGTACAAAGATGGTGATGAATGGATTCTTGACTCGGGGTGCACATTCCACATGACTCCCAACAAAACTTTCTTCTAAACTATTGAAAGTGTTGATGGGGAAATGTGACCATGGGAAACAATACAACTTGCAAGGTGGTCGGAATCGGGAGCGTGAAAATGCAAAGGTTCGATGGAATGGTGCGGACCTTGACCGATGTAAAGATATGTTTCGGGTTTGAAAAAGAATCTCATTTCTTTGTGTACTCTTGATAAGATCGGGTGTAGAATCACTTGTGAAGCTAGAGTGATGAAGGTCGCTAAAGGGTCACTTGTAGTGATGAAGGGGAAGATAAATGGGAGTTTGTATACTCTTGATGGTTCAACTATCTCTGGCTCGGCGTACGTCTCCACAAACACAATGTAAGATGAGGAGAAACTTTGACACTTTAGACTTGGTCACATGGGAGAAAGAGGTATGCTTGAATTCTCTAAACAAGGTTTATTTGATGGTAAAAAGTTCAGGAATCTTGGGTTTTGCGAACTTTATGGGAAACACAAGAGGGTTAGTTTTAAACCCGTTATACACAACACTATGGGAATCCTTGACTATATTCATTTCGATTTGTGGGGGCCTTCAAGAAAGCCCTCCCTTAGTGGTTGTAATTATTTGTTGACCTTCATAGATGATTTCTCAAGGAAAGTTTGGTGTTATTTTATCAAAAATAAAAATGAAGTTTTTGATATTATCTTGGAGTGGAAAAAAAATGATTGAGAAAAAACCGATAGGATCATCAAGACCTTGCGAACCGATAATGGTCTTGAATTTGTTGATGGTAAATTTCTTCAATATTGCTAGTGAAGGTATTGTGAGACATAGAACTTGTGCTGGGTGTCCTCAACAAAATGGCGTTGTGGAGAGGATGAATAAAACGTTGTTGGTGAGGGCTTGGTGTATGCTAAACCAAGCTAAATTGGGGAAGCAATTTTGGGCCGAAGCGGTGGCTACGGCGTGCTTTTTGATCAATCGCTCACCTCAGACCGTCTTAAAGTTCAAATCACCACAAGAAGTGTGGTACAACACTCCGGTAAATTATTCTAGTCTGAGAGTCTTTGGTTGTCCCGCTTATATTTATGTAAATGATGGCAAACTTGAACCTAGGGCTTGAAAATATATTTTTGTAGGATAGGGAGTGGGTGTAAAGGTATAGGGTACGGTGTAATGAGTCAAAAAGAATAATCACTTCTAGAGATGTATTTGATGAAAAAAGCATGTTAGTCTCTAGTGTAGAAAAGTATATTGGAAAAGTTGTAAAAGATGTTGTAATTGATCTTATTGATGCACAAGAGGAGGTTCAACCTCCTAATATTGATGAAGGTGACAATGATGATAATGTTCAACAAAAGTCTCCTCCCTTGTCCACAACTAGGCAAAGGACGAAAATCGTGGCTCCAAGGAGGTACATTGAAGAGTGTGATTATGTTGTATATGCTATCAACATTGCTAGCAAAGTCGAAGGGTTGCATGAACCAAGTACGTACAAAATGAGTATGGCCTCAAAAGACTCAAGTAATTGATTGATAGCCATGAAGCAAGAGCTGGAATCGCTTACAAAGAATAAAACTTGGGATATTGTTGAAGCACAAAAAAAAAAAAGATTGTGGGGTGCAAGTGGATATTCAAGAGGAAGGAGGGTCCTTCTAGTGGTATTCCTCTCATCTACAAAGCCAGAGTCGTTGCAAATGGATACTCTCAAATTGAAGGTGTCGGCTTTCATGAGGTACTTTCTCCCGTTGCTAAACACTATTCTATTAGAACTTTTTTAGCTTTGGTTAAGGTGGAGGATTTGGAATTACATCAATTGGAAGTAAAAACGGGGTTTCTTCATGGTGACCTTGAAGAAGAAATTTTCATGAAGAAACCGGAAGGTTTTGAAATCGTCGGTAAGGAAAGTCATGCGTGTAGATTGAAGAGGTCATTGTATAGGTTGAAGCAATCGCCTAGGCAATGGTACAAGAGGTTCGGTTTATTTATGATTACGCATGATTTTGTTAGAAGTTCTTATGATAGTTGTGTGTATCTTAAGAAACTTGAAAATGGTTCCTTGTTGTATTTGCTCTTGTGTGTTGATAACATGTTAGTAGCATGTGGTTCTTTGTTTAAGGTGGAGAACTTGAAAGTGTTGCTTTCAAGAGAGTTTGATATGAAGGATCTTGGTGAAGCCAAGAAAATTCTTAGGATTTTGAGAGATCGGGCTAAGGCTATCTTATACCTTAGCCAAAGGAAGTATATTGAGAAGGTGGTGCAACGCTTCTCCATGGAAGATGCTAAAGGCGTGTCTACTCCCCTTGCCTCTCATTTTAAATTGTCAAAATATTTGTGTCCTCAAACAAAGGCGGTAGTAGAGCAAATGATGGGAATTCCGTATATTATTGTCGTTGGTAGTTTGATGTGTGCCATGGTATGTTCTAGACTCGACATTGATTATGCGGTGAGTATGGTAAGTAGATATATGTCTGATCTGGGGAAGGGACACTAGGAGGCACTAAAGTGGTTATTGGGGTATTTAAAATGTACTTCTAATGTTTGTCTCATGTATGGGAAGGATTTAAGCGAGCTAACCGGGTTTTGTAACTCGGACTATGGAGGTGATCTTTATAATAGAAAGTCTACAAGTGGACTCGTGCTCAATTTGGGTTGTTCGACAATTAGTTGACAATCATCATTGCAAGATGTGGTTGCTCTTTTAATAACCGAAGCGGAGTATATAGTCGTCGCCGAGCCATTCAAAGAAGCAAAGTGGCTCAAAGGTCTTGTTGGTGAGATGTGCAATAAGGTGTGTTCGGTATGTGTGCATTGTGATAGCCAAAGTGCAATGCACTTGGCTAAAAATCAAAATATGTTTCATAGAAGGTCCAAACACATTAATATCAAGTATCACTTTATCCGAGATGAAGTGTAGCACAAAAGGGTGATCTTGGAGAAGATTAATAATAGTGAAAACCCGGTCGACATGATGACAAAGTCATTGCCTACAACCAAGTTTGAAATGTGTGTTGACTTGGTGAGTCTAGCTCCTTGCTTGATGTGATGCCCTTCTTTTGGGGCATTTAGGTGTGTATGTTATTTAAGCTTGTTTTTGTATTCTTGTAAGATGAAGAGGATTGACGAATGCTTTGACTTGGGTGAACTCAAGTCAAAGTGGAGATTGTTATGAATATGTTGACTTGAGTGCACATTTGATTTGTGCATTCATGGGTGACTTATGTAATGAAATCCTATAGAGGTCATGAATGGGCTTTAAGTTAATAACTTAATGTATGTGTTGAATGTGAGTCGTTGAATTGATTAGACACTTAATTGAGGTTTTTATGATGAGTTCTGAAGAAATTGTAAAGATGCTTTACGATGCAAGTCGAGTAGAAACTGTCCAGGAGGGACTTGATGGTCGCTTAACCACCGCTCGAACCAAGCGAAATGTTTTGTTTGGTCGAGCAACAAGTTAGAATGTATACAATAGCTTCTATTTCTCCGCTCGACCCGCTCGCTCGACCCACCTGTTCGCTCGACCTGGTTGAGCAGATCCTCTGACACCATAGGATGCTGTTTTTCGACGGATCAAGTGCTTGGGGAAGTTACAACAATTGAATACCAGCTGATTAGTTCTCTTAATGCTGTTTATTATGCAATTTACTAAATATATTAATCATGTGTAACTCCTAGTGTATCTAGCATTATTAATAGTGAGCTAGAGTGATCATCCAAACACATCAATCACAAACCTGTTAGCCTAAACACATAGCCTTTTGTTTATCTGATCTCTTACTTAATTGTAATACTTTATTGTAAGAGTGTTTTCTCATTAAAATAATACAAGCAAGCAACTACACACCACGAAGCACGTAGCCATCATTTGGGTGAATCTCCTTAAATCATTTTGTCACTTTTGCAATTTTATTTTCGTTCTTACATTTGTTAGTTCATTGCATTCTCTTTAGCATCGTATCGATCCTAGCAATTATTTCAAACCATCACAACATAATCATAAAACTCTCGGACCATCTTATGAAGACTAGCAGCAATTTGAATTTTATCGCATTGCTCATTAGTGAAGACTTCTTTATTTAGGAAAAACCAAGCAGCCCACAGATTAGTACATAATGCAAGCAGATCCTCATTTGATGTATGATCCATCATCTAGAGGAGAAAGGATAGCACAGATGAACGAGGAGCATCTTTATGAATGACTGTAGAAGAGGATAACTTCCACATAGGGGCAACATTTGGGCACTCATACAAAGCATGAAAAATAGTTTCTAGTTTAGAGTGGCATCTATCACAAATAGGAGAAGGAACGCAATAGCGGTTGTAGAGGACTAGCTTCGTAGCAAGAGACCCTTTACAAGCGCGCCACAAGAAATTACCAAGCTTAGGAGGGCCTGGGATCTTCCAATTCTTCACCCAAAACTTACGCATAGACTCATCAATATTATCATTTGGGCTATGCCCCAACAAGCCAAGCCAATAACCGCTCTTAACCGAGTACACTCCTAAGCTTCACCAATCAAAAGAGGAATAGAATAAATGGCATGAACAATCTATGCAGAAAACCATTGAGTAAGAATAGCGTCATTCCACACCCCATTATTGAATCAATCAAATCCGAAACTAGAAGATTGGGATGTGGGAGAGAACATGAAGATGGGACAATCATTTTACCATCAAGAGGAACTTATTTATCATTAAACACGTCCACCATAGAATCATTACCAATCCTCCAACCAAGACCTTCACTAAGGAGCGATTTAGCACCCCCAGATGCTTCACTAAGTGTAGCTCGGGTCGTAATGTAACACCCCGGCCCAACGGACCACCGGTGACTACTCATGGAGACTGTAGACGAGCCCCACAGACCAACACAAGTCTTTCCAGCGCACTTTGGCCTCACTTGTCACCCAGGAAAACTTCCCAGGAGGTCACCCATCCTAAGATTGCTCCCCACCAAGCACGCTTAACTGTGGAGTTCTTAGCAAATGGGCTCCCTAGAAAAGAAGATGCACCTTGTTGATATGAGTAGTATATCAATCCCTTTTCAATCTAATCTGGGGTATCACACATAACCTCTACGAGCTTCCAAAACCAAAAGTGTTTGAAATATCGTGCTTGGAAAACAGCAACAAGTAGTGGGTTAGAACCATGTAAAATTCTTCATGTCTGTTTAGCCAAAAGAGTCGTATTAAGAATTTTTAAATCTTGAAATCCTATGCCCCCTTTATTTATGGGTTTTGAGGATAGAAGTTGTTGATTGCTTTAACGAACTGAATCATCATACTATTTACTATTTCATAAACATTTTGTGAAAAGTGTTTCACAATGCATTTTTACAAATATGTGTCATGTGTCAACATACATGTAAAGTATATAACAACATTATATGGTATCATTGAAGATTTTTCAACTACTACTACTTTCAATGGTCATCAAGAACATTTGAATTTATTAATTTTAGTATTTCTTTCTAGAATTTAATTTTAGCATCCAGTTATTTGGAAATATTTAATTATAATATCTATTCAAGTGTATAACTATGATACCTTCATTAACACTTTGAGTTTTATTAATATAATTTTTATGATTACATTTAGTACAAATTTGCTAATGCTTAATTGATAACTATCAAGCATATCCGAGAAGTGGTAAAAGGTTTTTATGATGACTTTGCTAAATTTTGGTCAAAGGTTCTACATATTATGAACTCCTACAATCTGTAATAAACAAAAGTATGAATCGTGCATAGCACGGGTATAATCCTAGTATCTTAACTAATTAGCCAAATGTTTAAGCCAACTCTTTAGTAAAAATTAATTGTTGATTGTTGGTAATTCATTGAAGAAAATAATATGTAAAAAGTTAAAAGCCAATGAAAAAAACTAATTGTAATACCTTTTGATTTTAGCTTAAAAGTAACTTTTAAACTAATTTAAAAGTTATTTATCAAAAATTTTCTTTAGCTATTGGAGTTACTAAAAAAATCAAAAGCCAAAAAAAAAAAAAATCATTTTGGCAAAAACACCCTTTAAATCGAGATCCCGTCTAAAATAGGGCAATACTATACGTCGCCACGTTTTTTCTTTGTGTCGCCACACTTTATATATTCATGAAATTTCATAACTTTATTTCTCCAAAAAAAAAACTCTCTGAATTAAAATTCAATATCGAAACACTATGACAAATCAAAATAATCACCAAAATGATTCGATAAATCGTTATTTGAAAAAAATGCTTGTATTGAAATTTGATACATGTTCACTCTTTTGTCTATAACTTTTGGTAGGAAAATCACATAATTGCAATATTTGCAATATTAGAACTTAGACTTCAAAATCATTCCAATGAATACAAGGTTTGTGGCATTAGAAACTAGAATTTAAAGTTTGCTTGCGCTAAAATTTAAAACATTTTCAATCTTTTGGGCATAACTATTTATAAAAAAAATATGAATGCAAGGTTTGTGACATTAGAAACTAGAATTTAAAATCTTTCCAACGACATATTATATGCTGGATTCCAACGACCGAACAAAAAATGACAACCGTTTAAAGTTTGCATTGATTATTAGTACATCCAGTATCATAAATTGTGCAACCAGTGAACCAGAAAATGGTATGGTCGCGTAAAATGTATATCTACGTTTATTTTCCAAATTTTTTTTCTTAAAGTTAATATTTTTCATGTTACTTTAATTATTATTAATAAATTTATGGAAAAATTACCCAGAATAATACGACCTTTCACTAATTTTCCAAGAATAATACGAACTTTCAATTAACCACCAATAATACGAACTTTGACATGCATTTTCCGCTGGCATACATGATCTGTTTATAACCGCTAGTACAAGTCTTTTTTTTGACCGTTTCTCAGCAGGTTTCAACCGGTAGTATGAACTTTCAATTAACCACCAATAATACGAGATGAAACATGCTGAGCAACGGTCAAAAAAAGAACTGTACTACTGGTTATAAACAGGTTACGTATGCCAGCGGAAAATGCATGTCAAAGTTCGTATTATTGGTGGTTAATTGAAAGTTCGTATTATTCTTGGGAAATCAGTGAAAGGTCGTATTATTCTGGGTAATTTTTCCTAAATTTATTTAATACTTCATCCGTTTCAAAATACTTGCAACACTTACCTTATTTGGCCATTTCACAATACTTGCACCATTTCTATTTTTGGCAAAAAATAATCTTATTTTATTTTCACTTTATTCTTACCTCACATATCACCATCAATCATATATCATCCCATTAATCATTTAATATACCCACAACCAATACCTACCTTCCATAAATTAATTTTTTATTTTAATTTTTTTTATTAAATTTAATTACCAACCAACTAACTTACCTTTAAAAAAATAAAAAAAATAAAAAAAAATGGTCCTTTATTAAATACCCCACCAACCGTTTCTCCTTCCCATAAATTCCAACGGCTCCCTCTCCCTCTCCCTCATGGAACACTCCAAAACCCCCCCTCCCTTTAAAAGCCCTGATCCTCCCAAAACCCTAATACCCTTCACTTCCTCCCTCTCTAAACTGCGCATCTCCCTCTCTCTCTCTAGAAACCCTACCAATCTTCAATTTTTTTCGTTTCAGATCTTAGTTTAGTTGGGTTATTTTTATGGATTCTTCTACTAATTTATACTCTTTTCCTCCTAAAATGGAGTCTTTTGATAGTGATGAAACTATCGGTTATTCTGATTCTCAAATGGAGTCTGGGTTTTCTTGTTCATCTGGTTTATACGATTTTCCTGATCCTTACTCTGATGACGAAAAAGGTTTTTTACTTTATGAAAAAAGGATACCCCCCAAAATGACCATTCGTGGTAGAAATAATGAGCATTTCTAACCCTTACTCTGTTTTTATGTCGATTTTTATGTTGATTTAAAGATCTATTTATGTTGATTTTATGTTTTTTTTTATGCATGGTGATTTTATGATCTGATTTCTATTTATGGTCTGATTTTTGTGCATGTTGATTTAAAGATCTGTTTATCATGATTTTTATATGTCGATTTTCATGTTGATTTAAAGATCTGTTTATGCTTATTTTATGGTCTGATTTTTATGCATGTTGATTTAAAGATCTGTTTATCATGATTTTTATGTCGATTTTCATGTTGATTTAAAGATCTGTTTATGCTTATTTTATGGTCTGATTTTTATGCATGTTGATTTAAAGATCAGTTTATCATGATTTTTATGTTGATTTTCATGTTGATTTAAAGATCTGTTTATGCTTATTTTATGTCTGATTTTTATGCATGTTGATTTAAAGATCTGTTTATCATGATTTTTATGTCGATTTTCATGTTGATTTAAAGATCTGTTTATGCTTATTTTATGTCTGATTTTTATGCATGTTGATTTAAAGATCTGTTTATTATGATTTTTATGTCGATTTTTATGTTGATTTAAAGATCTGTTTATGTTGATTTTATGTCTGATTTTTATGCATGTTGATTTTATGATCTGATTTCTGTTTATGATCTGATTTTTATGTATGTTCATTTAAAGATCTGATTATTAGTTCTGTTTATATTCATGTTTAAGTTTTAAAAGCTGTTCTGTTTAATGTCGAATTTTAAGATCTCGATTTTTATGTTTATGTTTTAAAAGCTGTTATGTTTTAAGATCTTGTTTTGAACACACCTTTATGGCTCTTCTTCTTCCCATGTGAATAAGTAAAACCTTTGTGTCTCTCGACTCATATAAAACCATTTCTCGTCTATGCGTACCATGTTGTACATTAAACCAAACTTGGGCAGTGTGTTTACTGTTGCCGGATTAACTTGAGATAAAATAAAATTAAGTCGATTAACTTTGTGCTCATGTGACAACTTTGGTTTGATTGAATTTGTGTGGGATCTAAGGTCCCCAGCCTTTAACATTCGATACACTGATGACCCATTTTCATCTCACTAGCAATTGCTCTAATAGTTGTTCTTTTCTCAATTGGAATTGCATTGAGTGCTTCCATGTTAAAAACATTTTTTTTCCTTCCAACCCTTCCCCTCTTCTTACTTCTAACATCAATAACACCTCCATTGGCTATGGATGTTTTGGCACTTTCCCATAGCCTCCAAACAGTCCAACGCGACACATTATTTGCAAGAGCTGTTGCCTTTATACTCCCTTTAGGCAAGATAATATTTGGGGGTTGACAAAGGCAAGTTAATTGTTGAACAATCAACTTCCTTTTTTCAACAGTGAGTTCCCTACTAATTGTTGTTGTTTGGTTATTTGCTGGATGGTTGGGTTCTGAACTATTGTTGTTTGGCTCTGTTGTATTGTTGCTGTTTGGCCTTGTTGTGCTGATGTTTGGGAATTAAAACACAAATCTAAACTGACATCAATATTCCCATAGGTTTCACTTGTGTAATCTTCAAAAACATCATAATCATCAATTAACCCTAATTGTTCAAAGTAAGAAATAAATACCTCAATGTCGGGATCGAAATTCTCATCAACATTTGTGTCATCCATCTTGTTTGTTTATCTTCAAAACTGTTCAATTAATCCCTTCCCCAATTAATTAAATGCCTCTTTTTTAGAGGTGATGATTAAGATCGGGTTAGACCCTCAAGACTTTGAAGTTGAAGCTCAAAGAGTCAAGGAAAATGCTGAAAAATTAAAGGAAAAAAAAAACTTAACGAAAATGCTAGGATTTTAATGGAAGCTCAAAGATGGAAGGGAAATGTGGGGAAATCATTAGTCCCAAAGTGATAATGCCTTTATATAGGCTATGTAATTTCTGGATTGTATTTTGGTGGGTAAATTTAAAATTTGGCTATTAAGTGTATTTTGGATTGTATTTTGGGTTAAGTGTGTTTGTGGGTATTAAATTTGGGAGGGAAAATCAGTTTATATGGACTGTTTTAGTAGGAAAATTAAAGCTGCAGTTTGTTTTTTTTTTTTTTATTAAAATATGTTAATTTTAATAATATTAAAATCAACCAAATCCACTAACTTCTGAAAAAACAGACTGATGTGACATGCCCTTAATTTCTGTGCCATTAGTGTATGGTGCAACTAAAACGGAACAGAGGAAGTAATAATAATGATTGATTGTATTAAAATAACCATCCTATTCCCATGTTGTACACTTGTACTAGAAGATCCAATTTTCCACCGATAGAGGAGTAAAAAACGCAGTAATAAGACTGACCACAAGCCAACCTACCGATTCACAGGAAATGTCGTTGTATCTTTAACCATCACAAATTCTACCTTCCCTTCTAAATTCTTATAGAAAAGGAGTATCATTTTCTTGATCATTCAAATTCAAACAAATATCAGAATCAAAATATGTCGGTTTTGAATCCCCAAAACCCAACATCATCAGACCTTCATGTGGCTGTATTTGGGTTTCCATTCGGAACCCATGCCACACCCCTTTTCAACATTACTAAGAAGCTATCCTCACTTGCACCCAATATCATTTTCTCATTTTTCAGTACTAATCAGTCTAATCATAAAACTTTTTCAAGCTCTAAAAATGGTGAACATTTTCCGAACATTAAGGTTTATGATATTTGGGATGGGCTGCCTGAAGGGTATGTTTTTAAGGGAAATCCTTTGGAGATGATTGAGTATTTTATGGTTTCAGCCCCTGATTCGTTGCGAAAGGCGGTTTCCGTGGCGGAGGAGGAGATAGGGATGAAGGTGAATTGTATGATTGGGGATGCTTTCTTGTGGTTTGTTGTGGAAATGGCTCGAGAGAAAGGTGTCAATTGGGTTCCTGTTTTCATGTCTCAAGAACATTCACTTTCATGTCATGTTTATACTGATCTTATTCGGGAAAAAGTTGGAATTCAAGGTATATCAATCTCATTTATATTCTGATTTGTTTCCTTTTGAATGTTATGTGTCTTTTTGTTTTGGTAAATTTAATGAAGGGATGAATGCCTATGGAATTTATGCGTGATATGTTTTCAAGAAAAAGAAAAAGAAAACGAAAATCCCACTTGGACCCCCTTATGCGGGATACCGGGAAGGTCCATTACATTTACCTTTTTATTTCAAATGAAATGCTTGTACGTCCTGAGTGACAGTTCTGATTTATGTATCCATGAAATTGAAGTCAATATAGTCCCAAGATTTGAGAGGCCGGGGCAAAATATTATTTATGTCTCCTAAATATTACCTATCATTGCAAAGTTTGTATGAGACCATCACACCATGAAATGAGCTCATGTATTTGTCGAATTAATCATTTTATGATTGTGTTATCACTTTAAGGCTATAAGTGATCAATTTAAGACTATAAAGTGCGATTACTTACAAATCGTACGTGATCACTTTTAGGTTACAAGTGATCACGTGGTCTCATTTAAGAATTTGTGTAACAATTAAAGCGCCCGCAGCACAAGCCCTTCTTGCCCCCTTATAGAGTTGGCTCTGCTTGACAACAGTTCTTGCTTATGTTTCAAATTGCATAAGATGAATTATTTTGTTCGAGTACAAGGTAGGCTGAGAATAAGGGAGAGGTTGATAAATTTGGAAGTGTTAATAAATTTCAATTGGAGAGGTTGAAATGATTGTTGTTTATGTTAAATTATTAAGCTAACAATGAATTGATGTACAGATATTGCTGAAAGAAAGAAAGATGAAGTGTTAGAATTCATTCCAGGAATGTCAAAGATCAGAGTAGGAGATTTACCACAGGGTGTAGTTGTTGGAGATTTGGAATCCATTTTCTCAAAGATTGTTCACCAAATGGGTCGAGTATTGCCTCGCGCGACAGCAGTTTGTGTTAGTTCGTGTGACGAATTCGAGTCAGAGACACTAAAAGATCTGAAGTCCAAGCTACCAAACTTGCTTTGTGTTGGACCACCAAGTTTGATAATGCCATCCTCAAATACTACTACTACTAGTGATCAAAACATATGCCTAGCTTGGCTTGACAAACAGCTAGAGACAGATTCAGTTGTTGCTTATGTTAGTTTTGGCTCAGTTGTGACCCCTAATCCTGCTGAGATTGCTGCTCTAGCTCATGGTTTGGAAGCAAGTGGACTCAGCTTTTTATGGTCTCTTAAGGACAATCTCAAGGTAACTACTACTATTTTTCTACCCTCAATTTCTTTCAATTATTAGAATTCCGATTCAAATCTACGATCTTACAACTCAAAAATAGCGACCGATCAGGATTGTAGGTAGGATCTTGATGTGGTAGAATCATGCGATCCTACTTAGCTCAAGAATTTAGGTGGTAGAATCATAACACGATTCTACGATCCAACGACTCAACAACTCAAAAAAAATATATAAAAGTTAGATTATTTAGAAAAAATCAATAATAAAGATTGTTTACAGCAAATATAGATCTAAGTTTTTTTTACATTTACAGGAGCATCTACCACAAGGATTCATTGAGAACAACAAGCAAAAAGGCAAAGGGATGATAGTAGATTGGGCGCCACAAACACAAGTATTGGCCCATAAAGCAGTTGGTGTGTTTATAACTCATTTTGGGTGCAACTCCATAATGGAAAGTATAGCTGCTGGTGTCCCCATGATCGGAAGGCCATTTATCGGTGAGCAAAAGTTGAACGGACGACTGGTGGAGGCTATGTGGGAGATCGGTTTGGAAGTCGAAGGCGGAGTGTTCACCAAGGATGGTATAATTAAGGGGTTGGATCAAATTCTAAAGGGTGATCAAGCTCTCAAAATGAAACAAAACATTGCTGCCCTTAAAACACTTTTAGAAAAGGCCATCAGTCCACAAGGAAGCTGCAATCATAATTTTAACAAGTTGTTGAATATAGTGACCATGAACCTATAAATGGAGTTTTTTTTTTTTTTATTTTCTTTTGTTATGTACTTTATTTAATTCAATTTGCTTTATTGAATACACTTTTATTTTATTTTAAGACAAGATATTTTGGTAAGGTTATTGTTTAGACAATAGATAGATATTGCTACGTCAAATGTGACCATTCAAGGATGCAAAAGGTGACATTTGAATGGTGGCCAGATAGTTGTGGAGATAATATAATTCTACGGAATGGAGATGTTCATCTAAACCCATTATGGGTCCCCGGGGCACGGAGATAATTTTTTTGACATTTTTTTTAATCTTAATTTTAACCTTTATGTTCAAAATTTTGATTTTTTTAGGTATTTTCATTCTTAATCTTGATCTTAATCCTAATTTTTATGTTATAATATTTGATTTTAATCTTAATCTTAATCTTATATTGTTAATCCTGTTGTTCTAATCTTTATTCTTAACCTTGATTCTTATTGCATATTATGTTTTTAGGTATTTGGTTAGAACCTCACGTGAGTTACTGAATAACAATGTCATCTTATTTTGATTGAAGCTAGAATGCAAATCTAAAGTCACGAGTCTTGGTTTGGGGTGAATAGATTTGACTTTGTTGCTTAATTCATTTTATAAATGTTAAGTTTTAGGTGAATTCAAGATTCAGGTTGACTGAATAACAAAACACCATGGTTGACTTTTTCGATTGATCAATATGAGTCTTAAGTGAGTGGTTGACTACCCCTCCGAGCTCCCTCTTCTTTGTTTTGTTGAGGAATTGCTTACTATTAAACATTTTTCATGGTTTAAGAGATTGTTTCACAAAGATGATATCTACTGCTCACACTAGCTAATTTCATCCATTCGTTGGTGCCCCAGGGAACTCTAAACCCTAGATCTGCCACTGTCCAAACCCTTCCTTCTCCATAGCGACTACTGAAAGCATATCTTCTAAATCTGATTCATTCTTTCGTATGGTCGTTTGTGGTAGGATGGAACACTGTGCTCTTCAACAATTGAGCTGCCAAAGCTCCTTGCAAGGATTCCTAGAAGTGTGAGGAAGATCTAACGTCTCAATCAAAGACAATATTCCTTGGAACTCCATGGAATTATACTACGGTTATTATATATGCCTTGGCTAGCTACTCTATCTCCAATTTTTTGTTCATTGGAATATTTTGTAAATAATCGCTCATAAGACATCATTGTTTGCCTTGTTTTAAGGCAATAACAAAACAAAGTCCATGGATATGTCATCCTACTTTATGGAAATGTCATAAGGTAAAGCATTCCAGCAGGTCTTTTATGTTCGCTTTTCACTTTCTAGCATGTTAGGCTCTTGGATACATACTCTACGATGTTCTTCTATACCTAAGAACACAAAACATATGCTTCATATCTTAGATACATGTTATCTCCAACCGGATGGATTGAAAATTTGGCTTTGTGAGCCTCCTACATTGTCTTATACCTCTAAGTTTCACCCATGTCATATTACAATGAGTATATAATGCAATACAAATTACAATCGGGAATTTGTATCAAACCCCTTTGTATGATGACAATAAGAAATTACAAGATGATATAAAGCAATAAACTTAATGGAAGATTATTGTGTAACGACAACCGTTACCCGGAAACTTGATACGTGTTGAAGGCGTGTGCTCACTATCCTTTTGTGATATTTCCCCCACAAAGGTACTTGGGTTAGATGTTGGAAATTCACAACGAGATACAATCAACAACAATACACCCTTAGTACTTAGGATGTATACCGAAATAACAAAGTGTTTGAGAATTATGAGCAAAGGAAAGCTAAGTAAGAGTTAATTACTCTCTTAGTATAGCAAGAACAAATGAGAGGAATAAGCTCAAGAAATCAGAAAAAGGTGTTAGGATTTCTTCATCCAAAGGCACCTATTTATACTCAAGGAGTATAAGAGGAGCCTATGCTCTTAATCATCATCATAATGACCAATTCATTGCCATTGAACTAAATGCCATTATTCTAGAGAATAATGCACCTTAATACAGCCTAATTACTCAGAAATCAAGAGGATTAAGGAGTATCCTAGGCATTAAACGCATGAAAAACGGGAAGAAAAGCAACGGTCATATGGAGCCCTGACCGCCGAGTCGGCGATGGGTCCATATGGGGGACCGCCGACTCGGCGTTTGGTCACTGACCAAATCCCATTTTTCCAGAGACCAAACGCCGACTCGGCTATGGCTCTTATGGGGGGACCGCCGAGTCGGCTTTAAGCCACTGTCTAGGTCCCCCTTTTCCTTTGTTTTGGAATTCACTTTAATGTCTAACGGACCTCGTATAATAATACGTTTTGTCCCACTACTTTTAGTAGCTTTAGCGATGTATACGGACTTAATAAATCGATACGATTGGTCCCACTACCTTAGTAGTACTTGATGATTATAATATACAGGATTATTATGCACTAAATGTTCAACATGTCAAGTACACACCATTTCCCCTAAAATCTTATACTTTCATCCTCATATATAGAGAATCTTTTGGCCTAAATTTTCTTGGTCTCAATAGTGGCAAAAATCTTATATACGTTTTAATTTTTTTGACTTTATGCTATGTTTTTGAACCAAAGCACAACTAAGACGAGTGAACACAATTTGTATTCTTCTCCGTTTTATATATTAGTTGAAAAAGAGCTTTGTATTGCGATTCAGGGGGATCCACAATATAAAGTCTATTATCCATGTGTTCTGATATATTCCACTTAAACTGCAACATAAAACCTGTTATTGTAAATATAACCCTCTACGCTATGTTTTAAGAAACATTTTCTAAACATCTAATCCAAGACCGCTTACATATCATAATATGAATTATCAAATATAGAAGAATATCATAGCCTTAAAGTGTAACTTCACGTTTATAATCGAGTATGAATCACACCAAACAAAGATATTAGAACGTCAATCGACAAGTACATTCTTACTAGTAATGGATGTTGAAATGGTGTATCAATGAATAATTCAAAAAAGTTGTATATCTTATATACATCCCCCGTTCTGATTTACTTGCTACCATTGTATGGGTACAAAGATTAAGAAATTACTGTGCAATGATGAGTTATAGGTGGAAAGTTGCTTTTTTGGAATTTTTTAATATTATTTGTTGAAAAATGAAAAAGAAAAATAGGAGTAATTAGATATAGAGTAGGATAAAAATAGGAGTAGGTATAACTTTAAATGATTGATTTTATACTAAAAAGGAAATGTAGCAAGTAATATGAATTTTCCCAAAATGGAAAATGTAGCAAGTATTATGGAACGGAGGGACACCAAGTTCATTTGTTTTCATGTCTTACTATGATCAAGTGACATAATGAAGATAAATGTTTGTATGCTTTACTAAATGTTCCACGAAACATAGAGATTGATATTTTTAATTATCTAATTAAAACCTATGATCAAACAATGCAATAAAAAAACACCATACCACAATACTGATACGCATCTTATATTATTTAGTATTAATACTTTTATTTGTGATCTCAAAAGTTGGTTTCTAGTAATAGACTATGATCCCCTAAAATAATTGATTATACTCTATCCTCATAGTTGTCCAACTTATATTTTAAGAGATTATTAATAAATAAAATTCCACAAAATATAAGAAAGTTTTAGAGGCTATATAAGTTCTCTACAAGACTATAAAAACTTATAAAATTAAAGAAAAATATTTCAAAATATTTATTAAGGAATTTCCATAGATTAAACATGTAAATTAATTAAAAATTCATAATACCCAATAAAAATATTCTAAAAATGTATTAGAGGTCCAGAAGATACATGGAGTTAGTTTTAGACCATAAAGTTAAAGAAAAAAAGGCCTATGGATTTTAACTAAATTGTTTGGTCAATTTACCGATAAACCGACATAAAAATTATTAATGTCCTCAAATGTCCACGAAAAATTTGTCCAAATGTCCTCATATAATCCTACTATGTATAAGAGTGTGATACCCCATATTCACTACTACAAATCATCACTTGTGCCACTAATTATGCCACGGGAATTCAAAATCCGTGGCAAGTTTTGATCTTGCCACGGGAAAAATAGGTTTCAAGACAATATCACAACCATACCCAAGTTTTTTTCCACGGGTAAATATAATCGTGGCAAAGATGCATTTGTGCCACAAGTTATGCCACGGGTAAATACATACTGTGGCAAACAAACACTTTTACCACGGGTAAATTAATATTGTGGCAAACAAGCACTTGCGCCACAAATCTTGCCACGGGAAATTTATTTTTTTGTGGCAAACAAAAGTTGCACCAAAAATTATGTCACAACAAAATATTTATCTGACAAAAAATTTGTGCCACAAATTATGTCTCAGGTAAATACTTATGATGGAAAATAAAGACTTATAGGCCACGATTAAATAGCTATTGTGTGATTGTGTTATAAATTAGACACCTGAATTTGAATTCTTCGCAAGTTTTGATCTTGCCATTGATAGTATATTTTAAGAGTAAATTTTAAAATTAAAAAGTTTATCAATTATTTAAATTTCAAAATCTTCATTCAACTTAATTAATTAGTTCTATATTTATTAGAAAATAAGTCATTATTTTTCCTTGTCTTTTAATTTAATATATGAAAAAAAATTCTATAAACAATTATTCAATTTAATACTCATTCTAGACCTTAAACAATAATTTTAGGTAAGATTAAAGTATTTTCAACAAAAACAGAGAAAGGTTGTTTCTAACCTATTCCAAGAATTTTTCAATTTTTTAATAAGTGAAAATCAGATCTTATCATCTTCTTAAATTCAAGAACACATGAAAAATGTTTTTTTTTCAATCTCTAACCGTTACTATACAAAAACACGGAAATTCCGACTGAAATCATCATCATCATCATCATACCCAGTGTTCCCGCACATAGATACTCTATGGCCAGGGTCTGGGGAAGGAAGGTCGACGGCGTCTCATACCCATAAGGAGAGGGCGGTCATAAGAGTCCTTCGGCTCTAGAGGAGTCTTCAAGGATAGGACCTGCAAAAATCCGAAAACCTGCATCTTACACCCACGTTAGCCAAGCATAGGGATTAAAAAAAAAAAAAAAAAAAAAAAAAAAAAAAAAAAAAAAAAAAACTTATGGCCTAACTAATTTTCCGACTGACAAGCGTTAGTCGTAATTTCCGACTAAATTGCTACTAAATCAATTTTAAGTCAGAATTTTAAATTGAAAAAATAATGTATAACTAATAATATAGTAATATACGACTAATAAATAATATCGTAATATATTAATAACTGATAAATATTATCTAAGTAATATATATTAATACGAGTAATATTATTCTAACATACAACTAATTTTGTTATATTTAGGAATATTAGTTGACCAAATAATTTTAATTTTGCAACTATTTTTTTTCAATTAATTATAATTTTTTTAACTTACTTTTGATAATTTTGTTCAAGTAGTTAATAATAATAATAATAATAATAATAATAATAATAATAATAATAATAATAATAATAATAATAATAATAATATGGGATGCACTTGATTCAGTTATGCAGGTATGAGATGGTATGCTATGCCAAACAGCACACACCCCTGTGCTGCCTCATCTGCCCCTGGTATGTTGGTAGGGTTTGAGATGGGATGCTATTGTATTAGGTTGCCTATATGTTTTTTGAAGATGGTGATGTTGTTAGATCATTTTTTGGGGCCAGCTGCTCAAAGATGCAAGGTGGCAGACTGTTTAGGCTAATCTGCTACTGTTTTTTAGCAACATCCATGTGCCTTTGTTCTGTTGATGTGATTTGCAAACCCATACAGAGGGCCTCCTTTTGCTGTGCAAGTGCTGTTGCACATTGATAGTTGCTGCAATGTATCTGGTTGCTGCCCGTTCTTTTGCACAACTATGTTTTTGGGCCTAGTGCCATTTTAGGAAGTTTTGGTGTTCTATGGATGAGATCGATGTCTTGGATCTGCTATGGGCCAGTGTGCAAACCCCAGTACCTGCTGCTGCTGCTGTGATTACACTGCCCTCTTGTGCAGGTGCTGTGATCTGCCATCCACGAGCTGCTACTTGAAGCAAGCTGGTATCGTAATGGACTCACGCAAGCATTGAACTATTGATAGACTATGTGATTGTAATGATCTATTTTTGTTTTTGCACAAACCATAATGTAAAGAATATTTTTGAACTTTCTTGTAGGGGTCTTCCGTATTGTATAGGCTAGGAGATCCGTCTCTTTTTTGGAGGTGTTTGCCCAAACTTCGCGAATGATAAGGGGCATGTCCCTTGGAGCATCGTTTGGTCACTTACCTTGGTCTTGTGAACCGTTGTAAGCCTCGGCTATTTTTTCTGGCATTTTATAAAATTTACTTTGCCAAAAAAAAAAAAAAAAAAAAAATAATAATAATAATAATAATAATAATAATAATACACTAAGTGGTAGGAGTGTTATTTTATAAGTATAATAACATAATTTAAGTTATTACTAAATAACTTATGGCCTAGTGGTTGGAGTGTTGGTATGCCAACTTGAAGGTCTTGTGTTCAAATCCTACCCAAGGCATTTGTGTGTGAAAGGAATGCTACTGATTGTTAACATTAAATTCATACTACTAGTTGAATTTCCTTGTTTACGAGTCTAGTGTATAAATGATTTGTTGCCACGTGTGGTGCGCCTGGTAGACGAATATAATTTACAATGATTCACTTTATGTGACTGAAGACTATGATTAGCCACGGGTTATGCTTGCAAAACAATATAATTAGCCACAGGATCTACTGTGGCAAGAAAAAGAGTTTTTGCCACAACCATAATTTTCCCGTGGCAACAATCTAGCCACGATCACTTGTGCCACGGTAGTCTCTAACTAAAATTCCCGTGGCTAGACATCATAGCCATGGGAAATTCTTACTTGTGCCACGACTGCTACTGTGGCCCAAGTGATGATTTGTAGTAGTGATTTAGCTTGAAAAGAGATTGATAGACTACTCATATCAACAAGGTGCATCTTCTTTTCTAGGGAGCCCATTTGCTAAGAACTCCACAGTTAAGCGTGCTTGGTGGGGAGCAGTCTTAGGATGAGTGACCTCCTGGGAAGTTTTCCGGGTACGCATGAGTGAGGCCAAAGTGCGCTGGAAAGACTTGTGTTTGTCTGTGGGGCTAGTCTACAGTCTCCATGAGTAGTCACTGGTGGTCTGTTGGACCGGGGTGTTACAAAGAGTGTCTTGTAAAAGTTTTAAATCCAAACTAGTAGGTTTAATGTTTATTTTATATTTTATCATTTTTAGATTTATCGTTTTATTTAGAATTCACAATGGTCCATAGATGATTATATAAACCTATCCAATAATCAAATTATAAACCTACCGCCCATATATGATTCCCATAAAAATTATAGCTCGAAGTAATTTCATTTAGTAATTATTTTATATTTTAACATTTTACATTTTATCGGTAAGTAATTAAACACTTAGTATAAATTTATAGAAAATACCAAAAATTTATATTCTGGTCCAAACTTGAAGGAAATATATTAATATGATATTATAAATTATTTTATCTATTAAGATTATATTTAACCACCTATTATATATTAGAACATATTTTATTACTTAAAATTCTATAAATAACAATTTTAATGAAATAACTTAAAGGACATGTTAAGGATGGTAATCCCTACTTACTAGAGGAACGCAAATTACCCCTGGTCAACGGGTCAAAGGTCAAACATGCCAATCAGAGTCAACCATATCGAATGTGGTCAAATAAAGAAGATCAACAATAAGGCTGCAGTTTATTAATTTGCTCTGGTCAAAGGCACCTCTTCTGATAACTACCCGTCGTCCCGGATAACCGCCCCTGTCATGTCCCTTCTAACATAGTAATTCGCAGCGGTTATCAACACAGGAGTAACCACCCATCAAGGGTAACTTCCTGCAAACTCCTTCCTTAAATGGAACACTCTACTTCGGTAAAGAGGTTACGCAATCTAACTCTCGAAACTCACATATATTCATACTACTTCGCTGGTCTGACTTAGGCATCGAAGGGCTTTTCCAGGACATCAGCCCCCGGTTTAGTCTTCTTTGTGGCTGCAGGAACACCACACGTGGCGGTCAGATCATCGCTCTTCCCTTAATCTGAAGGTACTTCCTCCTTAGCATCCCCTTACAAATTTGACAGTTTCTTAACAGATTCAGTTTGGCTTCGTCTATGGGGACCACGAGAAGTATTAACCGTCAAAACACCTAAAACTCCACCCTAAAATACTACGATGGCACCACGTAAAGCAAACACCAAGGAAGCGTCTATAGCACGAAGCATAGATACTTCCACTTCTCAACGTGAACATCAAATGGTAACAAGACAGGATCTTGAAACACTTGCTAATTACCTCTCCCGAACTTTCGCAGAGCAGTTTCGCAATGTTACAGCCCACAACAGTAATCCACCAAGTAATCCTGATCTTACGGCTACACTGGCATCTATGGCTCAACAGATCCAGGACCTCCGAACTATGTTCACCGAACGAGAAAGAGCACCCTCTTAACCTGAACGCCATGACGCGGAAGAAAGCCACCACTCCCATTCCTGAGTCAGAACATCACAGCATCATCAGTCCATCCCTTCTAGGAGGGAAGATTCTCATATCAATACTTCTCAAAGAAGTAGAGATTTGAGGACTCATCTCAACCGCTGTCGACAGGAGAGAACCAATGATGTTCCAAGTTTTATGGACAGGAGAAGAAGTCAGAGGTCTCAAGAGACCATGGGCCCAAGTAACACCGATCAAATGGCGGAATCCCCCGTAAATCAAGGTACTCCTCATGAGAAGGAAGCGCCTATGCTGCTGAATTCTCCCTTGTCCGCGGAAGTTCTAGCCACTCCAAATCCAGCCAAGATTAAGATACCTACCATTCCTCCATTTTCAGGGACCTAGTGCCCAGAAGAACACATGATTGCATATAAGAACCTTATGGTTTTGTATACTACTGATTCAACATTGCTATGCAAATTCTTCCCGATAACCTTGACAGGCCTAGCCCTGACATGGTTCACGTCTCTTCCCAACAGAAGCATCAAAAGTTTCACTAAACTCGAGGCCAAGTTCCTCAGTCACTTCACGGCATCCCGAAGGCAGGAGAAGTCTAATTTTCATCTCCTCAGCATCACCCAACAGGAAGGCGAATCCCTCTCCGCCAATCTTCAGCGGTTCCACGACGGAGTCTTAGCGGATACTGACTTGGAAGAATCAATCGATGTCTCGGCCTTGATTAATGGCATGAAAACTCACAAACTGAATTCCAACTCCAAGAAAATCAAGTCAAAACCTATGCTGAAGCAATGAAGCGGGCCAGAAGCCTTGTTACTGCTTCCGACATATGTCATCAGTTAGATCCCTCTTCCAAGAAACGGAAGAGTGAAAAAATGTCTAAAGTAAGGGAGAAATCATCAAATCATGCCGTTGCTCCGAGAAGGGGACCTTACCGCCCTGAAACAGACCGAAAGTATCCTCCGCGAGAACTCAAGGATGACGGCTAAGAATCACGATTCAACCGTAACAGAAGGGATATCTTCTATGCTATTAGAGATGAGTTACCTCCTCCTGCTCCAATTCCCTACCCTCAGATCCGCAAGAGACAGCATTCATACTCTAATCAAGGGTCCCCCAAAGGAACAACCGTCTTGTCCTGAAATGAAGTTTGACGAAAAGTTAAGCATTCCCCTGCAACAACCACATTCTGAGCCAGTGGTTGTTACTCTCCAAATAGGCCAGATGAAGGTTCGCCGGGTTCTGGTAGACACGGGAAGTATAGTTGACCTGATCACCATGGAATGTCTACGCCAAATGAAGTATGAAGAAAAACATCTCCAACCCATGGATAGACCTTTAATTGGGTTCGGAGGAGAAAGAGTCATTCCTCTGGAACATTAGTCCTTCTGGTCAGGATTGGTGAGAAAAACCAGGGTCGAAGCTTAGCAGTCCGGTGCACAATGGTTGATGTCAAGTTTGCTTACAACGCCATCATGGGACTTCCTCTGATCAACAAGGTTAAAGTCGTGATATCAACCCATCAGTTGCTCCTGCAATATGAACGAGATGATGCTTCGGTGGGCATATTAAGAGGCGACCAGAATTCTGCTAGAGAGTGCCTCATCAA
Source organism: Amaranthus palmeri (assembly GCA_019776075.1). Taxonomy (NCBI): domain Eukaryota; kingdom Viridiplantae; phylum Streptophyta; class Magnoliopsida; order Caryophyllales; family Amaranthaceae; genus Amaranthus; species Amaranthus palmeri. The sequence goes on along the minus strand of JAAKBH010000060.1, from coordinate 365,837 downwards.
CGCCTTGAAAAGCAATGATCCGATTCAAGAATGCGGACAGAAAAGAAAACTAGAAGAAGCGTCTATCTTCAACATTCGGATCCTTTCCCAAAGACCGGAGCCTTCTGACAAACACAAAGAAGTTGACATATGGGGGAAGGGAGAGATGATCAGGATAGGAGCTAACCTTGATACAGAAGTAAGGAAGGAATTGTTGGAGGTCATTTCAGAATTTCGAGACATCTTTGCTTTCAATGTCTCAGAATTGCCTGGGATTCCGAAAGATGTCATGTGTCATAAACTCGACATCCAACCCGGGTACAAACCAGTGAAACAAAAGTTGAGACATCAGGGCAAAGAAAGAATAGAGGCAGCAAAAGCAAAAGTACAAAAGCTCCTCAAAGCGAATTTCATTCGTGAATGTCAATACTCTGATTGGCTCTCGAATGTGGTGTTAGTTAAGAAGCCCAATGGCAAGTGGAGGATGTGTGTGAACTTCACTGACTTGAACAAAGCATGTCCGAAGGATGATTACCCACTACCAAAGATATATCGCCTAGTCGACTCTACCACTGGCCACGCCCTCCTAAGTTTCATGGATGCCAACGCGGGATATCATTAAATCCCTCTGGCAAAAGAAGACCAACCTCATACTACCTTTATCACAAATGCCGGTGTTTACTGCTACAAAGTCATGCCCTTTGGACTTAAAAACACCGGCGCTACCTACCAGAGGATGGTCAATAAGGTGTTCAACGCCCAGATTGGAAGGAACTTAGAGGTATATGTTGATGACATGATTACAAAGAGCAAAGAATCCAAGCATCATGCTGTTGATCTCTAAGAAACATTCCTCACCCTCAAAAACCATGTCATGCGCTTAAATCCTGAAAAGTGCGTGTTTGGGGTGACTGGAGGAAAGTGCTTGAGTTTCCTCGTAGAGGAAAGGGGAATAGAGGCTAATCCAGACAAAATTCAAGCCATTTTGAACATGCAATCGCCGAAATCCGTAAAAGAAGTCCAGAAACTTACCGGTTGCATAGCAACACTTTGAAGATTCATGTCTAAGTCAACGGACAAGTGCTCACCCTTCTTCAAAACTCTCAAAAGGCAAACATTTGAATGGAATCACGAAGCAGAAGAAGCCTTCCAAAGTCTCAAGAAACATTTGGCTGATCTACCCAAACTCGTCTCTCCCCTATCAGGTGAAGTGTTGTATCTTTATGTAGCAATTTTTGACTATTCTCTTAGTGTTGTACTTGTCACTGAAAGAGAAGGGAAACAACTTTCCATTTACTACATAAGTTACGCGTATAAGGGATCCGAGGCCAATTACAGTGAGATCGAAAAAATAATCTATGTAGTGGTGATGGCTAGCCAGAAATTGAAACCCTACTTCCAATCACATTAAATCCGTGTCCGAACAAGTCAACCCCTGAAAAAGATTTTGGAGGGGAGGAACCAATCTTCCAGGGTTATTGATTGGTCCAATCAGTTAGCAGATTTTAGCATTTAGATCGAACCTCGCACAGCAATCAAGGCCCAAGCCCTTGCCTATTTTATAGCTGAAACGACAGGGTCTACATCCTGTGATCCTAATCAAGAATGGAAACTTTATGTTGATGGCTCCTCCACCAGAACCTCTAGCGGGGCGGGCATCATCATAATCTATTCAGCAGGTGTTAAGCTTCAAACAATGAGGCCGAATATGAAGCATTAATACTGGGAATCAACATATGCCACAATTCAGGTGCTAAGGTCCTTTCAGCCTACTCTGACTCCCAGCTCATTGTGGGACAAGTGAATGGGGAATATGAGGCCAAAGGTGATAGCATGAAGATGTACTTGCAAAGGGTCAAATCCCTGATTGAACCGATACATTTCAACATCAGCCATATTCCCAGATCTGAAAACGCCCAAGCGGATGCATTAGCCAAGCTAGCCAGTTCAGCAGATGGACCAAAAGCCCGCAATATCACGTGTGAAGTTTTACCTGCACCAAGCATCAATCAGGAAGTTACCATGATAGACAAAATCAACACTTGGATGGATCCCTTCATCCAATACTTCAAAGAGGGATTCCTCCCTGAAGATCCTTCACAAGCTCCTCTGTTCCTGAAAAAAGTGAAGTGGTTTGAATTTTTTGAATAGAATCTATACAAAAAGAGTTTTACACACCTGCTGCTCAAGTGTGTAACTCCTGAAGATGGCAACTTCAATCTCCGATAAATTCATGAAGGAGGATGCGACATTCCTCAGGGAGTCAGGACTATCATCAATAAAGTCCTAAGGAGTGGCCATTATTGGCCAACATTGAAGGAAGATGCTGAAAGATTGGTTAAAGCCTGTGAAAAAGGCCAATATTTTGCAAAAGTTCCAAGGAAGCCATCCAACTATCTTACCACAATTCAAGCTATGCTCCCCTTCGACAAATGGGGGCTTGATCTCTTGGGGCCATTCCCACCAGTAAAGGGCCAACGGTAATTCATCATAGTTGTTGTAGATTACTTCTCAAAGTACGTGGAGGCTGAACCTCTGAGCTCCATAACAGATAAACAGGTACGTCAATTTATTTGGCGTAACATCATTACAAGATATGGCATACCTAGGATTATGATCACTGATAATGGCCGTCAATTCATAAACAAGAACACCCTTGACTATTGTGATAAATTCAAGATACAAATAAGATTTAGTTCAGTGTCAAGGCCTCAAACAAATGGCCAAGTGGAATCTGCCAATAAAACGATCTTGTCCAGTATTAAAAAGAAGATAGAAGGTTCTAAGGGTTCTTGGGATGAAGACACTAGTGGAAAAAAAGCTATTGGCTGCTAAACATTAGCTGGGAACCGCAGCCTTCACTACAAAAAAACTAGTTTTTAGCAACAAGTTTTAGCAACGACTTAAAAAAAAGTCGTTGCAAAAAATGGATGTCGTTTCAAAATCATTTTTCTGTTACTAATTTAATGTTGCCATATCCAAAATTTCATTTCCCTCCACCAAAAATCAGCGCGGGATCTGAAAAAATGTGTTTTTGGTTTTTGCAACAACACCTGTCGTTGCTAAAAAATATTATTAGATATAGCAACAACATTAGTCGTTGCAAAAAACATTCCAGCTATTGCAATAACATTTACGTTGCTAAAGATATTAGGTATATTTTATTAAACCTAATTTGTTTATTTTCACACCATTTCATTCATCCGCCATTTGTGCTTCTCACCTCGTGCTGCTGGACCTGCGAACTCCACTCGTGGCTGTGCACCTCGTCCTCCACCGTACTCCACCGTCCTCCACTGTCATCCACCGTTCTCCACCGTCCTCCACTGCTATCCACCGTCCTCTTCTTTTATTGTCCTCCATTTGTGTGTTCTCTGCTGTGACTATTCGGTTCATCCACCAAGCAGAGAAATTTTCGTTACCGTCATCCTCCGTTCTCTGCTGTGAGTGTTTGGTTTACTTTTTTTCTACTTTTTTGCTTTTTAATGTTAATTTTGTCTAGCATTGATTTTGCTCAATTTATTTTGCTCAATTTGTCTGTGAATGAACGAACCCTAATTTTTATGTGAATTGCTCAGCTTAGTTGGTATTTCAATTGCTAGACAATACCAATTTGATTTGTGGTGTCCAGGCATTTCGGTGGTAATCCAGTAAATTTTTAGTAGTTGTTAAGTTTATGCTTTGACTCAGACATGATTTAGTTTTAGAGCATTGCTATTTTATTTATGTCTGCATTTTAATTCTCACGAAAAATATAATGTTAAACTTATTGAGTTTGTGATTTAATGAATTTGAAGTGCAAAAGTCGAAGAATGAGAAAGGATTGAAAATAGTGGATATGCTAAGGAAATCAAGTCAATTTATCTTATTAAATAACGTTTGAAGGTAATTTATATGCTCTAACTTTATGCACTTTCGTCTTTAAGGTGTTTATCATAATCACTTTTTAGTTGGTTTATTAGAATATTTTCTTAATTTGATGAATGTTTTCTGTTATTGGGGAAGTGAATGGGTTGGTCGTGTTATGAGATCTTAGCTTTATATGATGTCACTGGTTTTGTTTGAATATTATCTAGCAATTTTATTTCCTAGGTTTTGTTATTAGAGATGAATTGAAATTGACTATAATGGTAATGGTAATGGTAATGGTAAAAGTCACATAGGAGGTTCTGAGCATGTTCAACATTTTCGACTGCACAGGGCCTAAAAGTTTGAGAGCCTCAGTATTAAATTACATAGTAGAATATGTTAAATTTGTTTGAAAAATATCATATTTTTGCTCCGCCCTTGAACATCCGTAATTTTGCAACCGTAATGTTGTACTATGATTCATGTAGTGTAAATGTGGGCTGTGAAGGCCCTATATGGGTGCAAACTCAGTGGCAGACCTATATGGGTGCATACTTAGTTACAGACCTATTTTGGTGCATAGGGGTGTAATGACCCTGAAAAATAATTTGTTGAAACTTTTAAGGGGATAATAAAATATTGAATTGAAAGTGAGAGCTTCACCAAATAAATATGAATGGTCGAACACATTTTGGACATTCACGATGTAAACCAAACCAGACCGAACCATAATTTTGTTGTTTTTTTCGTTCTCTATGATTGTACATGATTATGAGTTTCATAGATAATGGGTATGAATTATGATCAAAGATTTTAACTTTGAAATTTATATTAGGGAAATGCAAGCTCTTTTCATAGATGATTGTGTGCTTCATTCTGAGATTGTTTTGTTTATTAATTTGATTCAATGTGATGTTGGGCAGGTGGAATAGTTGGAACTTTTTTGCGTGCAATATACAGTCATCAAGGAGACAGGTATAATTGTTTGAAGGTTAATTTATCATTTTATAATTTGTCTAAAGTGTAATTCTGATTCATAGTCATTTATTTAATTTTGAATGCTAAGTTGAAGCTTAGGCTTCGTAATGTTCATGGTTTACTGTTATAACATGAGATTTGTGCTTCAAATTTGTTGAGTTGATGGTGGATGAGATCCTGTGGAGTTTGGTGGCTTACTGGCTTTTGTCCTAGGATTGGACTTTAACCCTCTTAGTGTTGGGATTGATATTTTAGTGAAAGTTTGGGTTTTGTTAGCGTAATTGTAATCAATACTTGTTTAACTGTAATGGCTATTAGTACTCGTTGATTTTTATTCTAGTATTATCCATGTCATTGGAAAAATTTAGTAATTGTTCTCATTTTGTTTCTCTTGATTTTTATTCTTGATTATTTCTGATTTATTCATTTTGCAAAATTCAGTTAGTTGTTGTTTTTGTCGTAATTGCCTTTTGTACAGATTCAATGCAATTTATTATAAATATTCTTTGTTGTTATGTTTATGAATTGTTATATTTTGAATTTAGGAAATGAATTTGAATAAGGAATGGGTCAAAGTAAAAGATCGTTCATCCTCCTTTTATGTAAATGGTGTCGACGAGTTTTTAAAATTTGCTCTTTCTAATGCAAGTGAAGACGACAAAGAGAGTGCTACTATTAGGTGTCCTTGTAATAGTTGTCGCAACATATTTTTGAAAACAAAATGTGATGTAAAATTAGACTTGCTCAAGAAAGGAATATATGAGAAGTACACTTTATGGGATCTTCATGGGGAAAAATTAAATGAGTCAAGTGACAAGGAAAACTCCAACGAGTTTGATGACACTGATAATATTTTCACAATGTTGCAAGATGCGTGTGGAGTAGGTGGTATAAATTTTGGGAGTAATGAAGAGGTTTTAAATAATGTTAATGAGTCAGAAGAACCTAATGAAAATGCAAATATATATATATATATATATATATATATATATATATATATATATATATATATATATATATATATATATATATATATATATATATATATATATATATATATATATATATATATATATATGGATATATATATATATATATATATATGTATATATATATATATATATATATATATATATATATATATATATATATATATATATATATATATATATATATATATATATATATATATATATATATATATATATATATATATACACACACACACATATATATATATGTGTGTGTGTGTGTGTGCGTGCGTGTGTGTGTGCATGTGTGTGTGTGTATATATATGATCAAATGAGAAGGATTTTTGTTTGATTTTATTTTGTTACTATATACAAAAAAGGCTACGATGTTATAAAGTTTGAACATTCTAAAAAATTGTCATAGTTACGTTTCTGTGTAACATAGTTACTTTTACAATTATGTGTTTTTGGCTAAATCGTGACCATAGATTTTTTTTTTTAGTTTATTAAAATCAAGGGTGTAGGTAGACGGTTTCAGTACGACGCATTTCTAACTAAAATACAACATGCTCGAGGTTTAGAATTAATAATTACATGTCCTTTACAACCGACTTTTTGTTATATAATAATCACGAATTCTTATTCGACGTCTTTACAAAAGACGTCTCAAGTTTAGGGTAGGCAATATTTAAATTTTAAAAAAAAAACTAAACTTTCTAAACAATGCTTTTGAACATCCCATTTTCAGTTTTCTTTTTTCTTTTTTCTGACAAAACTACTCATCTTCCCCTCTCAAACTCCATTTGTGGTTTTCAATCTCATTCTTCTTCTCTGAAACACCGTTGTTGTTTATTCTTTATTTATCTTAAATTTACTATTAGCCTCCTCCTTAGTTTCTGTGGCCAAGACTATATCATCGGCGAAAAGCATTCACCATGGTACGGTTTCCCAGATGGATTTTGAGATTTCATCCATAATCACCGCAAAGATGAAAGGACTAAGTGATGATCCCTGATGTAGGCCCACTCTAATACTGAAAGACTCTGTTAGCCCCACCGGTGTCTGAATGTTGGTCGAAACTCCATCATACATGTCCTGTATTACCTCAATATATCTTGACGTAATACCTCTTTTCTTGAGGCTATCCCAAACGATGTTTCGTGGTATGCTATCATATGCTTTCTCCAGGTCGATGAACACGAGATGCAAATCCTTCTTTCGCTCCCGATACTTTTCCATCAATCTCCTCAAAATATGAATCGCCTTAGTAGTTGATCTCCCCGGCATGAAACCACACTGGTTCTCCCTAATAACCGTCTCCCGTCTAACTCTTCTCTCAATAACTCTTTCCCACAATTTCATAGTGTGGCTTAGGAGTTTGATACCCCTATAGTTCCAAGTTCAAATATCTGGGTTCAGTAATTCAGAACAATGGGGAAATTGAGGGTGACTTTACTAACCGTATACAGACAGGTTGGCTCAAGTGGAGAGCAGCGACTGGGGTGCTTTGTGATAAAAGATTTCCTAGTAGACTAAAAGGGAAATTCTACCGCGTTGCGATTAGGCCGGCTTTGTTGTACGGAACAGAGTGCTGGCCTGTAAAGAAGGCTTTCGAGCAGAGAATGGATATAACAGAAATGCGCATGCTGAGATGGATGTGCGGTAAGACAAGGATGGATAGGATTAGAAATCAGGAGTTTAGGGAGAAATTAGGGGTTGCACCTCTCTCTGCAAAGATGCGGGAGAACAGACTCAGATGGTTTGGGCATGTGCAGAGAAGCACCCATGACGCCCCAGTGAGAAGGGTTGAACGCATCATAGTGGAGGGCAAGAGAAGCCGGGGAAGACCTAAGAGGACGTGGGAGGAGCAGATTAACAGCGATCTGCTCGCACTACACCTCTCTAAGGACCTGACCAGAGATGGAGCCACATGGCGGCGCCTTATTCACGTCCTATATTACTAGACTTGTTTGTTACTATTTTGTGTCTTTCGTCATCGCTATTCACTATCGTTTATACATTTTTAAATGATCCCTATGCTTGGCTAACGTGGGTGTAAGATGCAAGTTTCAGATGTTTGCAGGTCCTATACTTAAAGACTACTATAGAGCCGAAGGACTCTTATGACCGCCCTCTCCTTCTGGGTATGAGACGCCGTCGACCTTCCTTCCCCGGACCCTGACCATAGAGTATCTATGTATGGGAACACTGGGTATGATGATGATGATGATGATGATGATGATGATGATGATATTTCCAAAACCATCAAAGTTATGTACTTATACTTCAGCATTTTCGTTTGTAAAACTTTAATTTTCATTTTTTAGGTTGATTGTGTTATATATTAGTTGGATTTACAATTTTCTGATTTTAAATTAAGCTTCATTAATAGTGTAAATACCAATGTTTATGAATACAGCAAAATTTTGATATAATACTAATTGATATTATAACCATTACATACACTAGTGGAAAAAAACTCATTTGCTGCGGTTTTTTAGTGGGTATTGGCTGCGGTTTTGTCTCGCAGCCCTTGGAGTAGCAGCAAATGAGAAATCGTTATTGGCTGCGGACATTAAAACCGCAGCCCTTTAGTCATTTTACAAAATTAAAAAAAAAAAATGGGCTGCGGACATATATACAAGAACCGCAGCCCTTAAGTCATTTTAAAAAATAAAAAAAAATCAAAATCTCAAAATGAACCAAGAACTCTTCATCTTCATCGTCATAAACAGATTTGAACAAATCTCAAAAATTAGAACAGATCGAAAATTACAAACAAAAATCGACATAAACAGATCGAAAATTACAAACAAAAATCAACATAAACAGATCGAAAAAAAAATTAGAACAGAACGAAAATTACAAACAAAAATCAACATAAACAGAACGAAAATTATAAACAAAAATCAACATAAACAGATCGAAAATTAGAACAAATCTCAAAAACGAAAACAAAAACGAGGCTTTGAACAAATCTCAAAAATTAGAACAAATCGAAAATTACAGATCGACATAAACCTTCATTACAGATCGACATAAACCTTCATTGAAGTTCTTCATAAGTTAGGGTTTGAAGTCTTTGAAGTTCATTACAGATCGAAAAACCTTCATTACAGATCGTCATCTTTGAAGTTCTTCATAAGTTAGGGTTTGAAGTCTTCATTACAGATCGACATAAACCTACATTACAGATCGAGGAAGAAGAAATCGACATAAATTCTTCATTACAAATCGAGGAAGAAGAAGAGAAATCGGCTGGGCTGGGCTGGGCTTTGAAATTCTTCAAAGTTAGGGTTTCTTCAAAGTTAGAACAGATCGAAAATAAGGTTGAGAGAAGTTATTCAAATTTGAGAGGCTTTGAAATTTTGATTGAGAGAAGTTTTTCATAGGCTTTGAAGTTTTGAAGAAGAGATCAGAGAGATTAGAGAAGGTAGGCGCGCCGTTTGAAGTTTTGAGGAAGAGATCAAAGTTAGGGTTTCTTCAAAGACTTTAGGGTTTTGAAAATTAAAATGCCTTATATACTAACGGCTGGTCAGTTGGGAATTAAAAAATAAAATCAATTTTTTTTTTTTTAATTATGGGCAAGGGCTGCGAACATACCATAAAACCGCAGCCCCTTTACAATTTTTTTTTTTTTTAAATTTCCTTTATTTATTTTCGAATGATTAAGGGCTGCGGACACATAAAAAACCGCAGCCCTTTCTTTATTATACTTTTTGAAACAAATTGGGGCTGCGGTTAAGGGTAAAAACCGCAGCCCTTGTTAATTTTTTTTTTACCACATTTTTTTTACTCATATTGGCTGCGTGTTCCTAAAAACCGCAGCCAATAAGTAGCAGCCAATAGCTTTTTTTCCACTAGTGATATTTGCAGTTATATTTGGGTTATAACCATTACATATTTGCAGTTAAGCTTCATTAATAGTGTAAATACCAATGTTTATGAAGACAACAAAATTTTGATATAATACTAATTGATATTATAACCATTACATAATATATTTGGGGTTATAACCATTATGTATTTGCAGTTATACCATAACTAGATAATGCCCGTGCGATGCATCGTTTTATTTTAAATTTCTAATATATTTATATAAAATATAAAATCATAAATTTAAGAAACAAATTTTTACATTATACTATTATAGTTATATTTCATTTCACTTTGAACAGTTGTGTCTATTGCGTACATTATTGCATGATATTTGGCATTTTGTTGATAACAAATAAATCACAACAAAAGATAGAAGTATTATGTTTTAATCATTTTAAAATATCCACTATATCAAATAAACCTCAGTTAATAAATAAAATTGAAAAGATTTTATAAATAATTGATAAAAAAGTAAAATATATGATTTTCTAATACATTAACTGATACAAAAAATAATAATTAGATTGTAGTAAATCAAAGATATGAAAATAATTTATGGAAGTCATAACAATGACATCATCATTCAATTTTAGAGGGAAAACTTTTATTGAGGAGGTGACACTTCAGCAACTTTTCAAATGATGATGTCAGTTGTGTTTTGTTTTAGTAATAGTTATAGATATAGTTGGGATTATGACAAAATATATAATTGCGGTTATAAGTTATAACAACTCCATAGATTAGGGTTTTGTAACAGTATATATTTGTGATATAATACTAATTGATATTATAGTAATACAAACAAATATAGTATTAAATTTTAATTCCAAATATATTAAGTTGTAACTTTAAATATATTATATTATAACAACAAAAATATTATGTTATAATCTCAAATATATTATGTTATAACAACAGTTATTTTTAAATAATAGTTTTTTAAGGGCAGGTTTTTTTTCCAAACAGTTTTTTATAAAAACAATTTTTTTTTTTAAATTAGGATATTTACTAAAGAAGGAATGTGGGTCGGACTCTTGAGATCCGTCTTTAGAAAAGATGAAAAAGACAACTGCTCAAGAGGGAACCTGTATAATAATTGAATCTTTTATATTTTACAAATCTATTAATGATTTAGTATAAATTTTCCCAAAATAAACATTCAAAGTAACTAGGTTTGAATACTAATCAAATATATTAAATAGAAAAAATTATCGTAAATAATACAATCTTTTGCTATTTATCCTACAATAATACCAACTTAACATGTTAAAAATTAAACTAACGATTAAGCACAAATAATATCAGCTTAAACAGGTGTTCTCCTAGAAAATTCTTAACATGTTAAAAATCATACTATTGGTAATTATATGACAAAAAATTTGTAAATTAGTTGATAAACTAAAGTTAGTATTATTCTAGGAAAATACGCCTCTAAGTTGGTATAATTCATGATTAATTAATAATTAGTATTATTAAAAGAAAATTAACAAAAAGTTGTATTATTTACGGTAAATTATGAGCATAATTTGATGTCATTTATAATTTTAAAAAAATAAAATTGTAAATTGAATTTTCAATCAATGCTATTCAAGGATATTCTGTTAGGTTACCTAGAAATGAGGAAGAAATAGCAATGCATTCAAGAAGCCAAAGCTAAATTCAATGTAAAGGCACTACATAATGTATGTATGGTCAAAGAACAATACTCTTTGCCAAAATATACTTCACTTAAAGTCTATATAAACCCCCATTCCCTTAAATGAGAATAACCCCAAAAAGAAAAACAAACAAAAATACTTTCTGCACAAACCAGCCAACGCAGTACTAGATACGGTACTCCTTTCGAATATAACATAACTTCATCAAACTATTGATGCAAGAAAGTTCGACTAAAAACACCCCTCTTAATTGCGCCCCTGATGAATACAATTGAACTTAATTCTAAAAAAGCCCTTAAAACGGCTCTGTATGTTCCTACGAAAAATCTAAATTACTCTACAACCAGCCAATTGGAAATATATCTCCCATTAAGTGCCAAGGCTACCAATAGGAGCAGTGTCACCATCGACAGAGGAAAAATGAACACTGCCGAACAGCAAGGCAAAATGGCGGATTCGCTTGCTAACGAACCTTGAATATATGGTTATAAAATCACTGTGCCCCCAATATCAAGTTAGAATCTTTCAAGAAAATCGAACAATATATTTGGCATCCTATGAGTCCAACATCTCATCTTGGATCTCATTAGGCGCAATAAGCCCAGGAATGTTCAGCATTCTTTGGCGTTCCCTCTCCCTTTGAGCAGCAGCCTCCTCTGCATAGAGGTCTTTGTTGTCCTAAAGAACACAAGCAACAATCACTTAAGCAAGCCAAAGATTATTTTAAGATGTTAAGAATGTCGTCCAACATGGGGAAAAGGAAGAACGGAAATATTATGCCAAAAGAAAATCAAATACACATATCGGAAATTTCTTGGCTGTGTAAACGCATGAAAATTTACCCAAAATGACATGCATCAAGAAATTTATGATAAAATTACGCCTTAATCAGTGTATTTTGATATATCCTTATTTAGCCACACATAAATAGCTCTAATGCTATGAATATCAATTCCCCATGAGGCCTCCAAACAGAAACTTGCTCAAAAGTTGTCACAAAGGGTAAGAAAACATGCCCCAATGAGCAGGTTTTAGTCAATCACCAAAAAAGAGATCGCAAAGACGGGTTAGAAAAAATGGGTCAGAGGGTCATTCAATCAGACTAAGGTATATTCAGCGCAAGAAAAGAAACATCAACCAATGTCCCAAGATCAAGCTAGTGTACAAGCAAAAAAAAGACATTGTTACCAGTTATATTTTACAAGCAGCCTCCCTCTATATTCATAAAAGATAGGATGTTAAAATGCCATAAATAAATGTTAAGATCATGAAACATTTAATTTTACCTGAGCTGAAAACTCTTTTGACTGCACCAAAAAATCCCGTATGTGATTCTTGAAAGTCGAAAGATCATTTGTCGACTCGAACAGCCCATTGACAAATTGAGTGACCTAAACGATAAAAAATTTAAAACAAGAAAAAAAATATTCAAAAAGGGAGAGGGGGATCCAGTTCCCATTAACAAATTAGGCATACCTCAGCAGGCGTCATGTTAGGAAATGAGGTACTGAGCAGCTTGATGGTGTACTCTCGAACAAACATCTCATTATTTGGATATTGATAAGGAACTGTGGCTGGATCCCATAGTGGTTCAGTAATAGCACCTGATTGTACCTATAGTTCCCCCGATAATTTTCACTTCAGAAAAACAAGACGAATCCTTTCGATTGGCACAACACATTAATTAAACCATCACAATATATTCTATGTAGTAATTGTCCCAAAAACTATGTTTTCCCAAATTCCAATTAAATTTTTTGTTTTTTTGTTTTTAAATTCCAATTAAAATTTTGAAATGCTTAGGGATTGGTGAGTCGGAAAGTAATCATTCAAGGCTCAAGCATTCACTTAATAGAAGGCAAATGGCTAGAATCGACAGCGTCCTTTACATTTATTTTGATATTCAATGACCTTCACCACTAAAGCAGCTACTTTACTATCCAAAGAAAGAATGATATCAATTACAAATGTTTTGACAAAAGACACTTAAGATCAGTGGCATTTCAAACAGCTTTGTTGAGCCTACTCTCTACTTCACGGCAGGTGAAAATATTACATGCCGGATACGCATAAAAAAATTACAATTAATTTTAATTAAAAATGTGTATTAAGATTTCTCTTCTACAAAAACTACGCAACTGCACTTTGACTAAGAAATGGCAACATAACATCTAGTTGGTCAAACCCTATAAGTTTATCCTTTCAACAAAAACAATCAAGAAATATCACTCCTCATATGTAAACTCAAACTCTCCCCAGTACTAAACCAGATTACAAAGGTTAGCTCTTCAAAAGAAATAATACTTCAAAGTTCAAAGATACTCTTTCAGGATCATCAAACACACTGTGGTAGACCCTAATCACAACTTCACAACCTTTAGAACGCCGACAGATTTATTGACCTTCTAATCAAACAACAAAACTCTTACACACTTAGAAGATGAACCACGTTAAGATGACAAAATTACAAGACTGATCATAAATCCAGAAGATCCAAAGTAAAAAAATCATGAGTACAACACTCGAAGATCCACAACACTAAAAGATCCAATATAATAAGTTGTCTGAAGGTCCTCTCACAACTTATTTCTGTATCAATGTAAATAAGTGTTCAAGACTTGTCATCTATATCAAACATATCAGTAAATAGGAACTTATGAAAAAGTTTTGCATGTCTTTAAAAACTGAAAAAATATAATATTTACCAGACAGAATAAATTCTGCAGGACCAACACGTGCAATTTAAATCCTGGTTTGTGAAAGGTGTCAGTCAGAACTGCAAAAATTTCTTGCTCGATTGTCACAAAGTAAGTCCGATAAAACTGATTGCAGAACTCAGAAGCCTGTCATATACATCAGCGAGCATAAGCAAAGTACAGAAGTACTAAAATTCTCACAGAATGTAAGGCACCATACCTGAAAGTTCTTAAGCATCTCTAACAGGAGATTCAGCCCAGTTTCAGCAATATTTCTTTCAGTGTGACGAAATGCCCAAATAATAGAGTCCATAACAAGTTTTAATTGCTGGAACAAAATAAAAAAGTAATGATAAGTGAGTTATCATTCCGACCAAAGAGGAGCAGTTTTGTATGATAGGGGATAAAGAGTGATAATTTTCTCAAATATTAATGATAGGATTAAAGAAGATAAATCAAGAGAAGTATTTTTTAGATAATCTAGCAAATATAAATTTCATAGTTTTATGTATATAATTTTGAAAGCAATTAGCCATCCAGATAAGGCAACAATGAAACTAAAGAACTAAGATATTTTGAGAGAAAACTTAAGCCTGTGCTCACCTGAGGCTTCAAATTTTTAATTAATAAAATTAAAGGCTTCAAATTTTTATAGGAAATCAGAGAGTTGAGCATGTTTTTAATTAATAATATTAAATTAAAGACAAAAATGAAAAAGCTCACCTGAGGTGACAACCGAATCAATGCAGCAAAACAATGTGTAGCAATAGCCCGAAGTAACGAAAAGAACTTTAGCCTGTGCTCTGGATAATCTTCAAAATTCTTTGTTATCATCTGAGTCAACATCATCATTTAAGTCAGATGAAGCCAATGATGGAACATAACACTCTTATTAAGCTAGCGAGTACAAAGCATGAGGAAGATGGCCTTGCACCAACAATAAACACTTTATAAGATGAATGACCCGGGCCATTGTATCCAAAAGAAAAGCTTACAGAAGCCAGCACACATAAGAAGCATCTGTAAGAACTTAAAGAGTGCTATTTAAGCATCAGCAGACAGCAGTAACCCTATTCTTCTCTCATTCTTCCCCAGGGAAACAAGGGAGAAACAAGGGAAGATGCAGGATAACTTGAAATCAAATTTAGAAATGTATTCTCCCTACATTCTTCAAGCGTGCAATTATCCATTTTCATAACTTTAATCATAACAACTTAAACAATCCTATAAGAAGAAATGAGATGCAAACCTCCAAGGTGCATTGGAAAACAGCTTCAAAGATGCGAGGGACATCATCTATCATTGCAACCTTATACCTTAAAGAAAACAACAAAAGATATATCATGATCCAAAGGACTCAAAAAAGAATACACGCAAAGATTTACTGGAATAAGAAGCTGATAGCCA
The DNA here is from genome assembly GCA_019776075.1 of Amaranthus palmeri. Taxonomy (NCBI): domain Eukaryota; kingdom Viridiplantae; phylum Streptophyta; class Magnoliopsida; order Caryophyllales; family Amaranthaceae; genus Amaranthus; species Amaranthus palmeri. The sequence continues at coordinate 350,420 of JAAKBH010000060.1, read as the reverse complement.
ATATAACAGACAATCATACAGAAATGACAACAGTGTCTTACTTGTTTATAATGGTAGCAAAAAGGGACAGCACTTCAGATTCCCTGGCATCAGGAACATTCCTAGCATAGTCCCCAAGAACAGGATCCATCATTGGAGGCACAAATTGTGTACCAATATGTGGCTGGTCCTCGGCCTTATCCAAGAAAGTTTCAATGAGCTTAAGAGTCTCTCGCTTCACAGATCTATATCAACCAGAACAAGGCATGAAAATCCCTTAAACCTCCATAAATTAAGCGAAAGCAAAAGAAGGGGATAGCAAAGTACTGAAAATTAAAAGACAGGCTACAATCCTACCGCAAAAGCTTCACAAAAGAAGACTTTGAAGCAAAAGGGCCACCACCAGCAATAGTATTTGATATGAGCTCACTATACATTCTACAAAAAACAAACAAAACAATAAGAGAAAGAGAAGGGAGTGGGAAAGAGGAAGGAGGACTAACTATGTGCTAGTCAACATTGTAAATACAGCAGTTCATACATTCAAGAATCACTGAAAAATGCAGCCAACAAAATTATTATATGACAGAATACCTGTACACATTGAGCATATCCAAGAAGATCAATGAGATCTGTTGGAAGAAACACGTACCGAGAGCACTCGCAGCACTTGTATTTGTCTGGTAAGGGAAGGAAACAATTTGATCAGCAGAAAAAAGTAAACACTTCTCCTTGACTTCATACTAGTAGCTTATACTAAAACTAAAGCAATATCAACAATAAAATATAAAGAATAAAAAAGAATGCAAGCAATTGCTAACAATTTTTTATTTATGAATGGCTACTTAATTTAAGGTAGTAAAAAAAATAAAAAATAAAAAAAAAGGTCAGCAAAAGAACTCTAAATGCCACAGTTGAGTATCCTACCTAAATCAAAACCAACCCACAAATTCTTTCACTAGCAACAAAATGCTAACCCCCAACATCTGTACATAAAACACGACTTAGCAAAGTTTGTACCTGAAATATGTTAAGGACTGCCCTAATAACATCAGCATCCTTCAGCACATCAGCACTTTGTCGTGCCTGTCCAATAATCTCAGCCCATTTCTGCACACCGACATGATAATCATTAGTCAACTCACAAGGGAAAATATCATTGTTCACTAGTCAAAAGGAAAATTATTATAACACAATGAGCATCAATGACTAACTACCTGATTAGGCAGCTCCATTAAGCGTCGCAGATATTCATCTCTTTTTTGTGGATCAGATTCTGCACTGATCATATGACCAACCTAAAAACAAAAGCAGTAATCACTGTCATGCAATTGGATTCGTATTGCAAAGACAATAGATTAAGAGGGTCCAAGACATACAGCTTCATAGAACATATGAATTTGATGAGATTCAAGGTCAACAATAGTTGTTGGCAGGCCCGTAAGAAGCTCAGATACAAACGGCTCATTTTCTCCAACCTATAAAAAGATAAATTGAAGTTATCTGCTTTATCAAGAACCACAAGTCCACAGATTTATATAATGATCATATAAAAGATTATGCTTGATAAGGTAAAAGCAAAACAATAAAAGAAAGAATAAGAAAAAAGGTAAATTAATAGAATAACAAGTTAAATATTCCAGTACCTGCATAATGACGAACTTCCGTTTGCACTTTTGAACAATTTTCAAGAATGTGTCGCAAGCCATATCCTGAAACAAACATATAATTTTACATTCCCAAAGAATAACTAGCAAAAAGAAGGCCCAAAAATATGGGTGAAGAAACACATTGACTTGCAATTAACAGAAAAAACAGTCTCCACCGCAGTAGTAAGAAACGTTCAACCAATGTCGGCCAACACTCATAATGAAGAGCTCATAGCGGATATCAAATGAAGGATAAAAAGAAAACCTGAACTCCTGGGTGTGTTTCATGCATGAACTCGAACAATTTATTGACAACTGTTTTCAGAAATTTCCAGTGAGCCCTCAAAAATCTTGGGTACTGCCCAACAACGTACCTGTCAAACACCAATCAAAACATGAGATTTCGCCAAATATTGAATAACATCACAAAAAATCATAGTAGGCAGAAACTAACACTCATCCGTCCCCCGAGTTTGCTATCAATTAGTTCGACACATATAAAGGAGTAGTATAGTTAGGAGAATAAGACAAAAAAACTTGAATTATGTGGATGTTATTGTATGAGAGCAGAATATGTTGAATTGTTGATAACTAATGGAAGTTTGGGGACATTTGCATACAAGGAAATGTAGCAAACTTGAAATAAAAAGTGGAAGATATAGCAAATACAGGTGTGGCGGAGACGGTATATTATCTTAAGTGCAGACATAATTTGCACTGTGTACGAAATTTTGGACGTTTTTCATAATGGAAGATAGCTATCAAGCAATAACAGGAAAATGTCAAAATTCGGAAAAATTTTCACAAGTCACCACGGCAAATACCCTTACATGATATTGCTTGCAATTACAGCTTTGTTGTCTTTCCCTTTAGTAATTTCACATAAATTCAGCAAATCGCGAATAACCATCACCAAAAAACGGTTCTCCTACATAATGAAAATCAAACCATTTAAAACACACATAAGCTCATAATCGAAGAAAGGTATGGTAGCAATCCAGTGCTGGGTAATAATAATCATCATTAAAGAAAAACAGTAAACCTGCTCTTCCATCATTGATCCAGATATTGATCCTATTGCCCAACACAGGGTATTCAAATTATTCCATGACCAATCTTCACCATTAAGCTGCTTACTTAATTTTTTAAGCATCTAAAATGAAACAAAAGGAGGTTAGGACAAATCTAATCACTATACACTAGTATCTTTGATAAGCATGCAAAGACGCTAGTAATTACACTTTATATACATCCATTAAAAGCCCGAACAGTGAAAGGATGTGATCAGTAACAAACAAAATGATGCAGCTACTGAAATATGAAAAAAAAAAGAGCTCATTACCAACCATCATATCTAATGCATCCTCCATGCATCATTTCCTAAAAAGAAAGTATTTTTTTCCACAGCCCAAGAGTGAGTAGGGAGCACTTCCCTTTAAATCAACCATAAATCAGCATGGGTATTTTTGTACAATTGTCACTTTCTTATTTTGCATGTAAATAGAAAATAGATCACTTCTTTAGAATAGAGACAGTGTTAATACTAAGTAAAGGTCACGCAGCAAGTTTCTATCCATGACTAAAACAATCAAGACTTAACCTAAAAACCAATAATTTATGTGTTGACCATTTAGAAACAGATGAACAGAAAAGATATCCTAAATTTACAATAAATAAAAGAAAATGGAATACCTGCTTCTCAGTATCATCATGGTCAAGATGTGTCAAATAAATGAGGGTTTCCCTCATGATCTGCAAAAATTATGGGTCAATTAGTCAGACAATTCTGCACTTATATCATTAACAGCGAAACAATTGTACTAAATATGTAATCTCTCAAATATAAAAAAAAAAACGTAATCTTAATGCAAATTTCATTAAAAAAGCAACAAGGGACAGACAAGAATCAGACACCCACAAGAAATTTGTTATAAATTTATGGAAAAATTACGGTGAATAATACAAACATTCACTGATATTCCTACAATAATACCAACTATTAATTAACCATAAATAAAACCAACTAAAAAGATGATTGCCTAGAATACCAACTTTTGTTTATAGTAGATTATTAGACAAAAAAGAAGAGCTAAATTAATGGTTAAACAAAAGTGAATATTATTCTAGAAAAACACACCCCTAAGCAGATATAATTCATGGTTAAAAGGGAAATTAACAAAAGTCTGTATTTAAGTTTTCCTAAATTTAAATCAAATTGACAAGAACAGATCATGTGTCAACAGATTAATAGGATAAACAATTCGTGTAGACAATGAACAATGCAGCTGTGAGTTTCCATCCGTAAAATGGCTGTATTTATCATCATAACACATGTTTACAAAGCATTACAAAGAGCAAACCATCACACCACCACAGCTCAACCCAAAACACAGTATGCCCTTAAGAGAGTAAAAATAGCACATTTTTAAGCCTGAGATTACTCCTTAATAGTCAAATGGTCCATGACAGATAATTTACACATACAGCCAACATAATGTCTAAAAAGATTGCATAACCAGAAGACTTATATAAACAAAACAAGCTTGCATCACAAATGAATTCCAACAGCAACTCTCACCTTATACTGAACTAGAACATCATTATCCTTCATAGTTTCACGAACAATATTTCCATTTTCGTCTTCAACAATAAGAACTTCTTCAGGCTTTGCCATTCGACATATCATCAGCAAACGTAACTTTGACATAGTTCCAGCATAAAGTTGACGTCTCTGTAGGAGCTGAGAGCCTACACCATCAATACCAGGGAGAAATGGCATCTGCTAAACATGAAAAAATGAATAACAAAAACTGAAATTGTGGAGCTATTATATAATCAAATAAATGCATAATACAAAATAAATATAGATATGATAGGCACAAAATTCAAATTAATAAGAAAAAAAAGAGAGCTGACTACCATTTTACCAAGATGTGCAAACTCAGAAAATTTTCAAAGAATCCATCATCAAGACTTGAAGGTAATAAAGATGTGAAATAAAATAAAAGTATAAAACAGAAGCAACAGTACAATGAACAGCACAAAAGATCAGAAAGAAATCAAAGGTTCATAAAAACCAGGAGAATCCAAAAATCCATAGAATCAGCACAGCTTTACAAACAAAATTTACCTGCAGGCCCATCATACTCGCAACTGCTGCAGGATTATCCGCATTATTGTGCGCCTCAAACAACTCCAAGACAAGAGAGTTCCAATAGTCCAAGCAAACCTGACAACTCATAACATAAGTGGGAATCAAACATAACAAAATTATTATTAAAAAACTCAGACCCAGCAAGAATAAGCTTTGAGAAAAAAAAAACCACTAAAGCTAACCTTAAAAACCTCGGTATCATCAACGTATGAGATGTTAATCAGGTACTCGAGACCCATCAAGAGTGAAGCTATGGTCTCTTGAGAGGCTTCTAGAACTCGGATATGCGACTGCAAGCACAAGTAACATCACTACATATGATGCAAAGGTATACACATCTACAGATTTCCATGACAAGCCGTATAAGTTTGACAGTTGAAAAATTGATGTGGTGATGACATGTATCGTCTAAGGTGATAGTGTATGTGTTACGTTAGAACTACACCTACTTTTATCTTCTAGATAGAAATACAACTGCACAACAAAAGCAGATGACGGGACAAACTTTGAGGGGGAAAATCAACTCCTTGACACCAGGGAAAAAAACAGAGGAAAAGGGAAAGCAGCAATTCATCTGGTTTCCCAATAAAAAATGTATAAGGTACAGGCACTATCCCAACAGTACAATTTGGACACTTCCACTACATTAGGCAAAGCAATATTCATCAATGCCCATAAGACAAGACATAAAATACAAAAACAATAGAAAATCAAATTACTCTATAAGTAAAATACTTGCCTTAAAAAATGAAGTAAAAAAAAGTGCCAAGTTCTGAATGAAGGCCTGAAAAAACATCAGAAACAGATGTTAGTTCCATGTTAAATAATCTGCCAAATTTCACTTTAGAAGAAATAAAACAAGAGTCACAAGTAGAAGCACCTGCTCGTCAGTTGAACCATTAGTGTACGCATCAGGAATATTTGTTGTAGGTGGGAGGATGGCCTGAGCAAAATAAACAGTAACAAATAATCAATACCAATTATAGGAATATCCCAGATCAAATCCAAATATACATACTGAAATGTCTTGAATACTCAAAATAAATAAAGAAAAAGTACCTACAGACATAACACATCAAAGCACAAATCGGTGTCCACTTATAGTTAGATATCTAATCAGGACTAATAGAATTTAATGATAGATATGACTCACAATTACTTTAGTTAAAACCTCCGACCTAGTTTTTTGGGTTACTAGAATAAGAAAGATGCAAAAAGATGTCAAGTGTCAACTAATTAAAACTACAAAAATCATTAAATATATCAAAAAAAAAAAAGAAAACTTATCCGAAAGCTTTGAGCGTACAAGTTGAACAACAACACTCTTGTTTGTTACACCATACCATAAGTGCCTCCCAACTTGGCTCAAACTTAGACAATAAGTTATGGATTGGATGTACACAATCATGCCTTTGTAAAAACAAAGAGGTTGTTTTCAATGACCCTTTTTCTATAGTCTACTATAATCATAAACTTAATAACTAAAAAATATTTGGCTTCATCATAATTGAACAAAAAATTGTCTCAAATGCACCACAAAACAATCATGGTTTAATATATCCATAGTTTTTAGTCAGCTACAAAGTTTTGCACAAGATACCAAAGTATTTTTGCAGTGGTTTAAACCCAACAGCCACCCCTCCCGACTCCCATCAAAAAGAAATAAGATCCAATGAGACAACACACCAGAGTTAATAGAAGGTATATCCTTTCAAACTTTGGCTCACACAAGCTAAGGCAACATAGTCGGCTCAAATAGTAAGCTCTTTCTCCAAAGAACATTAGTAAAAATACAGCACGACCTTTTTCACAGGAAGTAAATTTTTTATTTGGATTTCATCAGAGATGGACAAAGAAAGTTGGATAGCCAATAACGCTTTTCTCAAGATCCAAAAAATTCATCGTACGTAGCCATAAAATTAAATACACCTTTAGCAAAAGAGTATCTCGCTATTCACCTGTAACTGAACCATGAATATGTTGTACATCTTCACATATTGTGCATTGTAGAAGTCCCCAAAGGTCAACGCTGCAACCTGCGTAAACATATTAGTAATAATGTCATTTCATACAACACAATATATGATGTAGATACACATAATAAGGTGCGAGCAAAAGAATGAGAAAATCAATAGTTGAATATTACCTCTGATAAACACTGGAGGGTTAAATTTCGATATGCTGGCACGGGAAAAAACTTCAAGAGAGTTTCCAGCTACAAACATCATTAAAATACAGATATCAAAATCAGACAAATAGGCATAAACATGATCCTCAGCAGGTAAAGCAAGTAAGACAAACCAGAGGGGACTCAAAAATATAGCCCAAAGGAATCCATGAAAGGAATGCATGAAGTGTAGATAGAGTAGCCCGTATCAGCTCAGTCCTCTGGGATACTGATAGCACATACAGGCACAACTCATGAATAAGTTGAAACTCACTGCAAACAACGCAAGGAAAACCATAAGCACATATGGAATAATATAGAAATAAAAATCCAGGAAACAAACAGCCGACAGGATTAAGCAAGAACCACACAAATCCACAAGATTTGTAGACTGAATGTCAACTAAAACGAGAAAGCAGAAAATATTGTCTCTGTCTCAAAAGGTTATAACAATTAGCACAGAAAACCATGAGAAAAAACCCAATGTCCATAGTAAATCATTTAATTTCTTGTAATTTCTCCTAAAACACACATGCAAAAGCTTATCAATCCAAGATCACTATAAGAATGAAAACCACTTCAACCCTTAGTTTAAAAAAAGGGTGCATCCGATGAGCCTAGGCACACCTCCAAGGTAGGCCCTAGAAAAATTGCTTTTCTAAGTCTAAGCTCAGAGTATCAAGGCAAGCACTTCTATATGCTTTTTCCGCGTGTTAATAACAATATCTCAAAATAATTTAGATAGGAGAAGATTTGTCTTTTTTGAAGAGAGAAAAGGATATTGTAATTTGGTCTTGTTTTTGCAAAGAGAAAAAGAAAAAATTGAAAATTTAGGAATCTTTTGCGATACTAAAACTAAGTGAACTTCTATGTGGATGCCTTAGTTTTGAAAGGCAAACTTCTCTAAAAAACATCGTCTCATAGTCTAGGTTCAGTGAAGTACATAAGGTGCGCACATTTATGAGCTTCTTGTAAATTTCCTCCTTTGATTTCATGTCTACTTCTTTCAATAGGTTCTCTCTTATCATTTTCCTCGTTATTTCTTGTGTTCAATTTTCTTCCTCTTTGGCGTTTTCACATTTATTGTCTATGTTCATGTTTAATAAGAATGTGAACAATTAGACATAGAACAATTAGGAACAATCCCTTAGAATCTAGAATTGGGCACCTTCTTGTCATGTTGCACTACATGATGAGCTTAATACAATGATAATGATTATATTAATCTTTCATACAACAAGTATATGAATCTCATAAGTGTGTGTGTGTGTGTGTGTGTGTGTGTGTATATATATATATATATATATATATATATATATATATATACATATATACATATATATATATATATATATATATATATATATATATATATATATATATATATATATATATATATATATATATATATATATATATATATATATATATATATATATATATATATTATTCATTTTTATTATTTTCCTATAGGCTTTTTTTATTTCATATTTGACAACAATGTGATAAGAGTTAGACATTATGTTTTTAATGTGGCTTAGGTATCCATTTGTGTTATTGTGTTATATTAGAGGTTTAACGTAATGACAATAAATATGTCAATCATATATACAATATTATATGAATATATTGTTTTAAAATATCAAATATGATTAAAACTGTAATAAGTTTATGAGCATAAAAATGGGTATTTTCTAAGAAAAGCACATGCTTGAATCTTGCTCCTAGCCCCTAGGTTACATCATTGTTTTGTTCTCAATATGTTACGTACATTTTAAAACTAAGCATCAACCTCACTTGGTTGCCCCAAATCCACATATGCTTAAAGAGACAAATATCTATTTACAAAGGAGAATGTAAACACGATATTTTTCCCAAGGACTGAAACACAAATGCAATCTTAAATAACCAAAAAGCTATGAAATTTCAATAAATATCTAGATAAGTAACTGGCATTGAATTAAAAAAGATAACAAATCATCACAAAATGTCAAAAAAGGTTAACATATAGCATTTCATTACCCCAACGTCATTAGATTCCACCTAGACAGGATTTAAGGGGTCGGATATATGCTATTTTACCGTTGTAAGGGATAGCAAAGAGGACTGCAACTTTACACAAATAAAAAATATACATAATTTTTTTTTTGAAATAAAAAATACACATAATTTAATGAGTATAGCCCCTTATAATATGAACCCAGAGTTTAAAATAACAAAACATATTCAAATAAATGCATATTATGTGGCAACTAAGTACAACATAATAAACATATTCAAATAAAATTGAATAAATGCATAAGGGAAAGGGAAATAATATCATTCCCTTTTAGTGTGGTATTCATGTACACCACTCTCCTTTATCAAACCCAAACATCCTCTTAAAAAATATCTCATTTAGCGTCTCCAACATAGAAGCGAAAAACGCGAAATGCCCTATCAGATTTTGTTGTTAATCATTCATACCGAATAAGTATCGAAACACGTACTAGGACGCCGATAGTGGCATTCCAGTTTTTGGAAGAAAGAAACGAATCTAAACTTACATGGCTTGACATATTTTAAGATTGAAGAAAACAAAATTGATTAAGCCTTGAACTCTAGTTGAAGACATGTTTGAAACTTTATTTTCCACAATTGGTTCATTCATGTTTGAAGAAGTTGGAAAGAGCTTGAAAAATGTATATAAGTGAGAAAAATAATGTTTTTATGGAAAGTTGTAGAAGGGTAGAAAAAGTAATGAGCTCTAGAAACATAGTTAAAGTAATAGTATGAAAAAGGTTAAAGTAACTATTTAAGTTGTAAAAAGTAATCATTAAAATGAGATATGTTATTTGAAAACAAGTTTTATTAAAAATCGTACATGGAATGTTTATAGAACACTAAAGTAGTATTTTTCGTTTATTTTTCTAGTAAATATAATGGCATCAATCAGATAAGTAATAAAATGGAATGTTTATTATATGTTGAGTTTTTGTAACTACATTTATTAATGTAATATACTATATACTCCCTCCAATTCACTACTAATGTTTCATTTGTCTTTTGCACTTTATCCAATGCACTTGTTCAATTCTTAATATCTCTGAATGTGCATAATTAATAATTATGAAAAGTTAATACAAATAATCCTTGCATTGAGACGAATCAAACAAGATTCCGTTTGATTATGTTTTTATTTATAAATGAATAATAAAAAACAAATTAAGAATAAGAGATGAATAATGTCCAAAAAACAAATGGGACATTAGTAGTGAATCGGAGGGAGTGTAAAGCATTAATTCATACACTATGACTAAACTTGTAATAATAAAATAAGTCGCATCGCAAACTAGATTTTGTTTCCCATGTTTCCAAAACTTAGAAATATTGTTTCTCGTTTTCGTTTCCGTTTCACAAATTGGATCGAAGCTCGTTTCGTGCAGCATTGATCCCACCAAGTGCAGTCAAAACTCAAAAAATTCCAAAATGGAGAACCTAATGACTAATTCCAAGACTCCAAACACCAAAAGGCCAACTCTAGACCATTAGCATCTAGTGCTTATTGTTAACAGTACTAGTTCCATGGGGTAATTGACAGATTAGAGATGCCATCTCTCTAACATAATTGATGTCATATTATGAGGGTTTAATAGCAAAATCCATGACTGTTTTTGGCCCACTCTTTCTTTCGTGTCTTGGAAAAGCAAGAACCAAAGTTAAGGAATATTGTGAGCCCAAATTGCAGTTCAACTCAACCAAATCTTAAATTTAACGCAAGAAGCATTTTGGCTTGTTACTAATGTAGCCTTTTGTTTAGTCCATAAGCAAATACATATATAGTTAAGGAATATTGTGAGCCCAAATTCCAAGTCTTAAAACAACATAATACAAAGTTTAAATGTTTCATAGAAGTTGTAACCTTTTTGATGTTCTATTACAATCAAGAGAAAGTCCATAATGGCTTTTATGTCGGAAAAAAAAAACATATTATTTTGTAATTTGTTTCTAGGCTCTCATTAATATTTTTTTCCAAATAATAAACTGACATGACATCTGACTAGAGTTTCCATCTATGATGGCAGTTTCTGCAACAGCAATATGAATGGTAAGAGGTTGAGCAGATCGCCCGATTTACCATAGGTCGTGCGGTCTATGTTATCATTGACTTAGTAGAGAAGTCGGAAACCAAGCAAAAAATAGAATAGAAACCCTTGATGAGGTAGCCGTAGAGGTTTTGAAGTAATTAGGAAAGCTGGAGAAAGGTGTAAGCCACAACAAGCAAAGAGAATTGAGTCCTTTGATACCCTTCCTCTTTTTTATTTACCACAAATGAAACCATCGTGCAAACTACATATTCATAAACCATTAAAACAATTACCTGTTTAATGACTGCTTAAGTTCCTTAATCTTCTGTTGTGTCATTTCTCCTCTTGAAAAATCAAAAACCTCCTCACTCAACAGCTGATAAAATAAAAAATAAATACTCACTAATTATTAACGAGACAGATTCACAATAAATGCACATCTGATACTTTTTAAATACATACTTTCAATATGACCATGCAATTCTCACAAATTGTTTCACTAGTCTTGGCAGCGTTAACAAGATCAGGAACAAAACTATTCCACCTAGCAGGCCAGTCATGCTTCAGAATCTGCAGATTTCAATTTAAACAGCAGACAAATCAAGCTTTATATAGACATAAATCAAATAAATATAACCGACAAAAAATTATAAGAAACTACAGCCAAAAATATAAGATTCGGGTTATGTTCACAAAACACAAGACTAGCCATGTGACGAGAAATCACCCAAAACAAGGCCAAAGTCTCATGAAACACCATTTATATCAACAATAACCACCAACTCAATCTCCATTGTACAGTCCGCAAGTGCAGAATAAAAACACAATGAATAATATCTTAACACAAATCGCATGCAGATTGTTAAAACTCTTCTACAGACATAAAGATAAGAAGTTCCAAGGCAAAACTTGCGTTATTTGATGATAAGATCACAACTCCTTAAAAAAATAAAATATCACAAAAGAGAATCCAAATCTTTAAACATCATCCTTGACTCCATAACAAGTGGATATATATCATCCATAGCATGATGCAGAAAACCTCACAAGACTTAAAAGAACAATCATACCTGAACCAGTATGACATTTAACTTGTTAACATACAGCCTTTCCCGCCTGAACGAGGCCTCGTCTCGTGAAAGCTATCAAATATAAAATACAGAAAACAAAAATTACATAGTGAAAGTCAAACAGCGCTAGAACAATTAGTAGACCCAAGAAGGCTATCCATAAAAATGAAGCCAGATTCTAGATATTTGAACTAGTATAATAGTAAATTTCTTTGTAAATACGCAATTTGTTTAAAATATCCCGTATATAGCCCAAAACCAACCACAATTCACTTTTTTCTTTACGATTCGCAAGGAGACCAGTGAATATGTGATAGATTTGAACAGAAGCAGAAGCAGATATTCGGAAATAACAAAACAGTATGAGTCAAACCTGGACTATAACTTCAGAAATGTAATTTTTCATTCCATCTCTCTGTTCAACAGGCAATGCATTCCAACGGTATTTGATAACACCTTCTAAAACCTATAAGTAAAAATGAGGAAATGCTTCAATTAACAGAGAATATATACATCATAGACAAAACAAAGTGTCGAGCAAAAGAGAAGTACAGTATAACAAATCTACCACTCTATTTCAATAGTTAATAATCTTGCATGTTACCCATCCATATTATTGGAAAAACTACACATATTTAACATTATTAAAAACTATATAGCACCTTGAACGCTTGGTAAAATGTTTATTCCATGCTATTATCACATATCATCAGCCATTAAATCCCCTTTCATAAAAATGGACCAACAAATTATAAATCTTTAGCTTTAGATTATAATGGACGACTACATAGAGATCGCTTATCAAATCAGGTGAACTGGTTAGTATGTAATTTAAAGATAAAGTTTTGTTACCAAGAATCAATCGTAAATAAACTATCAGCTATCACTAAAAAGGGCAAGGTTATGGAGATCTAAATGCCAAACTCTATCGAGATGAAAGTGGCCTTTAGGGCAATGATATATGTTTTTCCATACAAACCAGAGTTTCAAAACAATCCCCAAAGCCAGACTAATGTAGCTAAGCATACATAAAAAAATAGAAACACAAATTGGGCATGCTAGTTGTGTTGCAAAAATGTAAGAACCAAAGAACCAAAACCACGAGCAATATGGACAATTTGCAGTAGATAATAAATAAAAAGCTTAAAAAAATCAAAAATGACCACAAGGAGACAGAGGTTTTAAGCGAAAGACATTCAATTACACAAGACGTGAAAGCTGCTTAACTAAATAAACCACGGCAAGACTAGGAAATAAAACTTCCAAGTCCGTCCCAATTGTATTTCCAGTTCCTTGGGATTACTAAATAATTTTCGACAAATCCTAGGTAACATGACCCGCAAAGGGGAAAAACACTTTCTAATATCTCCTCGTAAGATTTCAAATCTTTAATATTCATATGGAAATGGAACTAAATCCAATGAGAATTGCAAATATATAAGTAGTGCGATTTCAAATGTTGAATCAAAGGACCACCTTATAAAAATTTGAAGTGGGATTCTTACTTTAAAGAGTTTTGCAAAGAAGAAACTTATCATTTTTCTATCCACAATCAAGGTCAACAACCTACACTACACTAAATCTTCATATTAATGCAATTTCCGTTATCAAAGACACTCAATGCAAGAGGTGTAATTAAGAACAAAGCCCTCCAACTTCAATTCACTTATGGGACCTCAACTGGAAAGAAACATGTACAAAAACAAAAAAAGCAAAGAGCATGCAGAAAGAGAATAGAGAATAAAAAGTTACCAAATGGATGCTAATTGCTAACGAAAGCTAGCAAATAAATGACCTTAAACATTATGTACTTGTAACATGAAAACTCGTCAAAGGTCCTTAAGAAGATTGAAAGATGCATCATATGGTTCGTCCTAGCACAATTCTTAGGACAGTGTTTCAGCTTCCACTATTTCCAAGTTTTTGCATCAAAAATTGAAGCTTAACTTGATACTTGTACTAGAGTCCAAGGAGCATAGCCTACTAGCCCACCACAACCATAACACAAATATAAGGTTTGGTCATAAAAATAAAGAAGGGGATAGTTTCAGAATCATCAAGGCCTATATAATTTGGTCCCAGTTTGCTTAATTTACAGTGATGGACCCAATACGCATTGGCAATACCGCAATAGTTTCCAATTTGCACAATGACCACAATCACCCCCGCTATACTTTATCCACCGTATACAGAAATCAATCATAGATTGCCAATATACAGCAGGCTTAATCAAAGTTATAATAACGGCTCCACAGTAATCCTAATGCTGATTTCCATATCTAAATAAGAAAGGGCATAAAAAGATGCAAACAAGTGATCGACTCAAAATCCTATTAGTTTTTGGTATTTAAGTTAAAGGGCATAAATAATGATATTGATTGACTGACCTGTAATGCGAAGAATTTGGTATTTAAGTTCTGACTGTTCTGAAGAATGTGTACTACTTGAAGCCACATGTCAGGATTATTCTGCAATTCTCTTAAGATTTGATCCGCTGCAGCCCTCTGCCAATATCGCAAGAATTTAAAAATTAGTTAGGCTTTTTAAAGAAAATAATCCATGCTCATATCATCATACGGAAACGTTATTGACAACAGATTTTCTCCGTTCAAAGACAGAGAAAGCAGAAATGAAAGTATGCTAATTTCTCCACAAAAAAAAAAAAAAAAAAAAAAAAAAAAAAAAAAAACCAAACAATTTCGAAAATTTAATAGTTCGGTCAGCACAAACTTCTCACAGAATATCAAACAGAACACTTCTTATCTGAACTCATCAAAAATTTCAACTCCGCGCACAGCCATACTCAATCCATGCTCAGCCAAAAAAGTACTTCCCTGGCGCTATGAATTTCTCAGCACTTAACCCCCCCCCCCCCCCCACACACACAGTATAAATTATCCAATCACCGACCTAAAAACTATACACGGGTCAAAAAACCTTTTAAATCAATTTATTTACCAGAATTCGACAAATACTCAAAATGCGCAGCAAATTCAAGGGCTACAATTGAACACTTCGTCAAAATCGACTCAATTAACCAAAATTACTCGCTCTCATACGCACCAAAAACCAATGCACTTCAAAAAAGAGGCACAGTCCATCAACAAAAAGCCTCATTAAATCACAACCATTAATTAACCTAAAACAAAAATTTACTCATTCATCAAGCAAAAATAGTACAACTCCAGAAAAAAAACAGTGAATCTTTCACTTATACTGCATTACCTCTTCTTTAGATCCCGTGCCATAGAAAGCAGCGACAGTAGCGTCAAGGAGAGGAACATCAACAGGCTGACTCAAATCTCTAAGCTTTTCCGCAGCCATGAGAATCAGCTAATCGGAAAATCCAGAAGCTTCCGATAAACCCTAACCCTAGAATGATAATCAGTCGAAAGGAAAAAAAGTACGAATGGAGTGAAAAACCCTAATAATAATAACCCTAGCCCTAATTTTCAGTTTATGGTTTCGAAAATTTTGAAGAAAAATAAAAAGAGAGAGAGAGAGTGAGAGGCGGGACGACAAACTAAAAAGAGGAGTAAAAAAGACAGCTTCAAAACCAAGCAGAACGATGAGAAAAACGCTTTGAAAATTGAAATTTTTTTTATTTTGAAAAAAATAAAAATATTAATCCTAGTATTTATTTTATAATGACAATAATTTGAGTTAGCGTTGATTTTAAGTGGGAAGTTATATTTTCCTTTTTTGGAGGGGAAGATAGTACTAGATCATTTCAAGAGAATTGGGGAGAAAGCTAATATATATGTGGGCCCATCCTTGTTATGAATAAGGTGACATTGTTTTTTGATTTTGTTACTTTGAATGTTCTTTTATCAACTTTATAGGTTTATAAATATGACTTAGACTATGATTTAAAAGTAAAGTTTTGGTCTTTTGGAATTATTCTAAATATTCTAATTAATTATGGGTATGTTGTTGAAGTTTCAAAAACCCTAACTCACTATTCTCTCATGTTTTTAGATTGTGTTTTGCAGTCGCAGTCGCTCTCCTGAGAAACCGTCTTTTTGAGAGACGTTTTTTAGGCCCAATCCATTAAAACTTAATTAAATTTAAAAATGATAATAGGCTGATCAAATTAGAGATGGTCTCTCAAAAAGACCGTCCCTCGCAAGAATTTATGTTTTAGCTATCATCTCTTATTCTTCTAGGTCTTTTCTTCGATTTTCAAGAACCTTAACACAGTGATTTTCATATTCTCTCTTTTCCTTCTGGGTATGTTGTTCGATTTTGTGGTTTCTTTTTTACTTCTATTTCTAGGTATATATGTGTGTGTGTTATTTTAGTTTTTTTCTATCTTGTTTTTCCATTTTCTTTGATTTTTTCATTTGTATGTTTCGATATTGTTGTTGTTCTTCAGTTTCTTATTGTTCTTCGATGTTCTTCTAGATTTGATTTTGCTTGTATCTCTTGTTATGGGTTTTTTTTCGATCTTGAAAAACCCTAACCCTAACGCGTTGATTTTTATTTAAGTCTTGTTCTTGGTATGTTCTTTGATCTTGAAGAACCCTAACCCTAACCCATTGATTTTGAGTATTTTCTAATTTGTTTTTGTTTTTCATGAAGTAAAAATTGGTATCTTAGAGTGAACAAAAGCACTACTTTGACAGCGAACATTTGAAGGCGAGGAAGCAACCAAACATTACTTAATGTTGTTAAATGTTTTAGTATTAATTATTATTTGTTATGTAATTTTAGAGATAAGCTAGATTATTTAGAGTATTTACTATTTGTAATGTAATTAGTTTAATGATTTGTTGTAGTTTGATAGAATTCTTATTTTAAGAATTGATTTTTGTAAATTTAATGTATATTTAATAAAAATAAATTAACCTTTATTGTTTGTAATTTTAATCTAATTAGTATTGTTTATTTGTTAATATAACAATAATAGAATAATAATAATAATAATAATAATATTCAAAAAATAATAATAATAATAATAATAATAATAATAATAATAATAATAATAATAATAATATCTGTATATATTTTATTTATTATTTTAGTTTTATGTGATTTTATTTAATAATAATGTAAAAGCAAGGTAAGGATATGGCGACAGAAATTAAATCTGACGCAAAAAATGGCAATGGAATTTGCGTTTGGCTACGCAAGATTTGGCTACGGGTCTATTCCATAGCCATCCCGTCGCCATATTAGAGATGGCTATGGAATTTCTACAGAATGGACCCGTAGCCATCTTGTATTTTTTTGTAGTGAATAAAGAACGAGGTAAAGAGCGATAAATAAAAGCAAAGAACAACAACAAACGAAGGGCGAAAGGGATGGGTTAATAGTGTAGCACGTGGATAAGGCACCGCCAACTGTGCCTATCCCTGGTCAGGTCCTTGGAGAGGCGATCTCCTGCATGTCACTTCTAATTTGTTCCTCCCACGTTTTTCTGGGTCTTCCTCGACTTCTTTTGCCCTCCACTATGATGCATTCGATCCTTCTTACTGGGGCGTCATGAGTCTTCCTTTGCACATGGTCGAACCATCTCAACATGTTCTCCCGCATCTATGCGAAGATAGGTGCAACTCCTTGCTTCACCCTGAACTTCTGGTTTCTTATCCTATCTATCATGGTATTTACACACATCCACCTCAGCGTATGCATCTCCGTTACCTCAATTTTCTGTTCGAAAACCATCATTACAGGCCATCATTCTGTCCCATATAACAGCGCCGACCTAATTGCAATGCGGTAAAATTTACCTTTTAATCTTCTTGGGAACTTTTTATCACAAAGCACCCCCATTGCTACTCGCTATTTAAGCCAACCCGCTTGTATACGATTAGTAATATCTCCATCAATCTCCTCATTACTCTAAATCATCGATCCCAAATACTAGAACTTGGACGTACACGCAACAACTTCTCCCCCTATGGTCACCTCTAGCTCCCCTATCGAATTTGACCCGCTGAAGTTACACCGCAAGTATTCGGTTTTCGAACGACTTATGCGTAAACCCTTTCCCTCCAAGGTTTCCCTCCATTCTTCCAATTTACTACTAGCCTCATCTTTGGTTTCCACGGCCAAAACTATATCATCAGCGAAAAGCATGTACCAAGGAACGGTTTACCAGATAGATTTAGAGATTTCTTCCATAATGACCGTAAAAATGAAAGGATTTAGTGCTGATCCCTGATGTAGTCCCACTCTAATTGGGAAAGACTATGTCATACCCACCGGTGTATGTATGTTAGTCGCCACTCTGTCATACATGTCCTGTATTACCTCAATATATCTTCGTGAAATACCTCTATTCTTGAGGCTATCCCAAACGATGCTTCGTGGTATGCTATCGTACGCTTTCTTCAGATCAATGAACACCAGATGCAAATTCTTCTTTCTCTCCCTGTACTTTTCCATCAATCTCCTCAAAATGTGGATTACCTCGGTGGTTAATCTCCCCAACATGAATCCAAATTGGTTCTCTCTAATTACCGTCTCTCGTCTTATTCTTTTCTCGATCACTCTTTCCCCACAGTTTCATAGTGTGGCTTAGAAGCTTAATACATCTATAGTTCCCTCATACTTGTGCATCACCCTTGTTTTTAAACAGTGGGATAAGGGCGCTAACCCTCCATTCTTCTGGCATCTTACTCGATCTCAAAGATGACATTGAAGAGGTTAGTAAGCCATTGAATTCCTTCCTTTCCTAGACTCCCTCACCTCAATTGGAATGTTATTCGGTCCAACTGCCTTTGATCTTCCTATTTTTTAGAGCTTCTCTTACTTCCACCGTGGTAATATCAATAATCGACCTATGATCCTGTGTTCTTTGAGAGTCTGAAGTTTGTTTAATATCCTCCTTTAGACCCCTAGTTTTATTGAGCAGTTGAGAAAAATATTGATGTCATCTCTTCTTAATGTCCTCTTGTTTGAGGATCATATAATATTAGGAATATCTCAAAATAATAAAATATTATGTTACCATATAAATATCATTTATATTAGAAATTGATACATATTTTCCAAATGATTAGGAATATCTAAGATTTCGAAATATCGTGTTATCATATTGTTAAAATTAGTATGATAAAGCATTGAGACAATTCGTTAAGGCACAGTAATTGTAAAAAGTGGTATAATGTAATACTCTATGTAATTTTGTGATATTGGCATATCAGGAGAGGGTCCAGACATATACGAATATGTTTTAAATTTATAGTTGAATAGATAAAAAAAAAATATTCTACAAGATTTGAACGTTTGCCTAAGGTCAATGGTAGCAAATCCTAAAAAAATTCCACAAAATAGCAATGTACGTAGTTAAACATTTCCTAAATAGTGTACATACATAGCGTAAAATGTGTACATGCTTAGATGGAAATTCTATAAATAATATTAACTTATTTCTTTACAATACACACACACACACTCACACACACACACACACACACACACACACACACACACACACACACACACACACACACACACACACACACACACACACACACACATATATATATAGGTGAGATTATTGTAGGAAAATCATATTAACGGGTTACCTAAGTTTACTATGGGCAAATACCCCTAAACTTGGGATTATTCATGGTTAATCAATAGGTGAGATTATTGTAGGAAAATCATGAAAATGTTGAATTATTCTAGGTAATTATCCCTATATTGATAGATATAGAAGTTACAATTAATCGTATTATGTTGTGATATATATGACGTACTGATTAAAAAATTATACTATGATATATGTAATATACTATGTAAATTATATTTATATCAATTGATAAATGGATTACATTACCGTTTTTTACTGTTCTTTGCCTCTACTTATCGCTCTTTACCACCTCTCTAACCATTATCGTTTTTAGTTCTTTATACATATTCTATTTGGTGTGTAAATTTCGCTAGTTGATTACTATGCTTAGTGATGAGCAAATTTTATTTAACCACAAACGCACGGCGTACGTGTAGCTGCAAGTCGAACACAAGAAAGTTTGGGACAAGGGACTTTATGATTTTAATTGATTATATTACTTGGAGAGAAAAAGATGTGGATTGTTTGTACTAAATATTACGAATGCAATGATTAAAACGATGTTAAGCTATATGATGATAAAGTCTAGGGTGTCAGGTCTTGTATCATTTAATTCTTATTAGTGTCTATGAAGATTCGGATTAATTATGTGGTTAAACATGATCTTGTTAATCTAAAACTTTCGCTCCGTTGATTAACTATTAGATTTAGACCCTATTAATTCAATTCTCACACGCTAGTTTTGTTGTACGAATTAATAATAATTTAATTAAAATTTACCCTAAAGCAAAGTCGATCCCAATCTCACATGCTAGTTCTATTGACTAGTCCGTTAAAGCATATTTGATTTAGGGTTAATTAGCACAATTCAACCACTTTAATCCTTAGTTTCATAGACGCATCCAAGAATCAAATCATACTCAGCTAATAGGTTCAAAACCCTAACCCTAGAAAATAGATCTATTCACTAATCATAATGAATACAATAAATATCAATTCTGGAATAATACTAGACATGAATGACAATAAAATTAAATGACAAATTCAAAGAAGCAATAATGAAATATAAATAACACCACAAAAAAATTCAATTCAACAATAATAAAAAACAAACTAAACTTTTTATTAGAGAAAGATTAAATAACTAAGGTTTAATGTTTACTAGAGAAAGATTAAAGACTAATACAATAAATTGAAACTAAGAAAATTAAAAGACTAAAAGAGACTTACAAACTTGAAGGAAGATTGAATCTCAAAGGCTAGATTGAAATGCTTGAAAACTAAAATTAATGCTAAGAGTAATTAAAGACTAATTATTGAAAAACTAAAGAAAGAATTAAGCAAAAGCAAGGAGGAAGGAAGAAGAACACTCATCAGTCCTTAAAGGGGAACTCAGCCGAGTCGGCTTGAGTTTTTGGAAAATTGATTCTCAGATCAGCCTATACCGCCCAGTCGGCGGTTCCAAATCTTGACTCAGCGTCGAGTTGGCACATGCTTTTGGAAGATAACCAATTTTGTCAATTTTTACTGCCTAGTCGGCGGTAATCGAAATTTTCCTATTGCCGAGTCGGCGTTATCTTCTAGAATGTTCATTGTTCCTTTTCTTTCACAGACGAGTTTCGAGGCTTACGATGGCTCCTCAAGTGACTCGACTCTTAGCTCCTGGAGACATATGCTTATTAAAACTTGCTCTTTTGATCATGACTTGATTCAATTGATAGCTTGATTCGATCTTTGAGCCCTGTAGACAAGATTAGCATGGAAAACCCACAAAAACAACTCAAGAAAGCATAGTTCACCCATTTTCCCACAAATTGACCATGAAGTACTGAAAT
Source organism: Amaranthus palmeri (assembly GCA_019776075.1). Classification (NCBI taxonomy): domain Eukaryota; kingdom Viridiplantae; phylum Streptophyta; class Magnoliopsida; order Caryophyllales; family Amaranthaceae; genus Amaranthus; species Amaranthus palmeri. Next base: position 328,977 of record JAAKBH010000060.1, on the reverse strand, counting down.
GGAGCGAAAACACACAAAACAACCCTAAACCAGCTCTAAACTTCGAAAAGGAGCATAAAAATATAAATAATAAATGAAAATAATTGCACTTATCACTTGGTTAACATGGGTGTAAATTGCAGACTTTCAGATAGTTGCAGGTTCCTCTCTTTGAAGACCCTTTTTGAGTAGGGGGACTCTTTGATCGCACTCTCCTATAGGGGTATGTGTTGTCGTCTTTCTTCCCTCCCCAGACCCTGACCATAGATGAGTGGGATACACTGGTTATGATGATGATGATGATGATCATGATGATGATTACATTTATAACTGTAATTGCTATAACAATCCGTACAATCAATTATGCAATTTAGGTAATTCTAAGAATTATAAAATTTTCATAAATGTATTATAGCTATTAATAGAAATGTGTTTACATTATTATAGTTAGCAAATAAACTGATAATTTACAAAAACATACTGAAATCTGCAATTTAGTAAATTATTAAAATAACTTAATTACCAATTTTTCTAGCAATTGTTCTTTTAAACCAATATGACATAAAATACATTAAATTGATCATTAAAATCAGTTATTCACATTGTTAAAATTACCATAATTATAATTTTGAATTTAAGAAAAATGTCAAGAATATTGAACTGGATAGCATATATGGCAACATATAAATTAATAATAAAAATGAATCAATTACAATCAGTAGTATGCAATCAGCCTATATCAGCTACCATATATAGTGCAATTAAAATCAATCAACTAAAATAATGTCTGCATTTTCTGTAATGTGATCAATTATTTTTAAAAATATTTTGATACTTTAATAACAGAAATTACAATATAAATATTCTCATATGGCCGTTCCTATTGTTTACCCATACATACCATTTCTCTTCTCTAAACTCTTTTTTTTTTTTTTTTTTGAAGAATTTTCTGAACTCTTTTTGTTGTTTACTAATATTTTCTAGTATTGTCTAAGTAAACACAAATACTTTTATCAACAATAAACATGAGTTTAAATAACATTAGGTAGTGTTTGACAACATAGAATTCATTTTATGTATGGAATTTATTTTTGGTATTCAAATTCAAGAATTGTAAATGACACTTATATACTTTGAATTTGTAAATTTTGAAATTTGACCAAAATTTTACATTGTTATTGCAATTTTATGAAATTGACCCAATTCCACATTTACAAATTCAAAATTTGCGAAACATAGTATCTGACCAAATTCAACATTTGAAAATGTATTCCAAATTGCCAAACATACCATTAAAAAAATTCATGTGATAGGGGAACATGAAAAATTTTATGATTTTTGTAAATTATATATATATTAATTAATATATATAAATACTAATTAAATCAATTGTTTAGGGAACATCAGTTATGGATTCCATGGAAAAATTTTATTCCAACTCATTCTAAATCCTATGTGTTATGAAAGTCTTGTAATTTTTTTCAAAAAATGCAGTTAATCCTGCAGTTGGCAAATATAGATCAACCAAACATGAATGAAAATGTTCTTCTACAAAACATCAAAAATAGAAGAGATTTTAGATTTGAAATTAACAAATTCATTTTTAACTTTGTTCCATTCTCAGACATTCTTGATAATGATCAAAAATGACAAGTATCCTTTACATATTAATTATAATAATTTATTTTTATTATACTTAGGATCAATGACTAACTATAGCCTTGAAGTTTCGGCATTTTAGAATAAACAGATTCGTAGGTTTTTTTTACAAACAACCTTCAAATTACCAAACACGATATCGTTACAGTCACTTCACAAGATGACCTACTAAATGACAATTGACCATACAAAATGACCATTGACTTTCAATTAAATATATTAATCTAACATAATTACATAAATACCTCCAATTAAACTCTACCCTTCACCAATCACCATCATTCTCCACCCTAACGCCACCACCACCATTAAAACTCCTCCTTTAATAACCTCTTCACAATCGCCAGAGATGAACAAGGATGTTTAGTGAATTCAAAAGGATAATAAAATAAAGCAAGATTATACGTCACCACCTTAACCTCTTAATCTCAAACACCAACATAAATTTGTATCTTACTCTTCTTAATGTCACCTTTGGTAACAATACTTATGTAGTTAGCAAATAGAAAGCACCAAAATATATTCATGTCGTAGTGTAGATGATAGCTTTTCACATAGTATGTGGTTAAACGGATGCAATTGGCACCAGTTTGTTTTCCAAGACAAGGTTTTAAATTGCCAGTGAGCAATTAGAAAATTTGAAAATGTTAAGATTATTAAACAAAAAAAATCTCCCTCCTCCCCCCTCCCTCCGTCTCCTTCCTCCTTCCATTTTCTTTTTCTTCTTCATCTTTACACAAAAAACACCTTAAGTTGGGGCTATCATCAACCTTTTGGTTGATGGTAAGCCACTAATTTCTCTGTTTTAAGCTTTTTAAATATGTTTAGAATAATTTTGTGTCCTCTCCCTATAGGAGGGTTGTTCTACCCATTTATTGGGTTTGTTCTACCCATTTATTGGGTTTGTTCTACCCATATATTGGGTTTTAGTCTCTCTCCTCGTGAGAGTTTGGAGTTATGTATTTTGGTCTCTTGTTGATTTATTGGTAGAGCTTAATGCGATAATGCAACAGATGCAAAAATTGCAATTACTATCAACTACATCAATTTCAATTTTATCTCAAGACTACAACAGATCGAAAGACCCCCTCGTAGAAGGCTGTATCAAACAGCGATGTGGAAAAGGATGTTCAGAATTGTCAGATCTGATACACAACGATCGTAGTTTTGTTAATTTAGAATTAATTTTGGTTAAAGTTGTTATGTATTTGCTAATTTTTAACTCTGATGTAGATGTCGTATGACTCTTTATTATTGAATCAGGTATTATTCAAAAAAAAAAATCGAAGTTATCCCAAAAGACCCAAAACTAAGCGTCTACTAGGTTTGGGCACTGGTTTGGAGCTATATGCACTTACTAAGTGCGAACAGGTAGGGAATTTTCAAAAAAAAAAAGCCAGGGTTGTTCGCAGTTACTAACTGCGAACTAGTCAAAATGAGTCAACAGGTTGTTCGCACTTAGTAACTGCGAACAGCCTGTTGACTAATTTTGACATTTTCGCAGTTACTAAGTGCGAACTGCCCTGTTGCCTGATTTCTAAAGAAAGTTTCTGTTATAAAAACCCCGCATACCTGTTCGCAGTTACTAAGTGCGAACAGGTCAAAACAGTCAAATCAAGTTGTTCGCACTTAGTAAATAGAACAGCTCCAAACCACAGGTTTGGGCATTTGACGCTTATTTTTTGGAAAAGTTTGATTTCAATCTTATTCCATTACTTTTTTTGTTTTTAAATTTTATTTGTTTCAAATTTTCTGAGCAATTTTATGCTGCACTACTGGGCTCACGAAGAACATTCGACATTGGATTGAATGAAGTATGAAGACGAATTTGTAGATGACACAAAGATATAGAAAGAATTCAAACAAAGTAAGTTACACATTTAGATGTAAGACAATGCTACATTACAGAATTCTCCAAAAGTCAGGAGGCCTCTAGATTTTGTAACCTCTCTTCTTTTATACTATCTACATACCCTTTAAGATGTCATAAAAATGCGAATTAGTTTTAACAATCAAAGGGGCATAACGCGAATGAATAAAAGCAAGATTTTACACAAGCCTAGAAACACAAATGATACAACACTGCTGTAAATTCAAAACTCTGGAACCCCTCCGATCTTAACTCCACAAATTCTCTTTATGCTTGCTGTTCAGCACGTATTAATACGAAAGTTTGATTTCTAAATGTTTGTCTCAGAAGTAGCATCTGAAGTTGATTCTGTAGTTTGAGCATCAACTACTGTTGATGCAGAGCGGCTAGAGCTAGCACCTTTCTCCAGCTCTAGTTTCTGTATATACTCGAGTTGACTCTGCAACACCTGTGGCACATAACATCAACGTCAGTGTAAAGAAGAAACAAAATCGCTAGTAAAAGAGCTGGAAAAGTGTTTCCATAAGATATGAGTTTCTAGACAACCTATCGATGGGTTAAGTTTGCGATTTGTTCTTTCAGAACAAAGAACATGCATCTGAAAAGTACGTAAACACAACAGGAAAAGAAAGCAATTAGGTGTCTCGTCTACAATTTTTAATAGTGAGAAAAAATCTACTCCTGTCTAAGTCAATGGAGAACTTCTCATGGAGTTCAGGCACGAAGAAGATGCTAACACACAACACTACAAGAGTAGAGAACGTCAAACAGGTCCATTTTCAATGAGGATTTAGCAACTTTCCACAAGGGATCACTTTCTCTATCTGAATCTTCCTTCACCATAAACAACACATCTTACATGTCAGCAGTGAAATCCAAAACTTCCAACAGCTGTATTTCATTGTGTCAAATGCATAAAATCTTAATTGATGAACTAGACAGCTCATAATTTTCTAGTAAGAAAATATATAAAGGGATATTAAATATGGTGGCAATAAGGTTATAAAAATTGCCTATGATAGCAAATAAGAAACATTTATCTACACCGTTGCAACAAAATTAGGTTTATCTATCCAGCTTCCAATTTTTTAATGCAAAGTTAGATTCTTCTGTTAAAACTAGTATCTAGAATAAATTTACTATTATAACCCTAAAACTGGGTAATCATCTTCCTTCACCTCCATTAAAGCATATCTTCTGACCAAATTTGGTTTTTGATTTGTGAAGTACTTGCAATGGATATTACAAATTTTGTAGCAGCAAAGCTTTAAAACTGAGCAGCAGTTGTCAACTAGAATTGGTCTATCAGAATTTAGGGTAGAGAAGTAAATCTCTATAGCTTTCAAGGCTCCTAACTCTACGGTTCCTACTTCAACCTTCCTCATCTCATACAAGTCTTGACGAATCAATTTTACCACAAAAGGAAAAAAAAATTGTAAAATATAAAACCTTGTATATGCTCGCCATGACTAATCTGCGACGATGATATGCTCAAATCAATCAAAACCTAGATGCATCAAAACTGTGTATGTCGATATTTCTCTATTACCAATAATGATAAACAATGATCTTGAGGTTGAGGGCCTACAGTTCTCTTTGACAGAAGATTCTCAAAGCTGATTGGGTTCTCTTCGCTTCTCCAAAGTCTGTGGCCAATGTGATTCTCAACCCCCTTTTAATTACTTATCTGTCAATAAATTGTTGATGTTTAGGGTTTGAATTTGAAATTGTGAGTGTTTAGTCTAGCCAGAAAATAGGCCAACACGGTTTGAGCCTTTGAGCCACAATACGGTAATTAACTTTAAAGATTTATTTCATATTTTTATGTTCATGAAAACCATTTATCTTATGAACACTTCAGTATTATAGTTGACAATGTCAATTTATGTAGGCAGCATTTCGGTAATTTCAAACAAGACCAACCAATCCAATGGACTATGTAATTTTGATATAGTAGACTGAAACAGGCATGAGATACTCATATGAAGAGTTAATTGAGTACCGAAGAAGATGAAGTTGAAGATTTATGAAGATGGAGCTATTAAACAAAGGGTATCAACATCAATCAACATACTAAACAAGTTTTTTAAACAGATTACTTTCACTAATATCACTTTAGTTACACTATGGAAAAAAGTTTTTTTTAGCTTACAATCGTCAAAACATCATTGCTATCATAAGTAATACTTTATGTATCAAGAATCACGAAACAGATTCCTAAGCACTTTAAGGTGAGAAAACCTGCCTTTTGGTGTAGCTTTTAGGGGTAATTTGTCCTAGCCACAAAACTAAGATTTGAAAACAAACAAGTTACTTTGATATTACTTGGAATTGAATATCTGTAACACATATACAATATAATAGAAAAAGAAAATCACATCCAAATTGCACATGTTTTTAATGGAAGCAGGGGAGGAAGAAGAATAAAGTGGAAAGAAAAAAATTGACCACGTAAGAGAGAAACAACTTTTAATTGATTTTTGGAAAAAAAAAATTAATTGGTAAACTTTTAAAATTTTTTATTATAATTTGAAGATTTAGGTAGAAAGTCGCAAATTTATAGAGAAGTTTACCTCAACGTTTATAAATGGCAATCCGAATTCCGACCTCAAACATGCCAATCTTGGACCTACTAAACGTTTTCCTTACCAACTTGGTTTAATTCGGATTCGATATAGATTTAATCCAAATGAATCACAATTGTTTGAAGTTTCTAGTGAAGTTCCTTGGTAAACCGGTGAAAACTTTTCTATGCCAAGAATTTAGATCTGATAATTCCATTACTGATACTCATTTAAGCAAAATTCCAAGCATTGACCTCTATTTTGAATATTGCACAGATAGGCATGGATGCATGGTAAAAATCTAAGTTAAAATGTCGAGCTAATCCTCATAATCTGTGAAAATGGGTTGAATGGTCTAGCTAGTAGTCTACATATCGTGTGGAAATAGTTGATTCAAGGGCTAAAGGTGGGTGTGCGTAAAACTAAGTTGGTAAACAAACAAATACGAGAGAGAACTCATCATAAGTAGGCTCACGACTCGTCTGAAAAAAGATGAAGACAATTGTATAAATAATCAAATCCATCATAAATATGTGTTTCTATTGACTTAGTATGGGAGTCAACACAAATAACAATAAGAAAGGTCAACAGGATTGACACCCTGTCATCCTAGACTAACGACTCGTCATTGCTTCTAGAATTGACAAAAAAAATTTTCAAAATTAGAGTCCTAGTGCACATGTAATTAGTTAAGTCTAGTGTCACAAGGGGAGTTTTCCAACTGGATTTTTAATTTGTGCTATTTCTAATTACTTAGAATTAGTTTTCCAGTCATCAAACGATATTCACTAAGCACTTATAAAAGTTACTAAAATCCTGCTTAGGGTTGACCTATTAAGGAATAAAGTATAAATAGAGGGGAAGGGTACGGGAAATAATAACTTTTTAAAATGTATTTTGGTCTTTGTTAACAAATTAAAGAAAAAAAGGGAGGAAAAAAACAAGATGAAAACCTAGAAATCTAAAAAAAATTCCACTTTAATTTAATTACTTAAAACAAAGTAAACATTTTAATTTAATTTTGTTTTCAAATATACACTTCATACATAATGTATCTTGTAACCAATCATTCCTGAGTCAATCTAGGTTGCGTTCCGTGTTCCAGTTCCGGTTCCCTGTTCCAAACCGAATGTCGTTCTAGGTAACAATGTTTCTAGGTTATAATACACATACACTTTACGTTTACATTTCACTACACAAATACACTTTTCTTCATGTTCACCTACAATTCTACTATACCCATAGTATCAATTTAGGACAGTAAAATCTATGCTTAATCCAATTCATAGCAATTAGAGTCAAAGCACGTCGATTCTAGATGGACAGAGACATACCAGAGGTTATGAAATGTAGAAATCGAAGTTTGATAAAGTTCTTGAAGTGGACAGACACAAAAACACATTGAAACTTTGATGAATGCAAAGATAATTCAAGAAATGTGGACCGTCGAACTTAGGGATGGAGTAAAAGAAATCGAGCTAATACGCGGCGCTAAGGTCATGGCCAAAGACGTTTTTGAAAAGTACGACAATTTTTTGAGAAAAACGAAGAAAGAGATGAAATCTCTCTTGTTAAGCCTTAAATCCATCAAACTTTAAAAAAGTTGCACCATTTTTACACAGAATCCTAAGCTTAGACACAAGGATCATATTTTGGCCGGAAAATTGGTGAGGGTTTCCAAAAAAGAAAAAGAAAAGAGAGAAAAGACCAAAGAGAACGGAGAAGAGGAAGGTACCTGGAGTGCGGCAAAAGGTTGTTGCGCTGAAGAGGCAATGGAGCATGAAAAAACACAGAAAAGGGAAAATAGAAAAATGGTGACAACCTAGTGAGTTGTGGGTATGAAGTTGGACCTGATCAGATGAGACAACATGATGAGTATGGCTGAGAAGAGTCGAAGTAGGAGAGAGAAAAGTTGGGTAGGTAAAAAAACCCCAGACGTTGTTAAAAGGGGAACGTCAAAGGAGCCGATGGATTGAAAACAAGGAAGGAAATGAACAAAGGATGAAAAATCCTTCTCTGGTCGATAAAAAGGTCGATTTGAAACAAGTTTAGGCCTTATCGTCAGCAAGGCTAAGGGTCACTTGGATCGCGCAAAGGATAGTGGTCGAGGGAGATATTCGGCTAGGTTTCTATTTTGTAGGTGAGAAAAGGATAAATGAATGGCCTTACACACGGTATCTGGTTTACGAACGATTCAAATATTAGGATTAAGGGTAAGGGAATAATTAACTTAAGTGATGATACAATTGTTTCTTCCGGCCTAGCTCATCAATTTGTTTGGGTAAAATATTAAGGATAGAGGATTTTGTCACAATGCAGAAGCTGAATATTCAATTTGTTTCTTCTGGCCTAGCTCATCAATTTAGCCTATTTCAAAGCTAACAACTCTTCTTCTTAGACCTTCATTTTTATTAAGGAAAAGAGGGCATTGAGATTATTGCTCATTCTCCCATGCCTTCAATATCAATGAAAAAATATCCTTTGAATCATAACATATCCCTTGATACGGCCCAAAATGCAGTTTTTTTTAACAACTTTACAACGATGGAAATATCAAAACGTTTGTTTCTAAAGCCTTTAAAACACAATCGATCGTGTTTTTACACTATGTAACTACCCGCTTTTACGGACAAGGTAGAATTTGTCGTGACTGGTTTATATCAATGCTTATATTTATATACTCACTTCTAACTTCTTGAAGAAATCCAATAGCAAGCTTTAAAAGAATATATAACAATTAGTCTTAGGGATCAAAATCACCAACTTCACATAATTGCAAAATCATCAAATGATTCCATATGGACAAGCCTATAAAGGTACCTAAATTGGAATCATGGTACAAATCTTATGAACCTTAAGAAGAAATACACAAAAAGTGGTCAAGAGGTGGTACTAACACTGAAAAAATAACTCAAATTTTTTTATAGAATTGAACTAAATCTTTCTTTTTTATTAAACGATTCATTAATCTGATTCTTCACTAATGAATGTAAGTAAGTTCATAATGCAATAATATACGATCAAGCTAACCCATGCAAATCGTTCCACTAGTTCTCATGTAATACATTGAAATCCTAGGCATCTAGAATAATTAATACAAGTAATTTTATATACGACAACAAAAGCATCGTAATCTCTTAGCTGTAAAAGAGAAGATGATACAGTACATGCAATTTAGTAGGATAGTCAAAGGACCAACAAAAGAGGAGGGACAAATCAAATAAAAGAAACCCAGAGCAGGAATTTGCAGTCATAAACAATGTACCTTAATTTGATGCTCGATAAAACTTCTCTGGGAATCAATTGAATGAAGATCGCTTGCCTCTCTGAACACATCAGTACCAGGGACATGGAATGGTGATACAGGACGAGGCAATGTAGCAGAAGAAAGATTTATAGGCCCACCGGGCATTTGCTGTTGATGCTGATATTGTCCAACTGAATTTTGCACCACATCCGAATTTGTATTGCTTATGATGGGCATTGCACCATGAGCATGCGGAAGAACAGCATATCCAGGGCACCTGCGAGGAAAAAATCAACATGAAAAGGATCTCTGAAGTCTGATTTTGCTTGTAATTTAGCTAGTTTGTGATGCAATTATTACACTGCTAACCAAGACAAGTACAAAATCCTCATGAACCAAATCATAAAATAGTGTTCAAGTCCAAAAATAAGGTATCCACTAATTCCTGGTCATATCAATAGAAGTTTTTCAATTGACAGGCTTTATCTATAAGAGAAAGAGTAAATAGGATTTAAAATTTATGCAACCATTAGGATTTTTAAACTATATACTATTACCTGATTTACAGTTATTAACGAGTCTAGAAAATTAAACTAGAGCAAAAGCTAAAGAACAATAATTACAGACACAGTACTCACAACAATTCCAGCTACATCCACTTACAAATTACAAAAGTCACGTAAAACTAAAAGGCCTAATGTCAGAGTCATTGCTAAAACTATAATCTTCCACAGAGTGGTAACTAATAGAAGTTTTTTTAATTAAAAATTAAATAAGGTATCCACTAATTCTTGGTCATATCAATAGAAGTTTTTTCAATTGACAGGCTTATCTATAAGAGAAAGAGTAAATAGGATTTAAAAATTATGCAACCATAAAGATTTTTTTAACTAAAAGGCCTAATGTCAAAGTCATTGCTAAAACTAGTCTTCCACAGAGTGGTAACTAATAGAAGTTTTTTTAATTAAAAATTAAATAAGGTATCCACTAATTCTTGGTCATATCAATAGAAGTTTTTTTCAATTGACAGGCTTTATCTATAAGAGAAAGAGTAAATAGGATTTAAAAATTATGCAACCATAAAGATTTTTTAACTACAAACTATTACCAGATTTACAGTTATTAATGAGAAAAATTAAACTAGAGCAGAAGCTAAAGAACAATAGTTACAGACACAGTACTCACAACAATTCCAGCTACATTCACTTACAAATTACAAAAGTCACGTAAAACTAAAAGGCCTAATGTTAGAGTCATTGCTAAAACTATAGTCTACCACAGAGTGGTAACTAATACGTTTAGACAACAAATTCTTTTACCATCATAAACAATGCACTTCAGTTGAGCAACAAATTTACTATTGCAACGACGAAAACATCCTCCCTCGACTACACAGATTACAAAGAAAATACCCATCCTATTAACTCTTTTTATTAAATCTATGCAACAAAGACATCCAGTACTCACCATACTACTGAGTTAGCAGAAGGGTAAACAACAGATCTCTCATATATTGCGGCCGCAGCTGATGCTGCCGCCTCAAGTCTAGCCTGATTACCATTGAGAGTGCCCTCTGACAAAGTACCTCCAGTTAAGCCTTGAGTAGGTGTACTAGTCGATGCTGAACAATTATGAAATATTGTCAGATAACATCAATAAACGCAACTAAGTTGTAAAATAGGAGCAACAATTACTAATGAGTCATACAGTCACCACATACAAGCAGCCTGCAATCATGTTACTAAATACCTGCTATAACTAATTTCTTTTGGTTTAGATACTATGCAAAAGATGAGTGTGTTACCAGATTGATGTCTATCAGACTGCAGTCCATTTTGCCCTCCAGCCGTAGTTGTCCCAGTTTCAGGTGGTAGAACAAGGGCCCTGCAGGTTGGACAGGTATTTTGTCGTTCCAACCATGATCGAAGACAATGCACATGAAATATATGTCCACATCTTAACTTCTTGGCCGTGGTCATTTCCTCGCGACAAATGATGCACGTTGCATCACTTCTGCAATATACAACAGAAAGCTCAAAAAATCTCAATTAATTAGTGTAGATAAATGATGGCAACAGTAGAAGCAATTTGAAATCTTACGCATTTAATTCCTCTGCTGTTGCATCGGGAAAACGATCATTCATATTTGAAGTAATCTTCCGGTAGCGGATGTAATCAGCGATGCGAATTTTAAAGTTACGGAAAGTTTCATAAAGCTCTCTTATAAGATGCAAAGGCACGCCATAGTTCCTACATAGTTCATTAATAGATCAACTAAGTATCCTCGAGGAGACATATAAAAATTGAAGCATCTAGCACAATATATTGTAGGTACTTACACAAAAATCACCATAAAAAAACAGAGATACATAGACAAATGCAGCAAGTCCCGGATAAGCTCCAGGTAGAAAGTACACACAGCCTTCTTCTCCCATTGACCTTCCATAAGCATGTCACCCACGTAGAATACGTATTTCATAAACATTGCTACTGTTGTAGTCGCAAGTATCATGTACCTAAATTATTTAACAATGAGCAATAATAATCATTGCATCCCTAAAACAGAGAACATATGACAGCTGCTCCATTGTAACATCAATCGAAAAACTTATATTAACAAGATAAAACAAAGTATGACTTTGATGTACACTGTAAACCAAAGTTACAATCAGGATTCTTCTAATAGAAGCCACAAACCTAAAAAAATAATAAAGGGTACAAAAACATCTATAACAAAAACTGAGAGCCATAAATAATTAACATGGAAAAGCAAAGAGATGAATGTTTAACTAAATAATTGCACCAACACTAAAGCAGAAAGAAGGTCAAAAGAGAACTTTAGCCTTATACACACAAGGCAGTCTACAATCTACATACAACAGTCAACCAAACCCTCCTTTGCAGGATTGGATTCTACTCGCACTCTGGCAGTGAGGTCACCAATCAGAAAAGAAACAAAATCGAAAAATTTAAAAACATTGACATCAACTCTTGGAATTCACACCTTCATATACCAAAACACACTAATGCTATTTTGATATCTAAAGCACGAAATATAAGGAAAAACAGCACAAAAAGAAAGCAAAACTATAAAGCATAAAGCCGAATTCAAAGCTAGTACTGATTATAATTCAAAGCTAGTACTGATTATAGAAGCCATCCAAAAAAAGTAGTTTCATTATATAACCCAAAAACTGGAAAAAAAAAATAGGGAAAAGAGAAGACTTACTCAAAGGAGAAGAATATGGACACTGAAGCTTGTTGTGTCTCAATCAGATGCTTCAAAGAGCTGTACAAGAAAATGCTATCGAGGAAAAGAAGAAATCCCATAAAAGAGACGATCCTAACATGAGATAATGTGGGCACAGCTGGAGTTGTTTCAATGAACTCCACTCTCTTTTGAGCCAACCAATGCAACGACTTAATCAACAGAAGGGCAGTTACCATAGCAAGAAAAGAAACTGAAAAATCTTGCCGGAAAATTGTGATCGCAAACAGTATCTCCATGACCTCCCTCCATGATTGTTCATTCAGCCTCTCAACCTCAGCCTCTCGAAGTCGCCCAAGGAACACACATTTTGCCAATTTCCATAAAGAACACAATATGACCAAACCCATGTTTAGGAGTATCACTAAACTGATCTTTGAAGTAGATAGAAAGACCATAGCAGGGTAAAACTGCCTTCTACTATGAAATGCATGATAAACAACCGCAATTGTAGCAAACACACTTAGCCCTGCATATGGCTTTAGCCTCACCATCTTGCACAACCTATATAATGACCCTAATCTATGTCAAAGTCAAATTACTAAAGTCAATTTCTGGAGTAATAAGAATTGTATGAGTTAACAACAACAATCAAGACAGAAATGTCAAATAAGCAACATTTCTAGATCATCTACAAGCATTTTATTTCTGAAAAAAAGACCATTAAAACACTCAAGAAATTGTTATACTCCATAAAAGTAAGCAAAGTAGAACTTCAATCAGCTGCAAGCAAAAGCATTATTCTCCATTCAACTTAAGAAATGAGAATAGTGACAAATGTTAAAACGATACTAGTAATCATGATAAAATAAAGTTACAACAAAATCAAAACAAAATTAAAACAATGAAAATTACGAATTGAAAAAAGAAATCCATGAAAACCATCAGAAACAAAACATCAATGAAAATATCAAAACATAAAAATAGTAAGATTTTGTGAGGGAGATGAACTGAACTATAAACTATTAAATATGACAGAGATTATAGATGATAATAATGACGAGCAATGGAGCCTCTCTTTCGTATTCTTTTTTTAGTGTAGAAATATGATCGTCCTAAACACAACTACACAATCAAACAAAAGAATATGATAAACCTTAATCACAACTACATATTAGCCACTAAGGGGTCGCCTAGAATCCTCCTATTAAATAGGAAAGTTAAAATCTGTGGGGCTAAATTTCCCACGAGATACTAAAATGGAGTGATGATTATTTTCAATGAGTTTAGTATTTTTATCTGATAATTACTTCTTTTTGTGTGCACAAAGTTACAGGTTAAAGAGAGGATATGAGGACTATGATCTAGAGATAGAAATACCATTTGTGAGGGAGCAGATCAGAGAAACAACAAGGATTTATGGATGTTGATGATGGCGAGGAGAGAGAAAAATATGAATAACTATGGTGAATTAGTGAAGTTGCCATTAAAACCAAGATGAGTATGGATTTACAAGGAAAATATTTTTCCTAGGTCCCCATGATGTAAACATCATCATCATACCCAGTTTATCCCGCTCGTATAAAACTATGATCAGAGTCTAGGAGGGAAGAACGACGGCAACTCATACCCATAGAGGAGAGTGCAATCAAAAAGTCCCCATGGGGTAAACATTCACCTAATTTTGGAGGTATTAATTTACACTAATGATTATTTACTTTAATTCTAATCACTTAGATATCTAGTACTTTTTACCCTTGACCAAGTACTAGTACTACCCTATCAGACTTTCACCCCTTTCCAGGTGATCCCTAACAAGAAAAAGCATACCCGGTTAATTATCTGCAAATCAGGTTGACTTCACCAAGACAAAAAAATCCAAAGGTATGTTGTGATAGCCCCTAAACATCAATGAAAACAAAACAACCAAAAAAAATTGTCGAAAAACAACAACTAAACGAAAGTACTACCATAAAACGAAAAAACAACAAGAATCATAAATTGAAAAAACATTAGATTTAACGTGATGGAACTGTGATACGTTTCAGAAAACCAAAAACAGAAATCAGCTCAAAAACGAAACAAGTATTGAATAAAGAAAATGAAACATAAAAAATCAAATTCCAGAAAACGAAATACAAAATTAATTGGAAAAAAAAGGATGAAATTGATAGAAATCTAACCTTTAACCTTCTATGGTTGCGTGATGAAGATGAGATGATTTGTTAATGGAGCGCAGGATAGAGATAGAGGGACAGGATGAGATGCCTGTGTGAGGGAGAGAGGACGACGATGAGATGCAGCGCAGATCAATTAACGTTTAGGTTTAGATTATCATTCGTGATATGCTGAAATATGAGGGATTGAGATGCGCAGGGCAGCAAGCTAGGATGCACTGTTCCGGTTTGTGTTTAGTCATACAATAAAACCAGACCGGAATGGAAATTGCCTATACAAAATTTTTAGATCCACACCGTTTAAACTGCTACTATATGTCTATATAGTTTTGACAACGGTCTGATTTGGTTTACGTTTTTTTATATAAGTTTTTAAAATTAATATATTTGTTTATTCAAATATTTCGTATCTACAATTACCAAAAACTATTCGTAATTAGTTGATTGGATGAATTTAGGTATGTTTTTTAAAAAACCAACATTTCAAAATATCAGGGTACAGGGTACTAGCCTTATTTGAAAATTAGAAAACCACTATTTTTTATCATAGTAAGGTTTTCCGGTATGATCTAATTTTAAAATTACAAACTAGAACCTAAATGAAAATCGCAATATTTTTTTAAATTAAACAAGACTAAACCGTTTAGACCGTAGATCATTTAGACTAAACTTTATTCAGTCCTAAGCAAAGGTATTGCTTAGGTTTAAAGTTGGGTTGAGCATTGGGCTTTACTTTAACACTAATTTTTGTATAAGACGATCACACCGTGAAAAATGTATTAACTTTAGGTTAAATAGCTTAATGATAAAAACTTGGAAAAATTGTCAGGAATAACCCGTACTTTTAACATTTGCCTGTGAATAATCCCTACTTTTGATTAATCATAAATAATCCGAACTTTGAAGTCAATTTGTTCACAGCACCCCTCCTCATTTTTGACCGGTTGTAGCAAGTTACTCCAACGAAATTACTTGTTCCTTCCCCTTTATTATGAGCTGCTGGTAGGGGTGTTCATAATAACCCGCTCCGGAAATTCCGACCCGAATTATCCGGTATCCGGTTTAGAAAACCGGGTAATTTACCCGGTTTTCGCAAACCGGATAATTCGGGTCGGATACCCGGTTTTAAAACCGGATACCGGATCCGGATACGGGTCACGACTTTTTGGAAACCGGGTACCCGGTATCCGGTTTTTGTTAATTATTGTTTTTTTTTTATTTTTTCGTAAATAATAAAATAATGATATCTTTTAAGCTAACCTTAGATTGAATATTTTTGGAGAGTTAGTATTTGAATTTTATAATTTTTCATACTTAAACCCATGAACAATAATATTATTCTTTTATTATTTTCAATTAATCTTTTATTTTTAATTAAGCTAAATATTTTTAGAGAGTTTGTATTTGAATTTTATATAAAAAAAATATTTTAAGTAAAAATAGAGATAAACAAACATATGATTGAACGACAAAACGACAACAAAATAAAAAATAAAAAATAAAAAAATAATTTTAACAAAACTGGGTATCCGGTTTAAATCGGGTATCCGGATTCCGGGTACCCGGTTTTAAACCGGGTCGGAACCGGATCACAATTTTAAGTACCCGAAAAAGCGGGTACCCGAATTTTCGGAACCGGGTCGACCCGGTACCCGGTTTTGAACACCCCTAGCTGCTGGTTGATTTTTCAATTCATCATCTTCAACCTCTTATTCAAATTAAAACCTCTATTATATGTTGAAAAACAATGAGAATTCATTTTTGTAAAAAAAAAAAAAAAAAAAAAAAATCAACTAGCAGCTCATAATAAAGGGGAAGGAACAAGTAATTTCGTTGGGGTAACTTGCTACAACCGGTCAAAAATGAGGAGGGGGTGTTGTGAACAAACTGATTTCAAAGTTCGGATTATTTATGAACAATCAAAAGTAGGGATTATTCACAGGCAAACGTTAAAAGTACGGGTTATTCCCGACAATTTTTCCTAAAAACTTTTATGGGCTAACTCTTACTCCCTCCGATTCATATTAATTATCCACTTTGTGTTTGGACCGCATTTCAAGAAAAATGCTAATGAGGTATTTTAAGTGATTATAATAAATGAATAGGTGATAGGTGGAGTATTTAAGTGATTATAATAATTGAAAAGGTAATATGTGAGGTATTTTAAATGATATAAATTGGGGTAGTTGGGGTATTTAGGTAAAAAATCTTTGTTAAAAATAGAAAGTGGATAATTAGAATGACTTTACCAAAAAAAGAAAAGTGGACATTAATTATGAATTGGTGGGAGTATTATAATTTGGGTTTTCAGTTATAAACATTCACCACCGACTCCAAAACGAAAATCGAAGAGTCTAAAATGCATTCGGAACAAAATTAACTTATAAAAAGGCCAAAATCAAATTCCTCATTCAATTCGTTTGATTTTGGTTAGATGTATGGTTTTTCACCACATCCCTAAAAATGTTACCCAATCAAAGTAACAAAAATATAATGCGAAAATAACACAAATTAGGTGAATATAAAATTAAGGAAAAACTCTAATACCTAGCGGAAAAGGCAACAAAAAGAATTATCAAACAAGAAATGACTGTAATGTTAAAATTATGAGTAATAGAAAAGAAAATAAAATCAATACCTAATCTGATTGAAATAACCAATAAACAAAAATCTTGAAAGTTACAGAAGCTTCAAGAAGACATGATTAGATTGAATCAATCCTTGAAAAAATGATATCTGGATGAATAAAATAGAGCATCGAGTTGAAAATGGAATATGATTTGCTAATTGCTATAATGAAGAGACCTTGGATTTTCAAAAGGAGGACGTTTAACTTTTCATCGTCACTAGGAAATATGCTACCCAATAAGATTGTGCCATCTCATTTCTTATTATTCATTTTTGTTTTATTTCTTCTTCGACTTTATCCGATATGGATACGTGCGAGCTGGGTTTAGGGATGGTCATAGGTCAGATCTAGGTTGGATCCGGTAAGACTCAAATTCAAATTCTAATTTTTTTTTATTGGATCTAGACTCGGACCCCGATTCGAGGGTCTATAAAATTTTGGACTCGGACTAAAATAATTGAAGGGTTTAGGATCTGGATCCGGGTCCAAAAATTTTTTTCCTAATTTTTTTTAAAGTGATTATAAAGTACAATTTTCGTCATTCGCATAAAATTATTTAAAGTTTTAAACGTTTTCGACTAACAAGGTCCTTGTAATACTTTATACTAATTGAGCGTAATATATAAAGTTTTTCAACATTTAAGTTCTTATAACAAAATTTTTATCAAGTCTTTAATTCTTAAAGTATAGATACAACGACCACATTTTTAATTACATGAACCGAAAAAGTTCAAAATCATGCGATGTTAAAAAATTAAAACAAAATTTCAAATTAAACAATTAAATACACATGATAGCTAATATAAAAACACAAAATCTCACAAGAGACGGTCTATAGGATAGACCACAATATTGGGCCAACCCATTTCCCTTAATTGGTTTTTTTATTATAATATCAATTATATTATGTTATAATCCTAAATGTAAGGTAGTACAACCTCGAATATACTATTCTATAACCCCAAATATAAGTTATTATAACCCCAAATATAATATGTTATATTTTGGGCTGGGCTTCATGGATTCCGTCTATAGAATAGACCGTCTCCCATGAGACTTACTGATATAAAAAAAGATGATCTCCTGAGAGACCGTCTTTTTGAGAGACATCTCTCAGGCCCAACTCTTTAAAGCTTAATTGAACTAAAAAAATAATGGGCTCACTAATTAGAGATGGTCTCTCAAAAAGACCGTCTCTCATAACAATTTGTAATATAAAAATTTATTAAAACAAATGTAAATGGGTCAATGGGTCGGATCTGGATCGGATTTGGGTCTCAAATGTGTAGAGCTAGAGCCAGACCCGGACCCTAAGGTCATGGACCTAGATCTGATTTAGATCCATAGGGTCAAAAAATAGTTAGACCTAGACTCTTAAAATTAGGTCGGGTCGGGTTTAGACCCTTAGGGTCCAAGACCCGTGCCCATCCCTAGCTGGGTCAATGATTGATGGACTCTTAATTTTGTCATAAAACTCTTAGCTTATTCATGGAAAAATTATTAGTAATAAATTTCATTATTTATTTAATAATCCCTCCTATTCAATCTAAATGTCCCATTTTTTTGGGCACTATTACTTATACTTCTTAATTTGTATTTACACTCAATCTATAAGTTAAAACATAGTCATGTGGGATCTTCTTTGATTCGTCTTAATACAAGGATTATTAACATCAAATTTTTATAATTTTTAATCAAGCATTATTTGAGATAATAAAGGTTAAAATGTTGTCTCAGCAAGTGTGAAAAACTAAATGGGACAATGAGGCTAAATAGGATATAGTAATATCCAACAATAATTTCACATGTTAGTATAGAAATTTGTACAATGTATAAAGTTGTTGAGCTAAAAGTGTATATAAATCATCGTTATCATCATATTAATATCATACTCAAAGGCAGAGTCTGGGTGAGGGAAGAGAATGAATAATCCATACATGTAATTTCTTTCACGGAAGGTCTAGAGAAAAGTGGTTTATTTTAATCTAATAAAAGACAGTCTTGCATAAGAGGAAATGAGTGACGGCTAAGAATTTGTTCTCTTCAACTTATTTTTTGAGCTTGTTACTCATTCTTATTGAAATCAAATCAGCTTAGATCAGACCAGACCATATCAGATTATATTAAATTTATTCAGATTATATTAGACCAAATCATACTAGATCAGATCAGGCCATATCAAATCATGATCATTATTATTTTATTATTATTATTATTATTATTTTGGAAGAAGAAATAAATCAATTAATCAATCATAAAGCATTTACAAGACATAAGTCCAGGCGGTCACCAGTGACTTTAGGTTGCATCAGATTGCCACAAAGGCACACCTTTTAGTAGGGGTGTTCAAAATCGGGTACCGAGTCGACCCGGATCCGGAAATCCGGGTAGCCGCATTTTCAGGTACCTAAATGTGCGATCCGGTTTTGACTAGTTTAAACCAGGTATCCGAAATCATACTCGATTTAAACCGGGTCGGAATCCGGATACCCGATTATATTTAAATGTTTTTTTATTTTTTTGTCGTTTTGTCGTTCAACCTTACATTTGTTTATCTCTATTTTCGCTTAAAATATTTTTTATATAAAATTCAAATACAAACACTCTAAAAATCTTTAACTTAATTAATCATAAAAGATTAATTAAGAAAATGAAAGAATAATATTATTGTTCATGGAAAAACATATACTTTTGAAACTCGGAAGTCCCTTCTCTCTCCCGGGTAAGGGTGTGTCTAGTTTTTGGTAGTTGTCGTTCTCCGTTCGAGAGTCTTTTCCGGTATCTTTTTCGGTTGTTCTCCTTCTGGTTTTCTCATTATTTTCTTTCTCTGGGTCATTTTTTGTGTCTGTTGTTTACGGGTGAGTTTTCTTGTTGTGGGTTGGGCTTCGTTGGTCATGGGTCTTGAAATGGGGAAAGATTTGACGGACTCGTCAAATGGCGTTGGGCCTCTTCATTGTTCTTCCTTTAGAAAGCATGGTGATGCTACAAGGGTTAAAGAGGCGACGATATTACATGAATAGGATAGTGGGGTGAATGGAAATGTGGAGGATCAAGAAGATGCTTGTGATTGGGTAGAAGATAGCAACTTAGAGGATGAAGAGCGTATTGCGTTGGATTTTATTGGGAAATTATGGTCTGATAGAATCTTGAATCCGACAACATTCATGACCACCATTAAAAATGTATGGGTCATACAACATGCTGTCGATATTAGCATGATAGGGAAAAATATGATTCAATTCCAATTTTACCATTGGAATGATAAGGAAAAAGTCCTTATGGGACAACTAAGGCATTTTGACAAAATTGCTTTACTTTTGTCCAAAATGTCGAATGCGCAGAAGCCATCTGATTTACAGTTTCATGGACTTCCTATTTGGGCTCGTGTTTACAACGTTCCATTTCGAGGACGATATAATGAATATAATGCTTGAATTCTTCGAAACATGATTGGAGAATACATTGATATTGATAAAACCAAGAATATGGGCATGGAAAAGTCACTTCGAATCCGGCTTTCGTTGGATGTTCGTCAACCGCTAAAGAAACATGTTACTCTTAAAATGCAGGGAGGAGAAATGTGCACTTATCCTATTGAATACGAAAAGCTACCTCTTATATGTTTTTATTTTGGAAAAATTAGGCATGGCACTAACGAGTGCAAGGAAGTTTTTGGGGATCAATCTCCGGTCAAGAACTATGGCACTTGGTTGAAGGCGTCCCCTTGGAAGCCGGTGAAGGTTGTGGAGGATGAGGAGGACGAAGCACCTACAAAACATATGGGCAGGAAGTTATCTTTTACTAAGAAGTCGTCGCCTAGCAAGACGGAAAAGGTTCCTTCGCATATTATAAATTTCGTTACGTCTCTTTTGGATAAGGTGGCGCTTGGGGGTGACGACTCGGGGGCGGACAAATTTACTTCTACAGGACGAGGGGATGGTCAGCCTAGTTCCCAGATTTGTGGAGAAGTGAGGGAGGAAACGCAAGGTCAGGAGGTAGGATCACTAGGAATGTCGATGATCGGGCTTCACGATAATAGTTAGGATGGAGGTGATAACTTTCAGTTTATTGGTAGTTGTGAGGAAGGGGAAATTCAGGATGATTGCTTGCAGAAAAGGATATCATCAGAGGGTCGGCAGGCTTCGGTTACTAGTAGACGGGTTAAGAAATGGAAAAAATTGGCTCGGGTTTGTCCTTCCAAGGCCGTGGCTCCTCTTCCACTCGTTCCGGTGGGGAAAAGCGATCTATAATGGGGTATAGATACAATGAGTATCTGGTTGATGCTGAAGTTAGAGGGAAGCTGAAAAGACGTAACGTTCTTATGGAAGTTGATGATTCAATCCTTTCATTAACTGAACAGGTGGCAGGTCCCACTTCATGGGCTCTCGGGTCTCAATGAATCCCTTTTTTATTTTTTGGAATTGTCGTGGGTTAGGGAGTCCCGCATCAATTAATGCACTTAGTTCTTTAGTGCGAAAATACTCCCCGGGGGTTCTTTTTTTATGCGAGACTAAGATTAAGGAGTACGAGATTCGTAAAGTTCAGGAGAAGTTGCAGTTTGACAAGAGAGTGTGTGTGGAGGCTACAGGGCGTACAGTTGGACTCGCTTTATTTTGGTTGGATGATATCGACTTCAGAGTTGCTGATAAGGGTTCACATTTCATTGATGATTTTATATATGGTTTGAATGGGGTTTCTTGGCGGTTGACCAGTTTGTACGGGTGGTCTCAAAATGGTCTTAAAGGGTGTACATGGGATCTCATTAATTCTTTGGGTCGAAATAACTCTACTCAGTGGTTGATTGGAGGTGACTTCAATGAAGTGTTTCAGGAATCTGAAAAGCGAGGCGGGGTGCAATGTGACTTTAAGAATGTTTGTGTGTTTAGGGAATGTCTCGATTTTAATGATCTTAGAGAGCTTGAGTACTTTGGGTATCCGTTTACTTGGTGGAATAATAGAGCATATAGTTTTATTGAAGAAAAATTAGATTGAGTAGTTGCAAATAATAAATGGCACAATATGTTTCCTATGGCTTCCTCTAAGAATTTATCGTGGGACGGTTCGGATCACATGCCTCTTTTGGTTTCTTTATGGGGTGATACTCAGTGTGGTAGGGAGGATCGGAACGAAGCTTCAAAAATATTTCGTTTTGAAGCTCAATGGATCCACAATGAGGATTTTGATGAAAGTGTCCGAAATTTTTGGGAATCTTCAAAGCGGAGACATATCGGTGAATGGAGCAAAGTTGTGGAGGAGTGTGGTGGTCTGTTGAAAAAATGGCACAAGGATGTTTATTCGGCTTCCCAACAAAAAGAAGGATGGCTCTTGAAACGTCTAAAGCAAGTGCGCAAGATGAATCCTACTCCTGTTGTTGTTGAGGAATTTAGACGTGTCGAGCAGGAGTAGCGGCAGCTTCGACGGCATCAAGAGACGGCTGCGTGGCAAAGATGTCTTCCCTTTGTTCTTCGAGATGGGGACAAGAATACGTCCTACTTCCACACTAAGGCGTCCAATAGAAGACGTAGGAATCACCTTAAGGGTTTGGAAGATGTGCATGGGATTAAGCACAAGAATGTGGATGGAATGACAACAGTGGTTCTTGATTATTTTTCTAGTCTTTTCTCTAGTTCCGGTCTGAAAATTACTATAGATGATGTGGATTTTATTGGGCACTGGTTAAATAATGATATGATTGAGTCGTTATCTCGTTCTTATACTCACGCTGAGGTTGAGGTTACTCTGACTCATATGCACCCATGCAAATCTCCTAGTCCCGATGGTTTCCCTGCTCTGTTCTACAAAAGATATTGGGATATGGTTGGGGATGATATTTGTGATGTCGTGTTGGGTTTTCTTCAGACTGGTCATATGCCTGCCGAATTGAACTTCACTTATGTGGTCCTAATCCCGTAGACCAAGAATCCCACAAAAATGAAGGACCTTTACCCCATCAGCCTCTGTAATGTGTCATACAAATTGATATCGAAAGTACTAGCCAATCGACTGAAGACTATTCTCCCGGACATCATAGACGAGAACCAGAGTGCTTTCGTTCCCGGTCGGCTCATTACGGACAACATTCTCCTTTTGTCTGAGGTTTTTCATTACGTGCGTCTTGACCAAGCTAGGAAGATAGGTGTTATGGCCCTTAAACTCGATATGAGCAAGGCCTATGACAGAATGGAATGGGATTATTTGGCCTGTGTTATGATTAAGATGGGCTTTTCGGCTGTCTGGATCGATAGGGTTATGACTTGCGTTACTTCGTTTCGATATTCATTTTTGGTAAATAGGGTTGCTTCTGAGGTTCTGGTTCCTAACCGGGGTTTACGTCAAGGGGACCCCATTTCTCCTTATCTTTTCCTCCTTTGTGCTGAGGGTCTCGGAAATTTGTTAAAAAGGCTCAGCAGGATAAGACTCTTCGTGGCATTTCTATCTCTCGTCGGGCTCCTATTATCTCTCATCTATTTTTTTGCTGACGATAGTATTGTTTTTGCTAGGCTTAATGAGGGGGAGGCAAATAATATTCTTGGCATCCTTCATACCTACGAGCTTTTGTCCGGTCAAATGGTTAATAATGATAAATGCGAGTTCTCTTTTAGTGGAGGTCTTGATCTTAATGTTCGCCATAGGGTCAATTTTTTTCTAAGGCTTAAAGAGGTGTCGAGTCATGACAAATACTTGGGTCTTCCTACTTTATTCAAGCGCTCCAAGAAACTCTCTTTTCCAACATTAAAGATCGGATATGGAACAAATTAAAAGGTTGGAAGGAGAAATTACTTTCAAAGGCGGGGAAAGAGATTCTGATTAAGGCTATTGCCCAAGCTATTCCTACATACGCCATGAGTTGCTTTGGGCTTTCGTCTTTTTTTTGCGATGATGTGGAACGGGTGATTCGTAATTTTTTTGGTGGGGATCGTTTAAGTCGGAAAGAGGTATCCCATGGAAAGCTTGCAGAGTTATGTCGTCCTAAACGGGAAGGTCTGGGATTTCGTGATCTGAAGGTTTTTAATAGTTTGCTTCTAGATATGCAACTTTGGATGCTTCATTGTTTCCCCTCTACTCTTCTTGCCCAATCCTTACGGGCTCGTTATTACCCTAACTCGACCATATGGGAGGCACATATGGCCATATGGGTACGAATCCCAGTTATTCTTGGAGGAGTATCCTTAGTTCTCAGGCTAAATTGGATCTTGGGGCTAGGTGGAAAGTGAGTAATGGTTTGTCTATCAAAATATGGAATGATGTGTGGCTTGGGGGTAATGGCACGGGTAAATTGATTACGCCTATCAGATTTTTGGATCCGGAGGCTTCAGTTGCTACTTTGATCGATAACGATAGGCATCAATGGAGACGTTGATATTCTTTCTGGAGTGTTTCTTCCTATTGACATTGATCGGATTTTGAGCACCTCGATTCAAGCGTCTATTGGTCCTGATGCCCGTGAGTGGACTGCTAGTAAGGACTGTCTTTTTCGTGTTCGTGATGCCTATTCCTTAGCTATGAGCAATGCCACAACTAGAGAGTGTTCTTAGGGGTATGATCCCATATGGCAGAAAATGTGGAAGTTTCACATTCATCCGAAGGCCAAGATATTTCTTTGGAGAGCTTTATGGGATATTCTTCTGCATGGTGTTAATTTTCAGAATAAGGGTATTGAGGTTGAGGGTCGGTGCATTCGGTGTGGTGCCCTTGAAAATAATACACATATTCTTCGGGATTGTCTTTGGGCTAGGAAAGTTTGGAGGAAATTGTAACTTGAAGCGATATTCCTCCGCCTGATGTCTCGATTCGCGAATGGTTTGGTTTGATTCTTCAGCACAAAGAGTGCCATGCAGCCGAATTGTTCGTTGTAGTTCTTTGGCAAATATGGAGTGCACACAATGATCTCATTTTTGAGAAACTTCATATTTCGCCGGATATTTGTTTTTCGAAAGCTAATGATCTTTTGTTGGATTACAGGATGGCTAACTACAAGGACCCTACAGATCGAGCATGCCGTGATAAAGCTTCTTGGATTCCTCCTCCTCGTGGGCAAATCAAGATAAATGTGGATGCAATAATCAACGAGAAAGAGGATCGTTTTGGCGTCGGGGCAGTAGCTAGGAATGCGGATGGATCGGTTCTTTTTGCGGCTGCTAGGACGATGTGGCCTTTCCACAATGTTGAACGGGCTAAAATTGAAGTTGTCCAATGAGCCATCGAGCTTTCCAAGCAACATCAATGGGATAGCTTCACCGTGGAAGGGGATGCCCAAACGGTTGTCCATGCTTTGCAACGGAAGATCAATCATGCTTTCCATAATTAAGTGCTCGTGGACAATGTTTTAGAGTCTATATCGGGTCCCCCTCAATATACTTTTAGCTTTTGCTATAGGGAAGCTAATCGTGTGGCTCATCGTTTAGCCAAATGGGTCGCTTCGACTGTTTGTTCAAATGTTTGGCTCAATAAGGGTCCCTCGTGGCTTGATGACTTTGTACTTTTCGATTTAAGCAAGTAATAATATCTTTCGCTTTTATCTTCAAGAAAAAAATATTATTGTTCATGAGTTTAATTAAGAACAATTATAAAATTCAAATACTAACTCTCCATTAATATTCAATCCAAGGTTAGCTAAAAAAATATCATGATCATTTTGTTTACGGAAAAAAGTTAAAAAAAATAAAATAAAGAAAAACGGATAACGGATACCGGATATCCAATTTTCAAAAATTCATGACCGGAATTTTAAAATCGGGTACCTGACCCAGATTATCCGGTTTGCAAAAACCAGGTAAATTATCCGGTTTTAGAAATAAGGTACTGGATAATTCAGCTCGGATTTTTCGGATCGGGTTATTATGAACAACCCTACCTTTTTAGGAAGGGTTTCCAATCCAAACTCTTCATTATTATTATTATTATTATTATTATTATTATTATTATTATTATTATTATTATTATTATTATTATTATTATTATTATTATTATTAGGAAAAATTACCTAGAATAATCCAACCTATTCGTGATTTTCCTACAATAATCTCACTTATTGATTAACCATGAATAATTCCAACTTTGAGGGGTATTTTCTTAGAGTATACCTGGTGACCGAATAACTTGTTATAAAAAGTTTTATTTTTTTAAAAAAAAGATATATTAAAATAAAATGTCGAAAAATTTGTTTAAAAAATATTTATGATTTTTTTTATTATTTAGAATATTTTTTTTAACTTTTCAAAATTTTTTCTAATTTTAAATTATTTTTCAGTGTACTTATTTGGTGGATTACCTACTATTGCAAATCATCGGTTTATCTAAGTTTACTCTAGGCAAATACCAAGGTTGGGATTATTCATGGTTCATCAATGAATAGGTGGGATTATTGTAGAAAATCACAAATTGATTGAATTATTCTAAGTAAATTTTACTTATTATTATTATAAGAAAATCACGAATTGATTGAATTATTCTAGGAAAATCACAAATACCCGCCCCGCCTAAGCTCCAAGGGACAAGCCCCTAGTCATTCACTAGGCAGGGAGCGACAAAACCAAAAGGAATCGTATCCCAAAGCAATATAGAGAAACAGATCAAAAGACCATTAACAAAAAGGCATCAAGGCCCGACCAATCCTAAGCAAAAACCAAAAAAAGCCCATGGCTCAACATTTATAAATCATCCAAGTGAGTTAATTTGATAGTGGAAGACATTCACCATCTAGCCCAGGATCAGCACTTGAGTGCACAATTACCAATATCAGCAAGTGTGTAACTAGCAAGTTGACTCAAAGTACCCATTCAAAGTCCACCAACACGCTTCAAAGTTTCTGCAAGGATCGAGGGGTTGCCATGATCAACTTAGAAACCAGATCAGAGCATGAACCATAGCCCACTAATCTGTGCAGAAAGCATCAACAGGCTCATAAATCTACCATTATTATTAACTGTAAAGACAATCAAACAATCCTACCCAATACTCTGATAGCAACACACATCTGAGCATCGGTCTACGCAAAACAAGCAGCTCTCACCAATACAACAATCAGACAACGAAGCTTGTAATACTGGGTTTTTCATCCAACTTCGGGCGTAATCTCCCAGCACCAGTAACAACTTATAATACTAGCATACAACACAAAACAAAATCCGTAGCACCCAATAAGAACAGGCACCACTCAAACACTATGTGGATGTGGACGTAAGCACCCTTATCATCCAGACACGCCTGCGGCTGTGTAGACACCATCCCCAGCCCCACTTCATACACTCTCTAGACCTTACCTTAGGATTCAGCAGCCTAAGGATAGGGACATGACACAGATTATGTGATCGTTTTAGAGCACATTTATCTCCTCGTTTTAGCGTCGAGTCTCGCGTTTTATATTGGTTTTTACATATCTTACGCGTGATTTTACCTTGATTTCGTCTCCATGTGTTTTGAGGTGTTTTTTTTGTATTTTCGAGGAGTTTCAAGGTGTCTTCGTTGCGTACGAGACTTCAACGCTTGAATCGAAGATGAGACACGCGTTTCGAGGCATTCCCGAGTGTTTCAAGTCATACCCAAAAGTCCTCGCAAATTCCGAAATCGTTCGATGCTTGTTTGTGGATGAAAATGATCAATTCAAGCACCAAATCTTACCATTCGACCGAAGCCAGGCCAACATTTGGCCGAACGGTTCAGCTGCACATTGGAACAAGGGCTTGGACTGCTGATTTGGGCGAATCCTAAAGCCCATTTGGGCGAATTGATGACATTCGGGCGAATGCCTTGGCCATTCGGGTGAATGGTCCATTTTTACTTAAGGAACGATTTTCCAACTCTCTGGAAACCCCGAATCCTACACGTTCGGGCGAATGGCTGTAGATTCGGGCGAATGGTACTCCAATTCAGGCGAATGGACACTTAAAACAGCGCAGTTTCGTTTTTTCGCAAGTTCATTCCACGTAGGATTTTTAGGGTTATTTCCCCAACCCTTTTGTAGCCTATTATATAAAGGCTCAAATCTGAATGTATCCCCCATGACTTGATTGGAAGTAACCCTCTCACTCTTGTTCATCATCGTTAATTCTTTCCCTCTTTATTTCTTGCCATAGATTAGTGTAGTTCTTCATTTATGCTTTGTTCTTCTTCATTTATGTAAGTCTACTTTCATTTAATGCTTCCTTATCTTTAATGTTTTCATTTATGCTTTCATTTATTGCTTTCCTAGTGTAGAGTTTAATGCTTTCTTGTCTTTCAATTCCTTTATGTTCTTTTCTTGTTTTCATGTCTTTCCTTCTCTTTATGCTTTCTAGAATAGGTTTATTGCTTTCCTCTCTTCTTGTTTTTGCTTTCAATATGCTAAAGTAGTGTTTTAGGGTTTTGGGTTAGAGAAATCTTAGGGTTTTTGTCTTGTGTTTAATGTTAGGAAGATGGTTGACATTGATGTTGATTGGTTGATTGATATTCGAGTCGAATCTTGTCCTGCCACTCTTAAGTGAGACATAGGGCGATTATGGGTCGTTCGCATGATTATAGGTTATCAACTTCCTCTCGATGTCTAGAGTGTCTCGATCGATCTTCGTTCGATCTCCCTCGACCTAGCCTATCTATATTTCTAATGGAGCTACCTAGGGTGGACCTAACCTAATCCCGCTTTCTTTCATTGTTTGTTCTTATCATTAGATTAGTTCACCCATCCTCCTACCTACCAACTATCCAACCTTTCCAATACCAAACCTTTAGTCTAGCATCCCTTGTCTCTTTGGTTCGACACCCGACTTATCGCTACACTCGTTGTAGTATTAGAAATGGTGATTATAAATGTGTTTGCATAGCTTAGGTTTCTAGCGTATAACGACGCGTTAGAAACCAGTTATCAAAATGGCGCCGTTGTCGGGGAACAAGGCGTTATAGTCAGGTTTTGTGCTTGTGTAGTCCATTTTATTGCTTTCTTTAGTTTTTGTTGAAATAATTTTTGCTTGTTAGTGCTTACGCTTTCTAGTGTTGTTTGCATGAGCTATAGCACAAGGAGATCACAGCTACAGCTTGTTCCATATAATCTTGATATACAAAGGCTCACTAGACGTTCTCCTCCTCCCATTCAACGTCAATCGTCTAGACCCGACGCACCTCCACCAATGGCCGATAATCAACCACTTCCTGGGCAATTTGGGGCCACGAGGTCAAGATAATTTCAAGGGGGCGTAGTGCTACCGGATGCCCCACTAAACTTCCGCATTGACCCACAGTTAACTATGATGATCAAGGCTAACCCCTTCAGTGGCTTGAGAAACGAATGCCCTCCCCAATACTTGGAGGCATTCACAGAGAGTTGTCGGTTCATGCCTCATTGCCCCAATAGCCCCGATTATGTCAAGATGTGCCTCTTCCCTATCGGTTTGGCGGGGGACGCCAAAGATTGGTACAAATGTATAGAGCCCAACTCCATCACCACATGGGCTCAACTTAGACCGGCGTCCCTCGAAAGGTTCCATTCCACTAGTCGCACGCAAGATTGGCGCAAAAAGATCGCACCATTCAAACAAGATGAGGACGAGAGCCTAAGTGCCGCCTGGACTAGATTCAAGGGTATGCTCCGAGCTTGCCCTTACCATGGGTATGGCGAGAATCATGTTAACACCTTCTTCTACGACGGGCTTGATGATTCGACAAAGGCACTTCTAGATTCCGCATGTGGAGGGCAACTTTTTAAGGTCCCATGCAACCGAGTTAGGGAAATGATTGAAGAGGTAGCTAAGAATAGTGCTTGGGGTGGGACAAGGAGAAGCAAGCAACCAAAGGGTATGATCAATGAAGCCAACCTTGACTCGATCGGTGCAAAAATCGAAGCAATCATGGACAAGAAATTGTCCAAGCTTAAGTTAGCCCAAGGAAGCTCTAACGTCTCAGCCGCTAGAGAAGCCAAACCTTTTTCATGCCGTATTTGTGGGGGCACTAATCATGATACATCCTATTGTGGGGGTTTGAATCCGGAGCATGTGGCATCGGTGGATTACGGGTTAAATGCTTATGAAAGGGCCCAAGCTACAAACTTTGATGGGTATGGGTTCAATCCTGAACATGTAGCGGCTATGGGTTATGAGAACCAAGGTCAAGGGTACACTTAATACACCTTATTCAACAACCCGGCCTCCTCACCTCTCTTTAATCCTAACAACGGTCAAGAAAACTTCAACCAAGGCTACAACAAATATGGTCCATACAACAACCAAGACGGTGGTAGCTTTCCTAGGCCAAATGGAAATAGGCCTTACCCACAAGCGCCACGCCCCAACCCCAACCAATCATACCCAACCACCCATCCACCCCCGAATACCGCTCCTAACCAAGATTTCATGACTACCCAATTGAGCACCTTAGCCCAACTCAATCAAACTTTGATTTCTCAAATGGTTCAACTCCAAGCCCAACAAAAGCAATTTGAGACCCAACTTGCACAACTAGCTCAACCACCTCCACCGATGCTATTCCCATCCAACCCTCAACCTAACCCATCCACCCAACCTCCACCTCCTAACCAAACATCAAACCCCAACCACCACACGTGCAAGGCGATCTTCGTTAGTGGGTACTTCTTATCCGGGTCCAATTGAAGCTCCAAGTGATGATTTGGGTGATGGTCCTTCTATGGGTAGTGATTTGCAAGAAGATGTTGAGCATAAACTTGGGGGAAGGGAAGAACGAGAGATTCTTGAGGAAGAGTTTGAAGAAAAGAAAGATGAAGAAGTTGA
This sequence comes from Amaranthus palmeri, assembly GCA_019776075.1. Taxonomy (NCBI): domain Eukaryota; kingdom Viridiplantae; phylum Streptophyta; class Magnoliopsida; order Caryophyllales; family Amaranthaceae; genus Amaranthus; species Amaranthus palmeri. The sequence goes on along the minus strand of JAAKBH010000060.1, from coordinate 297,929 downwards.
GAAGAGAGATGAAGCTGATGAAAAAGAGAAGAAGAACGTCCTTCTAAGAATGGCGAGCCTGTGAGCGTTTACATGGCCCACCGCTTCCTTTCCATATAGAGCGGTAGAGAAGCAATTGCAAGCCAAATTTCTTAAGTTTCTTGAGCATATAAAGCGATTGGACATGAAGATCCCGTTCTTAGAGGCAATGGAGCAAATGCCTCAATATGCCAAGTACTTGACGACCCTCTTGGGGAACAAAAAGAGACTCGAAAGTGAAGTGGTGAACCTATTGGAGCAAGTGAGTGCCATTTTTCAAGGCACTTGGGCTAAAAAGGAAAAGGCTAGAGGACCCTTTGTGCTCCCCGTCACTCTTGGGAACCAAAAGACCAAGGGAGCACTTGTCGATTTGGGGGCCTCGATTAGCCTCATGCCGATGAGTATTGCCAAGAACCTTGCTTTTGAGCTTAAGCCATCAAAGAAGTCCATCCAACTAGCCGACCGGAGCGTTAAAGTACCATGTGGGAGTTTGAGGATCTTCCAATCCAAGTGGGGAGTGTTGTTGTCCCTTGCGATTTTGTTGTGCTTAACATGGTGGAAGACCCCTACACTCCCCTCATTCTTGGGAGAGATGCATTGAAGAGCTTGGGTGCCCTCATCAATTGCGAGTCCGAGACAATTACTATACGGGTAGCCGATGGGCAAGCGATTTTTGGGTTTGCTAAGTCTTCAAATGAGCCCATGGTCGAGCAACTTTTCTCTCTAGATGTTGTGGATGATCCTCAAGGTGATAAGGTTGGAGGGCTTGATTTTCTTGATGCCCATGTGCATGATGATGTGGTGATTTCTTGTGATGAAGTGAGGAGGTATGTTGAGGAAAAGAAGAAATGTTTGTTGATGTTGAGAAGGAGAAGTTTGTTCTTGTGCACTCCGAAAATGATGATAAAGTCGATGGTATTGACAAGCAACCCTGCAAGAGGAAGCGGGTGAGAAAAAGAAAGAAAAAAGAATACCAAAAGAAGAAGATGGCTTCACCTAAGCTTGAGGGAGCCCCATGTATGAGCTTATCACCGGGTGGCCCCGGTGCTACATTGCTTACCTCCGCCACTGCTGCGAGGTGGAGAGTTTTGGGTCACCATGTTCGAGATGTTGGGGATGCTAGGAGTGAGTCCACTCCTATCTCAAGTATGGTTTCTTTCCCTAGCTTTTCATTTGTCGTTTGAGCTGGTGGTTAGCTGTATCAAACTTAACGACGTTAAACAAAAGTACTTGCGGGAGATAACCCGGTGTGTGGTGTTGTTTCATGATGTTTGTTTTGTTCTCTTTAGTTCCAATAATGCCTATCCCGAAAGATTTTCATTATTGCAACTATTGTTTAGTTTTTCTTTTAGTTTTTCGCATGTTTAGTTTGTTTAGTTTTTGTTTTGTTTGTTTTGTATAGTTTCATGTTTGGGTTGTATAGTTGTGTTTAATCCTTGCTTTTAATAAAGGAAAAATTACCCAGAATAATACGACCTTTCACTGATTTTCCAAGAATAATACGAACTTTCAATTAACCACCAGTAATACGACCTTTGACATATTTTTTCCGCTGGTATATTATTTTACCCACAACCGGTTAGAATTTGTTTTTTAACAAAATTTTAATTAAAAGACTAACAACTCATCTCTCTCCTGTCATTCCTCTCAAAACCAGAGAACTCATCTTCTTCTCTCACACATCTTCCTCAAACCAGTTTTACCCACGAATTCAAGGCAAGATTCATCCTCCTTCCATTTCCGTTGCCGGATTTTTGGTCTACATGGTTTTGTGAAGTAAGGATTTCAATTCAGGTTAATTACAGATATTGACTTGCAAACCAATAACTCAAGATTCACAAATGTTCAAATTTACCCCAATTGAAGCAAATTCATGCTCAAATCTTCAAAGCTAATCTTCATAATGATCCTTTTGTAGCTCCTAAACTTATCTCTGCTTTCTCTCTTTGTCATCAAATGGGTTTAGCCATTAATGTTTTTAACCAAGTTCAATTTCCTAATGTTCTTTTGTATAATACTCTTATTAGAGCTTATGCCCAAAATTCACAATCTTCTCAAGCTTTCATTACTTTTGTTGATATGCTTAAAAATTGTGTTAATCCTGATAATTTTACTTACCCATTTCTTTTAAGGGCTTGTTTTGGATGTAATTCTTTTGAAATGGTTCAAATGATTCATGCCCATACAATAAAATTTGGTTTTTTAGCTGATATTTTTGTACCCAATTCATTGATTGATAGTTATTGTAAGTGTGGAATAGTTGGTGTTAGTTCTGCTCAGAAGTTGTTTATGTTTATGGAGGATAAAGATATTGTTTCATGGAATTCAATGATTAGTGGGTTGATTAAAGGGGGTGGATTGAAAGATGCACGCCAATTGTTCGACGAAATGCCTAAAAGAGATGTAGTGAGTTGGAATACTATGTTAGATGGGTATGTAAAAGTAGGGGATATGATTGCTGCATATAGTTTGTTTGAGATGATGCCTTGTAGAGATGTCGTGTCTTGGTCGACTATGGTATCGGGTTATATGATTCTGCTGGTCTGATTTTGTGAGATGATGATGATGAAGGGAAAATATATTAAGAGAAGGGGAAGATTAGAGGAAGTAATTAAAAAAATAAAAGATAACAATGGAGGAAGTGAGAATACTTGAAGGTGAGGAGGATAACAATGGAGGTGAATGGGTGAGGAAGAAGCTTGAAGCAGCAAAAAAAGGGTGAAGGCAGCAACGGTCAGATTTTGACCGGTTCAGTAGGTTGCAAACAGGTAAGGTATGCCAATGGAAAATATATGTCAAAGGTCGTATTATTGGTGGTTAATTGAAAGTTCGTATTATTCGTGGAAAATAGGTGAAAGGTCGTATTATTATGGGTAATTTTTCCTTTAATAAATGGTTGAGTTGTGAGTCTAACATGCGAGCTTCTGTTGTGCACATTTCATGTCCCTATGCAAACTCGTATTTCCTTAGCCTTGTGCCTGTTTTGGGACCTAGAGTCTGACCGTTTTCCACATAGCTTGGGGGAATCGGGGTTTGCTTGGTTAGTGGCTTGGATGACTACCTTTAGAGGCGCATCTCGACTAGCCTGTAAGGATTGAGCCTTCTTAGACTCCTTGCGAGTTCCATTTTTTGTGAGTGCTAGTTAGGGGATCTAAGTATTGTGTCGGTTCTTCTCCAGCGTAGTCGGCTTTTCTTGAGACCAGGGATGATAACACGTTCGCTAGAATTTAACTAGATAGCCAAATAGCCTACCTTGTACGTAATTTGACTTTAGGTTAAGCCAAGTTTTTGCCTTTTCCTATTCTTTTGTAGCCACATTATTTAGCCTCTACATGAGCCAAATGTTCCCTCTTCTTACTCAGAGGATAGCTTAGTGATGGTGGGGTTTTGTGTGCTATAGTGATTGTGGGCTTTTGGTTATGACATTACGGTTGTTGGTTTATATGACTTTATCCATTTCATGTCCAGCTCTTATGGTTTCTCCCTTCATCCTCTAGTGCTCACATTATTTTATCCATACATATTCTATGTTTGACGTGACATTTCTCTTGTTTTTCATTGAGATTTTACACACATACATATTCGTGTGGGTGAGAAGGTCGATGTTTTATTGGGAGATGAGCTTGAAGACACTTGTGCTTATGAGATTTCATGTTTTTGGTGTTTTATGATGCAGATCATCTGTGCTTTCATGAGATATTGGGTTATTATGGTTGTTGGATATAGTTTTCATTGGTTTATCGTGAGATGTTTGTGGGCTTTTTGTTTTGGGTCACTTGATATCCTCTACTTAGCTCCACATTCCCAAATGTATCACACCTTAACCGTAAGCCAACATTACAACCCTTAATGCTAACCTGTTCGACTTGGTCCGATTAGTTTGTTCTGTGCTGAAGTTAGATATGACACAATCCCCATGATTCTCCCCTATTAGGTGTTTGATTCCCTACTCATCTTTAGTCGAAAGATTATGAGCGAAACACGAACCATAATCAAACACATGAGCGCTATTGCATATTTTTAACATCTTTTGAGAAATTACCCGGGGAGCGTAGACTTGTGACCTCTCTAGGTAGAGGGTGGCATAGCCTGTGATGTTTCTTACCCTAGTGATCTCAAGCTTGTGGAATTGGTCATTCTCTTCGGTATTGCGCTCTATTAAGACCATTGTACTTGCACACCTATGGCTAGGGAAAAGTTTTGCTCATGCACATGCTTGTATTTTTTTGTTCTCCGCTCACCATGTTTGTTTGCTTTGGATTTGTGGGTCTCCTTCAGAAAACCCTCACGAGACCTTACTCGTCCTCTTCGAGAGACCTTGAGGTTTAAAGGGCTTGTCATACGTGCTAAGTGCGACCGTGATTCCTACGACAGTGAGTTTTAGGCTTTATTGCCTTAAGAGTTTTGTTTTGTTTTGCTTTTGTTGTTAGTTTGTTTATGGGTAACCCCGTGCTTTCATGTTGTTCCTACCTAGTCTCTTTGCTAGGGACTAGCAAAGGTTTAGCTTGGGGGAGTTGATGTGCTCGATTTAGAGCACATTTATATCCCTACTTTGGTGTCAAGTCTCGTCGTTTTACATTGGTTTTATGCATATTACACTCGATTTTACCTTGTTCTTGTCTCCATGGTGTTTAGAGGTCATTTCGGGTGTTTTCGGGAGATTTCGAGGTAAATCGGATCGCGTTTGAGGCTTATACGTCAAAGTCGAATGAGAGGCACGTGTTTCGAGGCATCTACTTCCAAGTCATTCCCGAGCATCTCGCAAAGTTTCGAGGCATTCCGACACTTCGAAGACAATTTTCAAAGGAAGACAAAGCAGCTCGACCAAGATTCGGTCGAATCCAGGCATGCTTCGGTCGAATGCACCTGCGCCTGTAGCCCAACTTCGAGCCACACACTTACTGGAAATACCGAATTGGCTTACCATTCGGTCGAATGGACCAATTCGGTCGAATGGGACAAGGAGCTTCGGGCGAAGGAGACTAGGAATGCTATGAATGGATTGAATTGCCTCTGAAAACCCCGAATGAACTCATTCGGGCGAATGAGTTAGCATTCGGTCGAATGCCGAGCAAATTCGGTCGAATGGGCTGTAAATTCTGCGTACTTCTTTCTTCGCATGCTTATTTCACGTGGTTTTTTAGGGCTTTTAGGGCACGATCTTTTGGGGCTTTAAATACCCATTTTTCTGAATGTATTCCTTATGTCTTGATAGAGAGAAACCCTCTCATTCTAAAACATCAAATTTATTGCTTTCTTTCATTCTCTTTTGCCCTAGATTAGTGTTTAATGCTTTCCTTTACATTTCAAGTCTTGTATTTCATTTCCTTTCATTCAAGCATTTAAGTTTATGTAAGTTTATCTTTCTCTATCTCTTTATTGTCTTTGTTTATCTTTCATTTATGCTTTTAAATGCTTTCTCCTTTCATGCTTTGATTATTGCTTTGAATCTTGTTCACTTGCCTTCATTTCTTGTTCTTGCTTTAGTTATTGTTTTCTAGCGTAGTTGATAGTTACTTTCTTGCCTTTTCTTTCATTATTACTAGTTTCTTTCTTGCCCTAATTCTTTCAATCATGCTTTCCTTCTTTTTCTTAGTTGTAGTTGCTTTCAATATGCTAGAGTAGTTCTTAGGGGTTTTGGTTTGGTGAAACCCTAGGTTTGATGAATGTTGTTCATATGCTAGATTAGGGTTGAGGTTGTTGTGGTTTGTTTGATTGATATTCGATGCGTATCTTGTCCTGCCACTCCCTTGTGAGACATAGGGCGATTATGGGTCGTTCGCATGGCTATAGGTCATCAACTTCCCCACGCTATCTAGAGTGTCTCGATTGAGCCACGCTCAATCTCCCTTGACCTAGCTTTATATGAGAACGTAGTATCGACCTAGGGTGGATCCTTACCATCCCCGTTTGTTTCTCATTGCTTGTCTTAATCCTGTTTATTGCTTTCTTAGTTTAGCCTAAACACCCTCCTATATACACACACCATTTACACTCTCTAAACGTAGCACCTAATCTTCCTTACCCTTGTTCTTTGTGGTTCGATCCCCGACTTACCTCTATACTCGTTATAGTTGTATTTAGGGTGTTATAAATGTGTTTGATTGACCAAGGTCTCTAGCGTATAACGACACATTAGAAACCGCTATCAACAGACCAAAGAAAATCGCGCCGAAGGGCCAACCCTCAAGCCACACGATGACTACAGATGGGAGGGGGATTTGACCAATTAACGTTTGGGATTAGCACTCCAAAACGTTATGGACACATAACCCTTACCCCAAGAGAATCACCACCGAAAATCTGAAAGTCCCAACGGATCTGGGCGTTAAAGATCCTCCATTACTAAACCTCGAAGGTGAAAGGAATAACAGACTATGTCTTATCCTCAAAGACAACTGAAGAGACGATTTCCTCCATTAATCTGCAGCAAATCCTTCAACTTCAGACCAAAGACATGGGATTGAATCTTCAAAGCCCAAAATTGGGTTCTTATCTCTTTTTGAGGGATGAAAAGGAGTAATAGTTGACTTGTTACCCTCTAAATGCTAAATTGTGTACACAGTTCATGAACAAAGCCATTGTCGACCCAAATTAGGGCAAAACGTCGACCATACACTAAATGCCTACCAGACCTAATTCAGGGAATAGGGGTTCGAGATTATACAAGCAAAGACCAGGGAAATACCTCAATTTGCTTCAAAGACATTAATGGAGGTTGTAAATTAGGGTTAAAGAAACTCGAAAGTAAAGCTGATTTGGGTACAAAGATGAGTTGGTACTTCTTATAAGAGGGGTTGAAAGATACCTAGCACGCCGGAGATCTCTTCCTCCTCGGTGGTCGGCCTCGCCGCCTGCTTGCCATGGCGGGGCATGACGAATTATCGCCCAACAGGAGAGGTTTTAGAGAGAAGGTAGAGAGAGAGGCGCTTATTATTATTATTAGGGATATTCCACGTGGTAACCCTGAGGTTTTGGGTTTTCCACGTTGTAACCAAAACTTTTAAAAAATCCACATGGTAACTCTGAGGTTTACCAAATTGTTCCACCGTGACCTTTTTGCACATAAAAACATTAGAAAACATTAATTTCAAAGCTATAAGACTGTTGTACGCCTATTTATTTGACTCACCATTTCAAATGTCATCAGTTTCTACCTTTTCCCCCAAGATATTAACCTAAACTCTACCAAATTTTTGGATTTGGGGAAAAAATATGATTTGAATGGATAATGGTAGAGTTGGGGTTTATTTATTTTTTGGTGGAAAATGTTGAAACGAATGACATTTGAAATGTTAAGTCATATATATAGGCGTCCAACAGCTTTAAAGCTTTGAAATTAACGTTTGCTAACATTTTTATGTGCAAAAAGGTCACGGTGGAACAATTTGGTAAACCTTGAGATTACCATGTGGATTTTGTAAAAATTTTGGTTACCACGTGGAAAACCCAAAACCTCAGGGTTGCCACGTGGAATTTCCCTTATTATTATTATTAAGAGAAAATTATATAAAACTACCTAATATATACCTTTTTTTAAAAAAACTACCTTACGTAAAATTTTTTGCAAAAAACTACCTTATGTAATAAATTTCTTTGCAAATCACTACCTTGTTATTAAAATCGTTAGTTGACCGTGAAAACTAACTTTGACCATCTAATCCTTCAGCATGCCCCAAGCACGTGACATTTAAACCTAATCTCCCTCTTCAATTACACCAATGTCGGCATTCTTCTTCATTTTACCGACCAAAATTCAGAACATCAAAATGCCATTACTCTCTCCCACCCTCCTTGCTCACTTCTTATTAATTGGCATCATTTTGTATCAGTATAATCTTATGAAACAACTGCTTTGTTTGTGATGTATCAAGCATCACTTTATGCAATTATTGATTTTGAAGCATTGAGAGAATCAGTTACTGATTTTGAAGCATCAAGAGCATCTATTACTAATTTGTAATCACTATAAGTATGTGTTGATTAGTGTATGTTGTTGGATATGCTTATTTTGATTAGTGAGCACAAGCTGCTGTGTATGTTGTTGATTAGTGTAGTCATTTACAGCACAAGTTTATGAGCATTAGTAATGATCAATCTACATTTTGAATGTGAAGCTAATAGTAATAGTGATGTGCTGTTGATGTGAAGCAACAAAACATATGTAATTGTGAAGCTCTTAGCATCAGAACCATCAGTTATAACAATTAAGAAGCTGATACAATTAACACTAGCATATCAGTTATAGCAACAAAACATATGTAATTGTGCAATGGATGATTAGAAGTTAGGGTTTCAAAGGTTGAAGAAGAAGAAGATGGGTTTAATGGATGTTTTTAAAGCATTTGATTTTTAAGGAAGATGAAGTTAGGGTTTCATTTTGGGGAAGAATGAAAGGGAAATGGGAAGAAGATGGGTTTTAATGTGGCAGGCACGTGAATGGGGCGTGCTGGTCAACGTGGGTTTTGACAGTCAACTAACGATTTCAGGGACAAGGTAGTGTTTTGCAAAGAAATTTATTACAAAAGGTAGTTTTTTGCAAAAATTTTTATATAAGGTAGTTTTTTAAAAAATTGGGTATATATTAGGTAGTTTAATATAATTTTCTCTATTATTAATTTATAATTGTTGTTATAGGTGTTATAATAATAATTATTAGTGTAATAATTACTTAATTAACAAAATTATTTAACTAACTATTTAATTAAATAATAATTATAATAATAAATAATAAAATTATCAGTTATTTTAACTTTAATTAATTAATTAACTAATATTAATACTAATTAATTACTTAATTACTTAACTAATAATGGAATAGAAATATATAATTAAATAATAATAATAATAATTAAAAATAACATTATTATTTAATGGAACAATCCCCAACAACAGCCTTGTACTTTACTCATTTTCATTTAAACAGCCGCGAACTTCGTTTATCCTCAACAACAGCCATCAAAGTACCAAAAGTTACATCGAAACAGCCAAGTTGCCCAAATGACCGGTTGTTAGCCTATTCTTACCTTTGACCAAAGCTAATGACCGTTGACCAAAAATAAAAATAAAATAAAAAAAATAAATTAACTTCCTTCATCCCTTACCTTTCACCATCCACTCTTCTTCCTCCAACCACCATTGATAAATTAGAGCATTTCCAATGCTCATATTCTTCAAATCTTCTGCACTCTTGAACTTTCACCAACATTTACATGCTCTTTCCTACTGTTATCATCATTTTCATCACCATTTCCCTTAATTTTTGAAGGTAACACAGGTGGGTTATCAAGAACAAGTGGTTTCATTTTCATCAGTTTCAATATCCCCAATTATCATCAAAAATCACACAAAAGAATCAAAATCAAAATCAAAATCAAAATGATGGAATTTTCACAATTAGGATCTGGTCTAGCAGCTCTAATGTTCATCTGGACAATATACCAGCATTACATTCCAGAAAAATTACGCGAATCAATCGAATTTTTGAGTTCTCGATACTTGCAAAAATTAGTCAATTATTTGTCTCCTTACGTTGATATTGTTTTCGATGAGTACACGGATGATCAATTCAATCGAAGTGAAGTTTATGTCGCAATTCAAAACTATCTTAGTGATAAATCTTCAATTGAAGCCAGACGTATGAAGGCTGATTATGTTAAAGATAGTAAGTCTTTGTAGATGAAATTGGGCGAAATAAAGAAATTAGGGACGAGTATCTTGGTGTTCTTGTTTGGTGGTCTTTTAATTAACATATTGTTTCTCAACCTTCTTTCTCTTTCTATAGAACCTCTGATGAGAAAAGGTAATGCTAAATTGCTAATTATTATCAAAAACTTTACTTTCCATTTTGATTGAAACTAGGGTTTTGGGTAGTCTTAGAAATTGAAGAAATTGGAGGGTTTAGTTCTTGTTCAAGATATGGGTCCTCAAAAATTTCATCTTCAAAAACAAGGTAATCTCCAATTACTTGTTCTTCTTCTTCATATTCTTCATGATTTAAACTTGAGAATGTAAATGGGAAATTTTGGAAATTGGAAGTAAAGGCAAAACAAAGAATTGGAGAAGAAAAAGAACTAAACTTTTTTGAAGAGTATTTGAAGAAAGGTATGGAGAGTGGAAGAGGATAAAGAAATGGAGGAAGAAGAGTGAATGGTGAAAGGTAAGGGATGAAAAAAGTTAATTTTTTTTTAATTTTTTTTTTATTTTTGGTCAACGGTCATTAGCTTTGGTCAAAGGTAAAAATAGGCTAACAACCGGTCATTTGGGCAACTTGGCTGTTTCGATGTAACTTTTGGTACTTTGATGGCTGTTGTTGAGGATAAACGAAGTTCGCGGCTGTTTAAATAAAAATGAGTAAAGTACAAGGCTGTTGTTGGGGATTGTTCCTTATTTAATTAATAACTTAATTAATTAAATAATGATAAAAATAAAAAAATAAATTATAATTCTAATAATTCTAATAATTAAATTATAATAATATATAATTAATTAGTTTTTTTTGAACAAATATAATTAATTAGTTTGTTAATACAACAACAACAATGACAATAATAATAATAATAATAATAATAATAATAATAATAATTATTATTATTATTATTATTATTATTATTATTATTATTATTATTACTCCCTCCTATTCAATTAAAGTGTCCACTTTGGGTTTGGATCGGATTTTAAGAAAAAATGGTAGTGGGGTGGTAGTGGGGTATTTTAAGTGATTATAATAATTGAAAAGGTGGTAGTGGGGTATTTTAAGTGATTATAATAATTGAAAAGGTGGTAGTGGGGTATTTTAAGTGATTATAATAATTGAAAAGGTGGTAGTGGAGTATTTTAAGTGATTATAATAATTGAAAAGGTGATAGTTGGGGGTATTTAGGTAAAAAGTTTTGCCAAAAATAAAAAGTGGACAAGTAAAGAGACTTTACCAAATAAGGAAAGTGGACATTTATTTTGAATAGGAGGGAGTATTATTTATCTTTAATTTAGATCATATCAGACCAAATCTAATATAATCAGAAAGATTCAGATCAAATCACACTAAATCAAACTAGATCAGATCACACTTTAGTATATTCATATGATCATATCAGATTCAATTTGATCAGATGAAGAGAACAAGCCCAATATGGTGGCCTCTAGTCAAATACATTTTAGATATGTTGGCATCGCTGGTTTGGTACCCCAGTGGGTCTAGTTTCCGGAGGCATGGGTTATCTATATATGGTCGTTGTACTTGTACGGGGGTATGATCATAATTTACCATCAAGCGCCGGTATAGTCTGTCACCGCCCTTTGGTTGAGGTTTGAGCTGTTAATGGGCGGGCTTGAATGGGTAGTGGACCGAGTAACACCTAAAAATTCTACCCGCGGGCTCAAATATTTAAAACTTCGCCCGCATTTGCGGGCATATTTTTTTGTCGCTACCCGCCCATTTTTAAAGTGGGCGGGACCCGCGGGTAAGCGGGTATTTCTTATATAAAACTTAAAAATATAAATGATATCATAAATTTAAGTTTTAGTAACAATTTAAATATAATTCATTGTCTAAAATATCTCAAAATACTCAAATTACATGAATATTGAATATAGACGGTGGAATCGGCTACTTGTTTGAACTTTGATAGTCGACTACTTGAGTGCTTTGAGTGTTAAATATTGAATTAGAAACTTTAAAGTCTAAAAAAAAGCAAACCTTAAGGCTAGTACTTCACCAATTAAGTAGAGGTGATTTACCTGTTATAACAGGTTACCATATTAAAGGGTATGTCCTGAGCAACAAAGTGGCAAAGTTAGGGATATTACAAAATATGCGAAAGTTGGGATTGTTTTGAGCGGATCACGCAAAGTTGGGATTATTAATCTCCATTTATTTAATATTTAATAAATAAATATATTAAATTAAGCGGGAGGGTGGGTATACCCGCGAGTATTTTTTTGGTGTCGCTACCTGCCCATCTATCTTGGCGGGCGGGTAATACCTGCCCAAACTTTAATTTTTTTTTAAAAAACGTAGTCGATGCCCGCTCGTTTTTCGAGCCGGATGGGTCGAGCCTGGCAGGTAGCCCGCCCGTGAACAACAATAGTTAAGGTGTGGCCATGTCAGTCTTGCATACCCCACTATGGTGGCCTCTAGTCTCACACACACACACATATTTATTTGAAAGTGATTAAGCTCTTGGTTCTAGTGATATCGAGAAGTTATGAAGTCAAAAAGAAGTGTAGAAAATGAATTTGACAGTGAGAAGATGTTCAGTGGTTATGATTGTCACTTGGAGTGTTGTGAAATCACACTTATATTATGACATACTTTATTGATGCTAATTATGCCTTATTATGATATGACGTTAAATACTAACGTGTACTGTTTATTTTCTTTGTTGATGGCTCGTCTTTGATGGCCCTGCTACCACGCGTTGGTCTATGATCTTACGTTGAGCAGCGGGGACATCATAGATAAACATTATAGGTGATGGAGCTTCAATGCATTGCACACGTGGGGAATGAGTGAGAACGTAGAAGCGTGCAATGCTATATTTGTTTTTGACGCTACATGTAGTTTATTTATATTTAAATTTGTTATGTTTTTGGCTTGAGACACATGTCCTCCTTTTTGTATAAGTTATCTCTGTTGCGTAGTTTATAACCTGTATGGTTTTAAAGAGCCGAGTCTGTTTAAAACGCAAGCGTTGACCCCGGAACCACGATCCATGCTTGGCATGTTGATTTGAGAAGCCGGCGATGAACCATTCCACCGTTGTTTGAGATTTTAAAGGGCAATGATGTCTTAGATTAGTTTAACGTTTTTACTGTGCTAACTCCTCTACTAAATGTTTGAGTTCTAGCAGAGATGCTGCCGAAATTTCCACTCACATCTTTAAAGTTAATCTTTAACATTTATCAAAATTTATTTTCTTGTTCTTTTTACGTAACACTCAAATTTTCTCCCGTCCTTTGCGATTTTTGGTTTCATTTAAGAGGTTGGAAATTCAGGGGTGTTACATTTTTTACTTAATTTAACAATGTTGAAAACTCCATTTTTGTATGTTAAAATTGATTATTAAACGTTGAAAAAAAAACTTAAACAATTACACATAATCAAATTGCTTTTGGTGATAACACCTAATTCCTAAACAAATACTTTATTTAAATTAATGTGATTATTTAGAAAAACTTTTATATTTTAGTATATGTATAATTCTATAGATTAATACTCCATTTTTTATAAAATATTAGCTTTATTTTCATTTATAGTATGTCCTATTGAATACGTCTAATTCTATATTTGGTCAATGTTCACATTCTTTGTTTAATTCTCACCCATATATTTAATTCTATATTTGGTCAATATGCTAATTGTCCAGGTTCATTTCAAAAAAAAAAAGAGTCCGAAATCTACATCAGGGATAAAAATTAGCACGTACACAACAACTTTAACCAAAGATAATTCAAAATTAACAAAACTACGATCGTTGTATATGAGATTTGACAATACTGAACATCCTCTTCCACATCGCTGTTTGACACAACCTTCTACGAGGGGGTCTTTCGATCTGTTGTAGTCTTGAGATAGAATTGAATTTGATGTAGTTGATGGTAATTGCAATTTTGGTGTCTGTTGCATTATCGCATTAATCTCTACCTATCAAGGAACCAACTCAACCAAAAGCTTAAGCTGCGATACCCCAAATTTAGATTGAAAAGGGATTGATAGACTACTCATATCAACAAGGTGCATCTTCTTTTATAGGAGCCTATTTGCTAATAACTCCACAGTTAAGCATGCTTGGTGGGGAGCAATTTTAGGATGGGTGACCTCTTGGGAAGTTTTCCAAGTGCGCACGAGTGAGGCCAAAGTGCGCTGGAAAGACTTGTGTTGGTCTGTGGGGCCAGCCTACAGTCTCCATGAGTAGTCACCGGTGGTCCGTTGGGGCGGGGTGTTACATAAGCTGATGGTTGAGGCCCCAAGATATGTTATATATTCTAACACGCCCCCCTCACACGAGAGCCCTTTGGGCTAGAGATGTGGATGCACAGGCCCTCTTCATACCTGGTGCTAAATATTCCACTTTTAAATGAGGGGTGGTTGAGATTCGAACCAGTAACCTCTTGTCACACTGGCTCTGATATCATGTCAAGGAACCAACTCAACCAAAAGCTTAAGCTGATGGTTGAGGCCCTAAGATATGTTATATACTCTAACACTACCCACAAATCAATTACAAACCAAACTTCATAACTCCAAAGTCTAACAAAAAGAGAGATCAAAACCCAATATATGGGTAGAATCAACCTAATGAATGGGTAGAACAACTCTCATATAGGGAGTTGACAAATATTTATTTTAAGCATATTCTAAACGCTTAAACGGACAAATTTAAGGACTTACCATCAACCAAATACTACCTAATTCATTAATGAGAGGGGGAGAACGGTTGTTTATTTTTTTTTAATAATACCAAATTCATTAATAACGAGTCATACGACATTTTCATCAGAGATAAAATAGCAAATACATAACAATTTAACCAAAAAATAATTCAAAATTGACAAAACTACAATGGTTGTGTATGATATCTAGCAATTCTGAATATCCTCTTCCACATTGTTGTTTGATGCAACCTTCTACGAGAGGGTCTTTCGATCTGTTGTAGTCTTGAAATAGAATTGAATTTGATGTAGTTGATAGTAATTGCTGCATTATCGCATTAATTTCTACCAATAAATCATTTAGAGACCAAAATTCATACCCTGAACACCCACAAGGAGAGAGATTAAACCCAATATATGGATAAAATCAACCTAATAAACGGGTAGAATAACTCCCTTGTAGGGAGATGACACAAATTTATCCTGATCATGTTAAAAAAAAGCTTAAAACAAAGAAATTAAGGACTTATTATCCACCAAAGATTGATGATACCCAAAACCAACTATGGAGATTAGAGATTACTTTATACTTATGGATTACTTTTTTCTTTTTTGAAAGGAAAAAGTACAATGAATAATACAACATTTTGTTAATATTCCTATAATAACACCAACTATTGATTAACTATGAGTAATACCAACTTTGTGGGTGTTATGGATAAGGTCTAGCTCCGTTGACTAAGTCAAGAAGTTTGGTCTACCTTTGACTAAATCTTAATTAGCTCCAGTCAAAATCAGACTTCCTCCCTTCCAGCAAGGATAACCGCCAAGCAGTTACCCCAGAACTACCCTTATCCTCCAGATAACCGTTGCGGTTATCAGATTCAGGGACTCTCAACTCCCATGTCTCCCACTTCTCTTGCAGAAGTAACCACCATCGGGTAACCGCCACCCGATGGTTATAAAAGAGTCACATTGGGTGAGTTCGAGGGCCTAAGCCTTATTATCATACCGAAACCCTTCCAAAATCTATACTTACCACCATTACCAACCGTTACTTCCCGTAGTCACACTTTTTAAGTGATAAACAACCACACTAAACACCCTTATCTACTCATTTCTAATTATCATTCACTCCTTTTTCCCTTATTCCACTATCTGACTTGAGCGTCGGAGAGGATTTCCGGGAAAACCCCCCGGGCTAGGCTAACTTGTTGTTGTGTAGGACAAACGTGCTGCTTTCAGAAGGTGTCGCTTCACAACTTGACCGATGTTTGACCACCAAACAACTTCTACTTCAGGTATCTCACGTGCCTTGCATACTTTCTCGTTTCATATCCGAAACAGTGGGGCATTTTCATAGAATAATATCAACTTTAGTCCAATTTTTTGTCTTATATTCATCAATAGTTTGATTTTTAACATGTTAGGGATTTTCTAGATAAACACTCGTTTAAGTTGGTATTATTCATGGTTAATCAATAGTTAATATATTGTAGGAAAATTAATAAAATGTTGTATTGTTCATGGTAATATTTCCCTTGAAAGGTACTTATTGGTTTACTTAATTTGCAGCATTTTTTATTGAATTTTTTCCTACTTGAGAGGTACTTTTGTAGGGAAATAAATATATTTTCTCTCAATTCTATTTTATTTGCAACATTTTTTATTTGATTCGTCTTACTTGTTTTTTTGTAAAAAGAATGATGATTCGTTTACTTAATTTGCATTATTTCTATAATTTTTTTCTACCACTTCATCATATATTTTAATAATGCAAAATGCAGAATATACAGGACAGCGAGGGAATATAGATTATTTTGAAATTTTCAGTTTTTTTTGCATTTGGGGATTAAAAAAATCAAAAATCAAAAGGATAAGGGGGTGTTTGGTTTGATCTAAATAGAGGGTTGAGTAGTCAAACCAGTTAATGCTAGTGTTTAGTGAATTAGTTGGTTGAAACTGTATATTGATACGAATAAACTATTTTTAAACAAGCTGCTTATAGCAGCGAGTTTAAAATCAACTGGTCAAACTAATTAATAAAATCAAATGGTCAAATCAGCTACTATAATTAACTATGAGCTACCAGCTATCAATGAAGTATTTGTCAAACATCCTCTAAATCTCTTCCGCGCTATATTAATTTGACACTCCCGCCATTTATACTCCCAAAAATATCAAAACTAGTCACGTTGGAAGAGAACAGCTAGGTTTTTGTTAAACAGTGTTCGGATCGCTGCGTAAGGCGTTCAAATAGCCTCTCCTATGCGACTTCAATTCCCAATTACCTGGTATTGTTTACATTCACTTTGCCCTTCAATTCATGAATCAAATTCGCAAATCGAATGGAAATTAAAAATGGAAGCAAAAAATTGATATTTGTTGTTAATTGGACATACGGTTGCAGCTTGTTTGATTCTATTTCATTGAGGGGAAATGGGGGCGATAACGAGGCAGGAAGTAAACAAACAGTTCAAGCTCCGACGCTACACTCTTCAATCTGCTGCCCTTCAAGAGGTGCTCTCTTTCGTCAATCGCACTGAATTTGACGATCCTCACGAAGCTTTGGATATTCTCCTCGACCTTATCGATGAAGAACCTTGTACTTTTCTTTTCAGTTCAATCCATTCATAAATAACTTGAGATGCTTCTATCTATGTCATTTTGATTCGTGTGTGATTGTTTTCTTGGCAGTGAAATCCTCTATTTTGGATAAGGAAACTATAAATCGGGTGATTTCTTCTATGCTTGACGTTGGTGAAGTTTCTGATTCCAATTCTCATTTAAGATTCATTGACGCTTTCCTTATTCCTAAGCTTCGTTACGACTCTATTCGGAAGGTTTTCTATGAGTAATTTTCACACCCTTTGTCTCTTATTTTCAGCACCCATTTGTGTTCATATCTGTATTTTTACAGAAATATTCAAGTTTCAAATTTGATATGATTGCAATTCCTAGTTTTTGTCTGCATTTTATGAAGCGACTCGAGTTTTATTAGAAATGATGTCATTAGTTTGTTTGTGTCGAGGTCTTGAGGACGGAGCAAACTGAAGAAAATTTGAAAATGCATCAAACCATTCAAGGCTTTAAATTAGACTGGACGAAATTGTTTTAGTACCGTTTGGTTTGATGCAATTTGCTTCTTTTATTTTGAACATGCAGGATAAAATTGTTAAAAATCAAACCACATCCCAAAAATAGACCAAATCGTTTAATGGCTTGTTTATGGTTTAGACATAATTTTGTGCTACCCTTGACATTTTATAGATAATAATTTCTTGTTGAATCTTTTGTTTTCCCATTTGTGGTGTTGCCTTTAGATGGAAATAAAAAATAAAAGATCTGAGTGATTATAAATCTGTTTGTTTTGGCGGAAAATGTTTTCATAAAGTACAATTTGATTAAGAGCATATTTCACAAAGTTGAAGAATGATGTAAAGGAGCTTTCCACCCTTTGTAGAAGGAAAAATATTTAATTTCCCAACGTCTAGAGTAGTTTGTTATAGAACAAATGAGAGGATTCACCCTAAAGATTAGCATAGTAGGTTAGAGAGCTTATTTATCCTCTAAACCGCACACTAGTTGCCCATACAACCGATGTGGACAAATTCCGATAGTCTTGTAATGGGCTCAAATCCATTCCATTACATTGTTTTGTAAACGTTAAGTTAATTTTCATATGTGTTTTGTGTATTACCGCTTGATATGTTTCAATGGAGATTATTTTCTTTCAAATCAAATGCGATTTATGTGTTTAATTGTTATTTTATTGCACTTTTTATTTTATCAAACAAATCCCTTCGAAAAATTTCAAGGATAATGTATCACCTAAAATGAGTTCTCATTTGATAACAAAAACAATATTGCATGTTTTAGGAAGACCATAATTAGTTTTGATGCTTAGTTCAACAACTAAGCCACAATTGTCAAAGTTTTAATTTTAAAATTGTTTCTAAAGACAATCATGCTAGCTTTTAGGGTCAAATTTTGAGGCCAAAATTTACAAGTGTTGACCGTAAAAGTCAATACGTAGGTTGTAAAATTGGGTAGGCGAGTATCTAGTAAATCATTGGTGTAATTGTTGTCAAAACTGAAGATTTTTCCCCATATACCTCATTTCATTACTACAATGTTGTTAAAGTGGCCCTACCTAAGCGGGGCTTGTGGTCGGATGTAGGTAACCTAATCCTTGTCATTGATAAAAAAGGGTTATTTCCTATTAGCTTTTGATGACAAAGATTATATACAACTTCACATTAATAAAAATGATATAATACTACTTTAATATAATTTATTAAATCCAAAACAATAAATATAAATCTTTGGCCCTATTGAGAATGGATAAAGATGGCTTCATATTATGATTCTACCATGTGGGCAGAAGATATGCAGATTGACATTTACGTTGATCATGTTAAACTTGGTTGTTTTAGTATTTTATGCTATTAATCTAGATAATATGTTTACTATGGTGATGTATGACTAAGATGCATTGTTTGCTACAAAAGTTTTTGTCACTATTTTGTATTGATGGTTACTTTTTATTAACTTAGGTTCACGGGGGCACTTCCTATTCATGGTGATGCACCTTCAAAGGCAACATTGTATAGAGACAGATTTGAGCTTTTGGCTCAAAGGCTTTCTCGCCATCCACATTTCTCAAAACCTGCTTTTGAGACTGAATCAACAAACTTTGGATGTTGTGAGGTATGTTATTATTTCTCCTAGTAGCCGTGAGCTATTTTAAATGAATTAATAAGAATATTTTCTTCGAGCACGCTTTCTCTTTGATGATGGAATACGCTCTTTATGCCTTGAAACATGTACCATGTTTTATGATTTGTGGGTTTGCAGATAGTTCCCATTCAAAACCTAAATTGGCAAATAGGGAAAAGGTGGATAATGGGCGTAATATCACAACTCGAAGATGGACACTTTTATCTAGAAGATCTAAGTGCCTCAGTAGAAGTTGATTTATCAAGTGCAATATCCTTGGCATAATACTAACCTATTTAACTTAATATGACCTATTACTTTCATTCTTTTTAGTGTCCACTATTGGCACACACGCCCACACAATCACACACATATGTTTGCTAAATAGATCTAAATTTTTGAATATTCTACAAAGTTGCTTTGGTGCTAAAGTTCTCATTCATGCCCATGATAAGAATAGTAGAATACAATCCATGTTAAAGAGTTATCTTTGACATCATTGCTGATGCTGTTTACGTTTTTTCTATTTTTGAAAATTGTTTGTAATGTTTGTAATTGTTAAGTCATGCAGAGTTACCTAGTCATGGCTAGTTAAAATGTAACAAAAACATAATTTAGTTGTAAAATAACTTTTCGATGTTAATACTGCCTGTTTCCTTGACATGTGTTACAAGATCACCACTGGTTTCTTTACAGAGAATACAATAGTTGTAGCTGAAGGTGAAAGGCTTCCTAATGGGATATTTAAGGTAAAATTCAGTCACTATGCTATATTAATATAACTAAATGTTCCATTGTTGTTAGTTTACTATGGTATATGACTAAATTCAGTTACTAAGCAAGAAGGATTGAGGTAAAATGAAACTTTTTGTAGAATACTTTGCTCCTTCTCAACGAGATCTCTTTGAGATCTTATTGGTCTCTTTCTTTTGTGGGCTTAAGGAAGTGGTTGATAAAGGGCTCTAAATCTTAAACCCAATAATTCTAGAAAGGGCCATGGACCTAGTTGAATGCATAAACCAAAAGATGAGGATGAGTAAAGGAAAAAAACCTTAGAAAATGGAGAAATCAAGCCTCTTGGGAAAAAAATCCAAAACAAAAAAGCTTACCCATTTCCTTTTTGTTAACCTAAGCCTTTAACTCCACAACTCAAAACTCTTCTTCTACATTACACATATACTTGAAAATTTCTTTAACTCTACTCAAATACCAAATTTAAGCGTAGGCGAAAAAAGCATAGAGATGAGAGACAAAAAGGCATAAGGCTTGTAATTTTGTTAATTAAAGGGGCTTTTTGAGCATTACATTAAGAAGCGTGAGTTAAGAGTCATTTTGTTGAAAGGTGAGGAAGAGTACAACGAGGAGGAGAAACCAGTGAGGAAGCCGAGATTAAGAAGGAGAATGTCATTACTTGCTAAAATTTTGTTGAACTTGTAGTCAAGATCACTAATTCCTTATTATGAGGTCCTGTCTAGTTTGGGTGTAAAAAGGGAGGATATATAGTAAGTGTGAATTCTTTTTGAAAACTTATGAGTTTGGATTGATTATAAAAAGAAAGGAATTAGTAAAGGATTAATCTTTTGCCCCTGAAATCAATGTAAAGATTTATCTTAAGGTATCTTAGGGTAAAATTTCTCCTTGGAATTTTGACGTTTTGACATCATTGTTCCCTTTATCGCCTCTTTCCTACACTCACCTGCACTCGTCCTTGCTCCACTCTATCTTGCCCTTCTCCTCTCTATGTACAACTATCATTCATCATTCATATGACTTTGATTCTAATGTGTGCATTCAATCAACTAACTTTTTGCTTTAAAAAAAATTATTTCTTAAATTTGTTATAAATTTGGGATTGGAAAAAAACGATCTAAGATTAGAACTTGGGATTAAAGGCATGTAACAGTATGCTTTCATTTGCAATTCATCTTCTGCTCAAAGAGATACAGCGGTTCAAGAAAATTTAAGTTAATTGATGTTTTTACTCCCCCACTATTGTTGAGAGAAAATAATTAAAGATGATATTTTGAAAAAAAAAATGTTGGTTAATCAACGGTTCGAGAAATTATAGTTTGTTGGAGTCTTGGAAATAATGGGGAATTAAAGAAAGTGAATAAATTGAGAAGATAAATGAGTAGCAAAATACTAAGTCAATTATATGTGCCAAATTTATAATTTTATTAGTTACTAAATTATTTACCCCCTTAAAATTTTCCCTCATGTCATGTTATTATCTTTATAAAATTTACCCCTTAGATTGTTTTTACTAAAATCCTCGACTTTTAAGATGATTATTGAGATAAAAGGCCCAAAAGGTTATAACATAGAAAAGAATCACAATTGCAATAACAATCACGATGTTATGAACGCGATACCTTGGTGTGTTACAACTTGTTTCTCTGACATTGAATGTGAATTGTTAGCTTGAAAAAAATCCATCTTATCATAGTGATTACTAATTAATGTTTTCTTGAACATTTATTCAAATCAAAGCTTATGATAGACTTTTAGAACTTAATTCACTTGAAAAAAAGATAATAATACCTAATATGTTTGAATAACAACTTATATTGGTTGTTACTTCATGGTTTTAACTCACGGGTTAGGAATTGACGTTTTATGGTTAATTTCAAAATATGTTATGAAGCGAATGTTGTTTAACAGATGACCTCATTTTTGTACCACAAGTGTGATTTTAGGGCAATAGAAAAATTTCATCTTGAACATGTCCAATAGTGCTTATCTTGTAGTGTTGTGACATTTTATATGTTCTCTGCATCGTGTTAAAGAAATTAATGATCCAATTCAATCTCTATTGCGTTAATAGTTCCTATTGATAGGAATGCTCTACATCCGTCCCATTGCTTCCTTTTGCTTTATTTTCATCAGAACTTCCACTTCTATTTTGTTTATTTATCACATATCTTCCCCACTTTTTCACCCATTTCCTCATGTTATCTCCTAACACCCTCTTGAGCAATGTTACCTAAAACAAATTTCAATTCGATACAAGAAACTAAAACGGAACAAAAATCACTAACTTTAGAATTTTGTAAATCCTAGGAAACATAGGTACAATTCTACTTTTCAACAAATAATACAATGAGTAAAAGGATAAGAAAAGAAAATGACTAAAAAGAAAAGATAAGGAAAAGAATAAAAGAAGGGCTTATGGTGTTATATATGGTTTTGGGCTTAGGAAAAAAGTATTTGGGAAATGTAGTTTCTAAATGTTATATAGAGTTTTAGAAACAAATGTTGGAAAATGAGAGTCAATAGGAAGTTTTCTGTTTCCACTAACTATGCTCTTGACATCCAATGAACTCATAAAGGTATTCCTTCCATACATTCTTAATCTTTTAATCTTGAAAAAATGCTATGTTTATCCTTTACACACTTGGCCCTACTAAGATAAGATATTTTCTAAATGCTTCTCTCATTTTAGCGATCTTATAAACATTTTTCTCCTTTTTTTCTAGATTTCTACTTATATACATCTTTGTACATTTTTAACTTTGCCTCATGCCACTTTGTTTGCCGATATAGTGAATCTTCTTTAGAATTAATTGGGTAACAATTTTAGCTTAGCCAACACCTAGCTAATGGATAAGGTGATCTTTAGCCTATATGAGCATGAGCTTAGCCGTCTTTCGATCGCTTTTACAACCAGAGTTTGAATGTGAAACTCCTTCGCCATTTCTATTCCATACAATTTGAGAGCATTTTTGCTTCAGCTAGAGAACATGCTTGCATCTTAGAAGAAAATCCCACACATTAGTTACTATTATCTCAGCAATAAACGCTTTTCTAATATTTTTTTACCTATCCCCCCTTTCACAGTACTCAGCTTGATCTCAGACCTCAACTTGTGGTAACTTCCAAGACAAGGATTGACAAAGAAGCTTCATCAATTTCACCTTGTTCTGTTGAGAAAATACCTCCCTAAATGCACTGTGGTATAGTAATTCAAACACAATTATATTACTATACACCATGGTTATTAGAATCTCGATCCTGATCACCGATTCTACGATCTTACGATCCAAAATTAGGCGACCGATCCGGACCGTAGGTAGGATCTTAAATTGGTAGAATCGTACGATCCTACTTAGCTCCAGGATTTAAGTGGTAGGATCATAACACGATTCTACGATCCTACGATCTTACGATCCGATCCTACTAGGGTAGTTTCAATCGTATAAAAATTTCATATAATCCAGATTTTACTTATGTATATATATGAATATATCTAAACAATTATATCAATTTGACTAAAATTCACATTTTTCTCGATTCAAATTTTAATAATGATTATTAAAGGTATTTTTTTACAAAATCTAATAGTTGAAGTCAAATAAGTGTTAATTTAAACCTTAAAACATAAAAAAGAACAAATACAATTGAAAATTAGTTATCTAAAGCATATAAACGCATATTTGTAGGATCACACGATCCTACGATCCGATTCTACCGATTTCGATCCTACCCCCTCAACGATCCTTCGTAGAATCCCGATCCTAACAACCTTGCTATACACACAAGACACAACAATATTTTACAAGGACACTTATAACTTTTAAGGAACTTTCTAGTTTTGGGACACTTAAAATACACAAACTATTGACTACAAGTCTCACACACACACACACACACACACACTTGAGCTTATCTCACGTACGCACTTGACACTTTTGTATTTCCATTCACACTTTTACACCTCTACACCTTATTTATGCTAATAGCATGGACTTGCTTCGCTAACAACCATGTTTCTCTAGAATCTGCATCCTAGAAACTTCAACAAAGTGACAAACCTAGAAACTACTTGTCCACATTACTAAAGAAATTAAGAAAACTCCATAGTCCATATACTACCTTAGTTAACTTTTTACTTCTAGCTTACATCATTTCTATATCTTTCCTCATTTTTATTTATTTTGTTCTAAAATCTGCTGTAAACTTGTAGACCAGCACCTAAGAGAATCAGTGCAGGCTGAAAACATATGAGAATGACTTCCATTCATAACATGGCATCTAGAACTGTACATACGACAACTTATATTTATGTTACTCGAACTTGTATACCTATGTTCGACACGGATGTCTCCATGTGTACGACTAGACTACTTTATGAAAAAGCCCAGAACTTGAACAAAATTGAAGTATCTAAGTGTCCTATCTGATATCTGAATGTCAAGGGTTCGATGCGGGTAATTGAAATCAAAGTGAAGAATCTGAGCACCATAGACTGATATTTGATAAATGTTTACCTCAAGGCCCCAGTGAAAGCAAACGACAATGTGTGTGATATGTTCTATTACACGCATAAATCACATACTGACATTATTTTTGCATGAGCCGCTGGTGATAGCTTGTTGACAGGATTGATTCAGTAATGTTGAGATCCAGAGTACACTTTTGTGTGGGGTGTCAACATTTTTGAATTTATCTTGAAAGTAAGTATTGAACTTGCTACCAATGGTCGAAATTGTAATAATGTGCCTGTTACGTAAAAGACATTAGATTTGGTCGGCTATGTATTTGAGAAAACTTATCTCAGATATTGGGTTTTAAAAGTCGGATTATATTTCGGTTTCTTTTTACTGCTCATTTATATTGGACAGTACGTCAGAATGGCTTTTAGATCATATGCTTGAATTCTGATTCGTATTGTATTTCTGTGCATACCTTTGTTTCATATTCTGAATGTGATGATATGGGAGTTGTACAGGTTAATACGTGTGGATTTCCTCCCATAGAAAACAGAGAAGAAACTCTTTCATTTGTTTCTGGACTGGATTTTTTTGGTTGCGGTGCATTTACATATGAGGAAACGGTATTTGTTCGTTTTTGTCTTTGTCTTTGTCGGTATTAATCTAAATATACTTATTCTCTTGAGAGACAGGAACATTTTAGATACTTTTACATTTTATGTTATCGTAACAGAAAAAACTAGCAGATATGGAAAGAAAGGCTGTTAATGACATGTTTGTTGTTCTTTCTGACTTGTGGTTAGATGATGAAGAGGTAAAGAGAATTCACACTTTGCATTTTCTATTTTTTTCTTGATCATTGTGTGGAAGCTTAATATCTCTGTTGTCCAGACTATGGGAAAGCTGAAAGAAGTTTTTGAAGGGTATGAGGCCGTAGAGGTAGTTCCATCCTTGTTCATCCTTATGGGGAATTTCTGTTCTTCTCCATGTAACCTATCATTTCATTCTTTCGCTAGTCTTAGGTGAGTAGTTTATCAATATTCATGTGCTTCTGTCTCCAGTTTTCTTCAAAATATAACTGACATTTGATTACTACTGCATATCAATGTTGAATGACAACATGCACATAGATCACAGTTTGGGAAGCTTGGGAGAATGATTGCAGGATACCCCCGGCTAAAGGAACTTAGTCGGTTTCTGTTTATTCCCAGCCCTGATGATGCAGGTAGATTCCCGTATATTGACATCTTTTGTGTACGTGTAGTCTCATATCTACATATTTATGAGTTATGAATGCTTTTTTTTTTTTAATTTTATTTTATTTTTTATTTTTATTTTTATGTTCAGGCCCTTCTTCGGTTCTCCCAAGGTGTGCTCTTCCTAAGTATTTAACAGAAGAGCTTCAAGAGGAAATTCCAAATGCTTTATTTATGAGCAATCCTTGCCGGTAAGATACTAAAAATTCACTATATCCGATTAACTATTTCTTGTCTTCATCATACAACACAATTTCATCAGAGCTACTTGGGAGGTTTTGGAAATCTCCTTTTGTTTCCTTATGGAAAAATGAAGACATCTAACACTAAACAATGAATGCCATATTTGTAGTAATGCAATGCTAACCCTTTGTATAGTATATTGAATCTTTACAGATTGTAGAATGACAAATCAACATATGCAGATCACTGTTTCTTGTCTTCTGACTACTTCATTATTTGGATTGCAGAATAAAGTTTTACTCTCAAGAAATAGTGATTTTGCGCCGAGATCTCTTGTATAGGATGCGTCGTTCATGCTTGATTCCACCTTCAACTGCTGAAACCAGTGATCCATTCTCTCATGTGAGCTCATACTTCCTCTGACAGTCTGTCTTTATCGTCAGTATCAGTTAATGCGCATCAGTTACAGTTGAGTTTTCTTTTGCAGTTGGTTGCAACCCTTGTTCATCAAAGTCATCTCTGTCCTCTTCCTCTCACAATCCAACCGATTAGCTGGAATCACGATCATTGTCTTCACTTGTATCCAACACCTCATACGGTATTAGCTTCCCCGTTTGCTTCTAAGTTCTAACACACATTTATGCTCATATCTTGAATCACAAAGCAAAGTAGAGGTGCATCAATAATATTGATTTGAAGTATAATTATGTTTTTTTGTACAGATAATTCTAGGGGATAGAAGTGAGCAGAAAGTATTCAAATATGGTGGAGTAACGTGTTTCAATCCCGGATCATTCGCAAGTGAACACACCTTTGCTGCATATCGTCCCTGTAACCATGAAGTTGAGTTATCTGCTATTTAAAGCATTTCTTTTTGGAATGAACAATCTGAACCATGCTACCTACTTTGATCAATCCACGTTGGAATCACTCCATAAAATCCCAACTTTTGGGATCCCTATATCATGATTATCATATTTGATGCTTTATGAAAAGGAAAACACAGGTATTGATATAAGATAGCCTAGTTCAGATTGCTTATTTTACTTTTCCTTCTATTCCCATAAAAAAAGTGAATTTATATGTTATACTAATTGTATTCTAAAAGATCATATCTTATTGTAAACTAGATACTACTCCTAGTGCACAACATTATTTATTTAATCTGATATATGTGTTTGTAGAAAAACTAAAAAAAAAAAAAGATTGTACATTGTAGTTATATTGTCTTTTAACTTTGCAAAATTATATGCATTGTATAATATTTTTTTCATTTAGTAGCATTATTGCTATATTGTATTTATAAATTTTTTAGAAAGAATAAACGATTAGGATCTATACAAAATATTTTTTTAATGTAATCAAAGGATTTACTACTTTATGTTGTAGAAAATAAATATTATATTTCCCAGTGCCATTCCTGACAATTTTTGGGCCTTAGGCAAAAAAAATAAAAAGGGCTGTTAGTCATGCGCTTAACCGAGAAACCTAATGCCACAAAGTCGATCCATGCTAGATGCATGCTACTTATGCAAATACTAAATTAATTATAAGGATTAGCTCAATTTGGATTTCTTCTAAAGTTGGGTCTTAAGCGGTTGCACCTCAAAAATACCATTAGAATCGGTCTTGATATTACTTTATTACTTTATATATTAAATATTTCAACTCTAATAACGCACTTACTAAAAAAAATACTTACAATTACAAAACATAATACTGTACAAAATCTAATTAAAATTTTTAATAAAAATATAAAACTTGTTTTATAAAATTACTAATAACTTATACGAAGATAGTCACAACTAAAATGTACAACAGATAATATTAAAGATCTTCAAAACATCTGACACAATCTTAATCATAATAATATAATAAATATTAAGTTAAAACCTAAAAATAACAAATCATCATATCGTAAATCATATCAACTATACTAAAAAGTTTGAAAAATTCCAAGTATCATCAATAAAGAGATCTCTAGAGTTTGCCAAGTAGAAATCATTTATTTGCTAAATATAAATGACATGAAATTTGATATTGAGCAATATCTCTACTATTAAAGTATCTTTGATTAACATTTATTTATAGTTATATTGAGTAATAAATTGGAAAATATAATATACAACACAAAATATATTGTTGACAATTTCCAAATTTAGAGTTAATGTATACATATAACTATCAAAATTGAATGTTATTACCGCATAATATCTCTATGTTTATTTTTTAATATCATATGTATATATTAATTTGACAAGTGCAATTATTTGCACTTATTTGTATTATTTTTAAGCTCCTTATATGTAGTTTTAGTGGGTTTTACGTAGGTTTTAGTGTTTTGTGATAACTTTGTCTCTTGTGCCTTATGTTGTGTTTTATGTGATTTTTGAGGCAAAATCGAAGTTTTGTTAGGTACCGGGGTGATAAGAGAGTGAAGGCTTGGAGAAATAGCCTAAGACCCCTAGAATACGATAAGAGATTGTTGCTCGTTTGAAGATGTTTTTACAATGAAGATGGGCAAAAGAGTACAAAAGTGCTTAAAAGACAAAAGTATTGGGGTAAAATTTTATACATGGTCACTCTTTTGGTCATAACCTTTGATAGAAAAATCTAATTAATGCAAGATTTGCGGCATTAGAAAGTAGACTTCAAGAGCTTTCCAACGGTATATCATATGTCCAAATCCGATAACTGAACGGTATATTATTCTTTCATTTTCTTAATTAATCTTTTATGACTAATTAAGTTAAATATTTTTAGGGAGTTTGTATTTGAATTTTATATAAAAAAATATTTTAAGGGAAAATAGAGATAAACAAACGTATAGTTGAACGACAAAACGACAAAAAAATAAAAAATAAAAACATTCTAATAAAACCGGGTCGGAACCGGATCGCAATTTTAGGTACCCGAAAAAGCGGGTACCCGGATTTCCGGATCCGGGTCGACCCGGTACCCGGTTTTGAACACCCCTAGATATAACCCCATATCCTTCCGTCCCATTTAATTTGCAACATTTTCTATTTTGGTCCATGGTACTAAATTTGCTTCATTTCTATTTTTGGACTATGACCTACCATTTTCTTTTAATCTCATCCATACATCTTATCTCTACTTTAATTTCAACCACATAATTCATTTTCTCACTTTATTCATTACCATTATCAACATTTTTCTTAAAAAACAACAATTTTCTCTTTGCTTCAAACTATATGGGACGGACGGAGTATATATTATGTTATACCTCAAATATACTTCCTCCGTATTTAATTATTTGCAACTTTGGGGTCCTTCACGGACTCCTAGATAAAACTTTTAGTAGTGTATATTAAAATAGATTAATGAAGTTAATGGGGGTGGGATTATAGTATTATAATATTAAAAAGTAAGAGAGACTATTAAAAAGTATGAGAGAGAGTATTAAAAAGTAAGAGAGAGTATAAAAAAGTAAGAGAGAGATAATAAAAAAGTAATAAAAAACTTTCTATAAATGGAAAAAAAAAGAAAGTTGCAAATAATAGAATACGCCATTTTTGGTAAAAGTTGCAAATAACCAAATACGGAGGAAGTATATTATTATAACTTCAAATATATTACTTCATGTTATAACCCCAAATAAATTATGTTATTATTAGGCTTAGGGATGGCAATGGATATTGGACCCGACCCGGATCCGTGGATTCATATCCGTTTTTACGGATCTGGGTCTTTAAAAAATAGACCCGTCGGGTCCAAGTCTAAGTAGACATTCACGGATCCGGATCCGGATCTGAGTAAAATACCCAGACTCGGACCCGCGGATCTTAGGAACTGTTCTTTTTAATATAATAAATATGGTCATTTACCAATTACAACCTCTAAGTTTACTGAATTTCAAATAACAGCCGCAAACTTTGTTTTTTTTACCAACTACAGCCTCCAACTTAAGAAACATGACATCAAGACAACCAAATTTTCCCAGCTTGACTAAATTACCGGCTGAACCCCAAAATTACCTTTGACTAAGCCCCTTTACCGTTGACTTAAATTAAAAGCTTTCTTCCTTCACTTTTTACCACATATTCATAGCTCTATTTTCTCATGTCACTTTTTCAATTCTCCATCATCTAAAAACCCTGATTTTTTTCTATGGGTTTCTCAATATTAAGATCAAAATCCAAGAAATCAGAAACCATTCCACAAGAAAATACAATTTCAAAAAACTTATCTTCCTAAAATACTTCTAATCTTTCATAATTCATCTTCTAATCTCTTTAATCTGCAACAACAATGGAGAATTCTCTCAATCTCTCGCTGATTTCTGGGAGTAATCACTGAATCTAAACCCCTAATTATTGTGAAAACCCCCCAATTATTCTTCACCGTTCTCTTCTTCTATCTCATGACAAAACCCTAATTTTTTCTCTCTTTTTCTTTTCCTTCATCTTATTTTTCTTTCTTCTTTTATGTTGGTGTGAATTGGATTCAAGTTAATATGATTCTTTTGTTGTGGTTGAATCAAAATGGGGGTTTGAATCCTTGAATTGAAGTAAGGATTTAGTCAGAGGAATGAAATGGGTTGCAGTGTCTTTGATGGTTGGGTAACTCATAGATGGGAAGGAAGCCATGTGAGGAAAAAAAGATTTTTAATTTAAGTCAAAGGTAATAGGGCATGGTCAAAGGTAATTTGTGGGATTTATCTGGTAATTTAGTCAAGTTGGGGAGTTTTGGCTGTTTCGATGTCATATTTCTTAAGTTGGAGGCTATAGTTGGTAAAAAAAACAAAGTTCGCGGCTGTTTATTTGAAATTGAGTAAACTTAGAGGTTGTAGTTGATAAATGGTCCTAATAAATATATAAATTACAATTTCACTCTCCCACCTCCCAAGAATGAAATGTTTGCCTCACTGCATGTCTCCTGCTCTTACTTAGTTACTTTTATTTCAGTAACTCTCATCTCAATTCCCACTTATTTAGAGTTTTAGACCCAAACCTTAGAGTACTCCTCTACCTAGCGTCCCAACTCCCAGCCTTCTGCCTTCCCCATAATCTGCCTGCTAGCCACGCCAATTCCCAATTATATATATATATATATATATATATATATATATATATATATATATATATATATATATATATATATATATATATATATATATATATATATATATATATATATATATATATATATATATATATATATATATATATATATATATATATATATATATATATATATATATATATATATATATATATATATATATATATATATATTTTTTATTTTATTATCATTATTAGTCTATAAAATAACATCATGGCAATCTCAAAACGATTCAAAAATAAAAAAAAGCAAAAACAAGTAGGATTTGTTTTGGACTCGGATCCGGTACCGGACCCGCAGTATCCACGGATCCGGATATGGGTTTTGAAAAACTGGACCCGGAGATCCGGATCCGAATTTGGGCCCTCTTCTTGAAAACGGATCTGGATCCGGGTCCACCCAGACCCGACTAGTTGCCATCCCTAATTAGGCTGTGACAATTCGTCACACAATCTCACCATGACCCACTCTTGGGGACACGGGACACCCGTGGGCCCGGGCCCACAAACCCACGGGTTAAGAGCGTTGACTTGCACATACACTCAGTGAGGTTCATTGTTTCCCAAAACCATATGGCAGTAGGAGGATTAGCTCACCAAGTATATATGCAAGTCCACAATCCACTTTTTTATCGATGTGAGATCTTGTCTCACATGTGAAGTATTTCCAACAGTTATAATCCTTAATATATTATGTTATAAACCAGAATAAATACTCTATTATTATAACCCAAATATATTATGTGACTATTCACATTCTATTTCACGCGCACACATTAATTTTTTTTTGAATATACATTAGTTTTTTTTTTTTAATTAGCATAAATTAGATTTAAAATCATATATGTAAAAGACGGTCTCTCAATAAGGAGTTCACTAAATTAAATAAACATTAGTAGTTGTAAACTCATAAGTAAGCCTAACCCGTTGACGTCACGGCATTGCTATTTGATACACCTAAGGAGAGAGGAAGGAAGGGCGCAGTGTTGAGCAGAGAGAAAATCCATGGCATCAATCGTCAGAAATGTTTTCAAATCCATCAAGGAGAAAGGATTGGCCAATTTCGTTCGTGAGCTCAGGGAAGAAGGTTATTTGTAAGTCATTCGCTTGCTGTCTTCTCCTTTAACCAACGTTTTTACCAATCGATTTCGTTGTTAACTATCGGATTTGAATTAGTTTTGCTTGTAATTAGGGTTTCCGATCTGATTTATTGATTTTTAATTTGGTAGGTCATTCATATTATTTTTTTTCTGAAGATCAATTCTGCTTCAATTTGGTTGTGATGAAACCTTGTTGATTACTTTGGGGTTAATATTAAACATTGTGTAACTATTTCTGAATTTGATGTTTAATTTTTTCAGGAGATGTCTTCCCGACGGCAACCTCCTGTAAGTGTATTTCTCACATTTGTTTTCATTGGTGTTATTGCTATAGCATGTTTAGTGTATATTTTTGATCAGAGTGCCATTAGTGGTAAAACTACTTATATCAAAAGTTGAATCCTACGCAAGACTTAAATTTGTATCCTCTTAATTTGATTAGTCTTTATATTTGCATTGTTTAGCTTAACTATTCTCACTGCGTAGTGTTGCTATTATTGTTTTTCCCCTTTGAAGAAAAATTATTCTGAATAATCACACCTTTCGCCCATTTGCCGTAAATAATCTAACCTTTAAATTTTATTTTAGATTATTATATTTTGATAATCCAACCTTGCTATGTATTTGCTTCCAGCATACCCTGTGACATAATGAGCTCTTGTGACTTGATGACCTCTTGTAACCCTTAGTTTTGTGAAATAAATAGAAAAATAAAATAATTTGAACCTGAAAACCTTACACGACCCTTAGCCACCAACAAATACCTTAGACACCTACAATCCTCCCCCTTAACCCATCCCAAGCCACAATCAACGAATCACAACACTACTACAATCCCCCTTCCTTTTACCCCGCTGCTTTCCACTATCCAAATTGGATGGGACGGTGCTGGTCTAGGGTTGCGTATGGTGGTTTTGGAATGAATTCGAGGGTGGTGGTGAGTTCTAGGGTTTTGTGTAGGTGGTTTGAATCCGTGTTTTAATAAGGGGCGCCCGCACCTAGGTATGAGGTGCTATAAGGCGAGCACTTAAATTCCTTCTGGAGTCGAACCGCAACGTGATACAAGAGGCTCTTCAAAGGCGCCCTTTTATGCTCCCTCATGCGCCTCCACGCCTCACGCGCCTTTTGCACCTTGTGTATTTCAAATTTTACATTTTTTAGGTTTGCAATTTTTTAACTCTATATCTGAAATTACTTGGAAACCCCATATTTGAATTTAGAGCTCCAACTTAACTGTACTGAGAATACATTTGGGGATTTTAATCGCCATAGTGATAAAAGCCCACCATAATCATCTTTTAATTGAGAGTTCCTCCATCGTCTTCAACTCATTGTTCTTTCTTCATTGTTGATTTTCATCTGTTTACCCTGGAGCATGGAACTCTTTTCTTTCTCTCTCTTCTTAACTTAACTGAAAATCTTCTTTTTCTCCCTCTTTCTCTCACATAAATACTTTATCAAAACAGGTAAATAACCCATGTGATACCCTGCTACATGGAAGATGGAAATAGTTCTATATACTACTTCTAATTAATTTATTTTTTAAACCATATTGTATTAAGTATGCTTTTTTTGCCACTTGATAATTGTTACCTAATATACCCATTCTCTCTATGATTCTCTCTCTCTATTAGAAATTTAATTTAGGAAAAGTTGATACTAATAATTCAAATTTTTGCTTGTCCTTTATGAATAATTCAACTGTTAGATTATTTTCTAATAATTCAACATTTGCTTTTAGTTCGTTGTGAATAATCCAACGTTTGTTTTAGCTTTTTAGTAGCATACCCTTTTGTTACCTATTATTAGTAATATGGGTTTAAGTTTGGATTATTAATGTCAAATTTTCCTTTTATTTGAAGTACTTAAGTTTTAGACTTTAATTTTTCTAAGGTCTCAAAAATATCGATTAAGAGTTCCTGCCCATTCAATTTTTATTAACTATGTACATTCTTGATAAACTTGTAATTAGGTACTTTTAATTTTTTTATTTCATTTAAAAATTTATATTATTTAATAATACCCATATCTTCGTATTCATATCCAGTTCAAAGTAGTTTTAATCTTATATGTTATTATGATATGAATAACATGTTTTAAGCATTAAATATGTTTTAAAATTGATTTTAGAGCTGTTTAGTCAAATTGTTCACCTGGCATACTAGAAGTTTGGCCTTCGCCTCGCGCGTCAAAAAAAAGACCTTTTGCGCCTGAGTGTGCGTCGCGCCTCTTAAACTTAAGGTTTGAATTTTCTATTAGGGGTGGGTTAAGGTGGTTATTATAAGAGTTGTGGATTCCGATGATACTTATCATTGCGTTTCTGGTGCTTGCACAAGGGAGGCGGCAAGGGGTGGGGGGGGGGGGGTGGGGGGGTTATTGGTGAGGAAGGTGTGGGGAGGGTAGGGGTTTACACATCAAGGCGTCGGGGAAAAGGACTTGGTCGTGACATGGGTGGGGAAGGGGAGAGGGGTTGCGTTGTTGGAGATCTGGGGGGGGGGGGAGGGGCTATTAAGCTGGTTGAATGTTTGGGAGAAGACGAGGTGGGAAAAGGTATGTTTTTTTCTTTTTTTTTTTTTAAATTTTCTTTGAAAAAAATAAGTTTGCCATTAAACAAGTTAAGGAGTATGTTGGGAGAAATACACAAAGGATTATTAAAAAATAATTCAAAGGTGGAAATATGAAATTATTCACATCGAATGAGAGAAAGATGAGATTATTCTAGCCAAATTTTCCTCTAAAATATTTGTAATGACTCGGGTCTAGGGGTCAAAGGGCGTTATTGTCCTTTCATACTAATTAGTCTTTATGTTATTAGATTAGTTGTTATTTTTGTAAGTTGTCTTGTGGGGATTAATATATAGAGCCATCCCTTGTAATAATGAATTGTCTTTTGAATAATAATAATAAAGATCGTTCTTTAGGAGTAAACTAAGAGGGCAGACTCGAAGTGTCCTATTGGAGTCATTGGGCAGACTCAAAGTGTCCAAACTACCTAGTTTCGGTAACGGATCTTGGCGATTTGTTACAATATCATCATCTATTTGCAGTGTCTATTATTTTCCCACATGGAATGCACTAGCATTTTGAGAACTGCTATAAGATCCTCTTTTTGAGTTAGACGGCGTTGATATGGTACGCATACATACACCGATAGTTTTTTGTTATGTAAAAAGTTAATTTCTTTGGTGTGGTTTAATAGCGGTCGACACCAGTTGGGGTTATTTAGGGGTTTTGAAAGTTATCTTTTGTGGGTAAAGGTGGAATGTTTTTAGTGCTTTTATGGGTAAAAATAGGGTAAGGTTTATCAGCAAGGGTTGATAAGTGGAAAATATTATCCAAGTTCAAAGCTAAGAGTGGGTGAAAGAAAAAAGATCAAAGCTTTTGATGAGGTTTAATTTTGACCATTTAAGGGTTTGTGAGGTTTTGTATCTTATTTTTGAGAACAAAGATGAGATCTTTTTGTGATAAGTTTTGGAGAGTACGTTTACTTTAAATCAGTCTAGGTGTGAGCAGAATAAATTAATTAAAGATTAATGCTTTTGACATTCTTCAATTTGACGGATGAAAGGATGAATAAAAAAGATGGGCTCTCATTTTTGTGTGAAGTCAATGAATATAAATGAGTGGATGATTATGGGTTTCGATTGTGAAATATGACAAATGGGATATAAATATATATGTTTTTGATATTATTAAAAAAAGAAAAAATTGGCATGCGGGTTGTTTAGGAAGAGAATGATGTAGGACCGAGTGTGGAAACTAGATTCTACATGTTCAAGATTTCTATGTGCTTTGAAAATAAAAGTGTCAGCTTTTGTGTTTTAATTTTAATGGATAATGGATGAGAATGAGTTACAAATAATTTATTATGATGGGGAATTAAGGATTAATAGGTAAATATTGAATCTTCAATTAATTTAATCAAGGTAGATTATTTGTTGAATGGTTGTTAAGACTAATGTTTTTAGGATAAGCTAATAGATTAATTAGGTGGGTGAATAAGATAAATTTGAGTTCTTTGATGTTAGGATTTCAAATAGGGTTGGTTAAAGAAGAGGAAATAGTGAAGGGATTTCTTGATTTAGGTGTGTTCTTTTGCTGATTATAGGCGATTTATATTTTGTTATCTTTGTGAGTTATTTTATGATTGAAAGATAGATAAAAAAGACAATTTTTTGTCAAAATGACCAATATGGTGTATGGTCGAGGATAGGTTAAAGGAAAAATTACTTAGATATCTGATCTTTCATTGATTTTCCTACAATAATACCAATTTTGATCAACCATGAATAATCCCAATTTTATGGTCACTTCTCCAGGAACATTGTTGTCCAAATGGGACCAGTTTTGCAGGTTAATTGCTATAAAAAAAGGAACAATTAAATAAAAAGTCAAAATTATGAGAATTTAAAAGTTAAAATTTACATTTACTTTTTATTTTTTTTTATTTTTTTATGCAAAATGACTTGTTGTATATGTAAGAGGTTACCTTAGTGCATTCTTAGCAAACACCTCTAATAATTGAGATTATTCATGTTTAATCGAAACTTGGGGTTCTTTTTGGGAAACCAGTTAAAGATTGGATTATTCTGGGTTATAGAACCTAGTAAGAATAGAAATTTTTGGTGATTAATGAAGGATTTATGTGAAAGGAACCAAAAAGAAAGATTAAAGCTTTGGTTGGTTTAAATGGCATGTGGAATGATTTTAATAGAAGGATAATTTGTGGCGTGAGGCCAAAGGGATTGTACAACAATCTTAGAACAAATTCCTAATAGTACAAATGCACCACATAAATTAAAAATAAGTTTCCAAGAATACAAATTAAAATTGGTTAGGTTCTATTAGGATGACAGTTTCTAGTATTTCCAATCGTAAAAGGAAATTTCAAAAATAAGGGTTAGACAGAAAGACAAATTTTCTAAGTATTCCAAATTGTCCTTTTCATTGATAAATGACATCCTTTTATAGGACTACAAAACTAAAATTAAAATAAACATTAAATATTTAAAGAGAGTTTAAATAATCATAAAAATATGTAGGATTTTTAATAAGTTTGTTGAGACTTTTGGAAGTATTTTCATCCATTACTCTATAATAGAAACCCAAGCTTCTATTATTACTCTACTCTCTCCTAAGACTCAACATGTGGCTAAGTAAGCAAGGGACTTGTTTGAGAAGCCTTAAGACTCAACATGTGACTATGCTAAGCTAAATGATGAAATTAAAAGAGAAGTTAAAAGAGAATAAACTGAGTAGTTAAAAATTAGAAGAGTGAAGTTTGAATGGGTTTTCATACGCCACTTTTGATGATCGTTTCTAAGTAATTGACTTATTCAAAGCTTGATCCAAAAGGAATAGGATTGAAAAATAAATAGCATCTAATACGTAAAAAAGATCGAGTCTTGACTGATCTTGCGCTCGAATCCTTGTGGGCTTGGACGAACTCGAATCTATCAAATTTGAATAAAGGACTTAAATTGGCATGTCATGATGAATGGCGTCATTTTGAACCTTGATGAGTAAATGATGCAATCATGCTGCACCCACTGTGATATTCAATTCACACCCCAATCGAGAAGCTTTGATTTGTTTACTTTTGGTCTTGTGCTCCATCCCTTGCGCCTTGCATGCCTTTAAACTACAAGACTTAATGGCTAGAATATTTATTTTTATGTTATCTTATTGAACCATGCGGTACATCAGGGGCTTTCAAAACCGGATACCGGAATGATCCGGATCAGGAAATTCGGGTACTCGTTTTTTACACAGTGAAATTCACTATTCTGTTTCGGTCCAAAAAAACCGAATATACGAAATTCAGATATTCGGTTTAGTTCGGATCGGATACCGAATATCCAGTTTTCAAATTTTATTTGTTTTTGGGCTTTTTAAAACAATTTTACTTTTTTTCCACATTAATATCTAAGCTAACTTCGCTTTCTTTTTTTAATCAAGCTTATTTTTTAAACTTAGAATGCAAATCGTTTTGGAAATAGTTGGATATTTAAATGTGTAAATTAATTAAAAATAAGTTAGTTATATATAATTATTTATAATTTATTATTGTTCATATTGGTAAATTTGACAATCTAAACAAATAGAAAAGTATTTATATAAATTAAAATAAAAAATTTAAAATAATAAAAACTAGAAAACCGGATATCTGGTTTTGCCAATATTCCATTTTGAATCCGGTTTAAAAGTCTGAATGATCCGATTTTCAAAAACCGGATAATCTTTTTTAAAATCGAATACCGCATATTCTAGATCGGATAATTTAGATCGGATATTCTTGAACACCCCTACGGTACATTTATTGATTACATAAACTACTGAAAATAAAATAACGAATTACAATAATGAAATAACTAAAATACTGAGTTAATAGATTGTTTGTAATCAAACATAACTGTACATACTAAAATAAAGCAAAGATAATTAATGCTCTAAGTACTTTAGGTCCATATTTTAAAGTAGTGTGGACATCCAACAAGTTGTGACTCATAGAATTAAGTATGGGGAAAAATAAAGTAACGACCAGATTATTATGTGGTTGAGGTGTACTCCTAAAGTTTAATGGCAAGTTTTACCGAACAACCATTTGACCAACACTAACATATCAATAATAATGTTGTGGTTTCAAAAAAGATCATAGTAGAAAGATGAGAGTAGCAAAAATGTAGATGTTTTAATAAATGAGTGAACATACTTTGAGGGTTATACTTATAATTTTAGATGAAGATATAAAAAAGGATTTAGGAGTCGTAAATATTGAGAAAAAGATGAATAACAATTTTTTAAAATGATATGGGCATGTGCATATACGAAGTATTTGCAAATCGGTAAGGAAGATAGAAAGTTGAAACTTGAAGGAGTTAAAAAAAGAGGGTGAGGTAGATCGAAGATAACCAGGAGGTAGGAGTGGACAGGATTATGAATGATCTAAATTTACAGATTGAGATTGTAAAAAAGCGAAATGACTAATGAATTCTTGTGGGCGACCATTAAAACTGATATATTTATGTAGCTGGTTCAATCTTTTGGAATTATGGTTCTGGCAATTTGTGCACTTCTTTATACTGTGAAGTTGTACGTGATGTTTGTTACCAAGATTCAATTGAAAACAAGCTCTTTATTAGTGTTATCATTAACAAGAGTAAGATTGCATACATTTGATTTCCCAAACTCTTCCATGGGTAGAAACCACTTAATGACATTGAGGTAATAAAAAGTAGTTATAACTTGTGTGCAGTTTATTGTCTTTGGTTGATAACTATGACAATACGACCCCAAGCAAATTCTCAGCTTTGTTACCTGTATATGGTATTAGCTATAAGTTTTTTGTTCATTGATCCATTGGGATTAAATAAAAATAATTACTTTTACCTTTTTCTGTGTTGTGTTAGTTTTACTATGTTAGTTTTTGCTCTAATTGGACATTTACATGGTTCTTATCTTTTTGTTGATCTGCTTCGGCGCTGTAAAACTTGTTCATAGCTACCTAATTTTACTTATATGCTCAGGCAAACTAAAATCCACAATATTGGGGCAAAGGTTGTCGGTGTTGATCAGTTTGGGAATAAATACTATGAGAAGCTAGATGTTCAGTTTGGTAAGTCTCTTCTTGTCTCCGTATTACAGTTGTTGCCCCTTCTGATATGGATACTGTCAGTTTTTAAGCTTATCCTTTTAGGTTTGTGGTTCTCGCATATTTTTACTTTATGGATCTCCTGCACATTTGAAGATGATTTCAGTTTTATATCTTCTATTTTTTACTACTTCATCCATTCCTTAATGAGATTTACACTTTCTTATCCAATTTCCAAATTAACTTGTGATTCCGTCTTCTCCTTTTTTCTACCCTTACCATTAACCTCTCATTCCGTCTTTATTAACCTATTTGTTTGGGTTCATATCTACTCACTTCTAAATAATTGTCCATATTTAGCATCTAATTTTGTTACATGTACCGAGCCTTATTGTGAAGATTATTGAATACCTGAAGGGTAGTAGAATTTTCAACAACATTGCAATAACCTTAATAGCAAAAGATTAATCTGTATTTTTTTGGTTCAAATTTGCCTCCTTGCATCTCATTGTTACTTGTACTACTGCCATTGCTATCTATTAACAGAAATTTTAACAAGTGTTACAATGATCAATTGCTAAGTGTTGATGTTTCCAGTTCTAGAATTCTCTCTGCGACAGCATTGCATGATGTTTATTTTGTGTTGATGAGATAAGGAAATAATTCATTTATGATTTAGAATTTGATAGTTGTGGTGTGTTGAGCCACATAAACACCAAGCAATTGACCTGGCAAGTATGTGTTGCTTGTATTACACCTGAATTTTGGAATGAATGGTTTTGCCTGATCTATTCGTTGACGTTTTTATAGGAAGACACAGGTGGGTAGAATATGCAAGTAAAAATCGCTATAATGCTTCTCAGGTACCACCAGAATGGCACGGTTGGCTTCACTATATGACTGATCGCACTGGCGATGAGGTTAGTTTGTGAATTAGAATAGAGAATATTAAATATTATTATACCTGACTAATTGAAGTATTATAGGAACCAAAAAAAAAACAATCTAACTGAATAAAAATAACATTGCTGCAGCTTCTTATGTTGAAGCCAAGCAGGTATGGAATTGATCACAAAGAAAACTTTTCCGGAGAGGGTGATGAATATATATACCACTCGAAAGGCCACGCTCTTAATCCTGGGCAAAGGGACTGGACCAGGTACCAACCATGGCAACCTGGGCAGAGCTAAATTGTACTGTATTGCTGTACTCTATTTTACTTGACAGAATTTTTGCTATCCAAGCGCCTCCTAGGATGAATAATGTCCTTTTATGCCAAGTGTTTTTCTGGTTGAACAAATGGTTGTTGGAATTATGAGCATAAATTAGGCAATTTGTGCCACAAACTATTGTACTGTTGTCATTTATATGTTTTATTATGGTACTATATTGTTTCAAATGGCCTTTGATTCAGATGTAGACGCTTCTAGGACCTTTTCCTGCTTGAATTCTGTATTGCAAAATCACTGTTTTCTTTAGGTTATTTGTTGGAGGATACTTGATGTGACTGATGACATTCCTCATGCCCTCATCTACCCTCGGACCGTGGTTTTATAAGCAGGATCTACTAGGTATGATGGTGTGATGGTGTGGTATGCTGTATGGTACTGACTACTG
This sequence comes from Amaranthus palmeri, assembly GCA_019776075.1. Lineage (NCBI taxonomy): Eukaryota > Viridiplantae > Streptophyta > Magnoliopsida > Caryophyllales > Amaranthaceae > Amaranthus > Amaranthus palmeri. Next base: position 256,778 of record JAAKBH010000060.1, on the reverse strand, counting down.
ACGCCAGTTAGTTTTTCCTTTTGTTCTGGAATCTGCTAAGTATTTAGTGCGGTATTTGTTCTGGATCTAATACAGAGGATCGAACGAAGACGTAATATCCAACGTTCGTTATAATCTTCCACGTTTTGTTTGTTTGGTAGCTTTGAGAAATAATAATATTTACTTTCTTTATTAAAGAATGTTCATGAAAATAAAAAATAGAATTTTATAAACAATAGATGTATTATTTTATTCAAATAAATTTAATGGAGGAAAAGTGTAGATCATGACTATAAAAAATGTTCTTTGGAAAATAAATGGAAAATATTTAAAGGGAAATTCCACATGGTAGTATGAGACTTTCATGAAATGTCAATGGTAGCATTTTTGTAATTTTTTTTTCATATTGTAGCATTCAGTTTATGCCTTATCTAAAACTATCGTGGTATTTTCTATTAAAATATTGTCAATTTCCGTTTAATTCATCAGTGTGACGTTTCTACCCTTATTGAGTGTTGGTTTTGATCTTTATAACTTATCTTAATCATTTGAGACCATTGATGAATTAAACGGTGAATAAAATGTCAAAATGGTAAATTAAACATCTGACAACATTAAAATAATTTAGGGCAAATTATAAGACAAGAACCAACACTTAATAAGGGTAGAAAAGTAAAAATGGTGACTAAAACGGAAATTGACAAGTATTAATGGAAAATGCTACGATAGTTACATAAGGCATAAATTAGATTCTACCATGTGGAAAAATATTACAAAAGTACTACCACTGGCGTTTCATGAAAGTATGATGCTACCATATGAAATTTCCCATATTTTAATAACGTTATTGAAAAACAGACGAGGATCATAAAGAATATAAAAATATTAAAATAAAGTTAGTGGAAAATATGTGAGGTTCAAGCATAATTAAAATATTAAATGAGGAAGATCAATATTATTTTTGTCCAAAATTTGTGATATAAATAAATACATTGTTTATGTTTACAACAAATAGAACACCCCAAAATAGCAAATATGAACTGCTTTGTGAAACGGAGGGAGTACAATATATTAATGAAAAATCATTCATGTCGATATTATAACAAAAGTTTTTCTTTTTTTTTTCTAATTAAGAAATGATTGTTAACTTATAATATAAAGGTAAAGGATTTATAATGTTGAACATTTAGTGTCTAATAATACTAGTTATATAATCATCAAGTAATACGAAATAGTGGGACAATGTGTAGTAAAATACAAGGGGTAAAAAGGGTTCATAGAAAAGGACAAAAGAACAATTAGAAAATCGAGTCAACAAAAAAAGCCGACTTGACTTTCTTGTTTTTGGGCCTAAAGCCAACTCGACTTTAGATACTGGAAATGTATTTGTCCAGCAATTAAAGTCGAGTCGACTTTCCTGGTTTTTGAGCAAACGCCGACTCAACTTTTTGTTCAGATATGACCGTTGACTCATTACGTATCCTTTGTGTTGATTGCATTGGATTCCATTACTTATTCCATTTGATTTTTGGAGTTACAAAAGAATACTATGGAGAATAATGATCATGAGTGCCATGGCTTAATAATATTGATTGGAGGCCATCATATTGGTCATCAATGGTGATTATTGTGCCACGACTCTTAGTTATACTTGAAGTAGTATAAATAGAGGCTAGGGGATGAGTGAAAACTGCACAAAATTTTCTGAATTCCTATAGTACTCTTCTCATTCACTTGTGTTCTTATCAAGAGAGTAATTAACTTTTGTTAAAAGTTTTCAAATACTATTATTCTCCAAACACTTGTTGTTAAGTGACATATCCTAAGTACTAAGGGTGTGTTGTGTTGTTTGTGTCTCGTTGTGAATTTTCAAGTTCAAACCCAAGTACCTTTGTGGGGCAAAATATCACAAAAGGAAAGTGATTACACACCTGCAATAAGTATCACGTTTCTGGGTAATGGTTGTCGTTACAAAATAATCTTCAAGTTTGTTTTTAATGTAATTTGTAAGTTTTATTTTTGTCATCAACAAAGGGATAATACAAATTCCCATTTGTACTTTGTATTTGCATTATTATTTCTTAATAATCTTTTGTGATATATTTCTTCGAGATGGCAAGTGTCAAAGAACTTACCTCTAATTTTGCCAAGTTAGATATGTTTGTTGGTGTCGACTTTTGACGTTTGCAAAAGAAGATGATGATCCTCCTAAATGCTTTGAACGTGGCTTACGTGATAAGTACCCCAAAACGGAGGAGGCGGAAGATGAAACTCTTGAGCAATAAAGATAAAGGAGTAAGTGGGAAAATGACGATTCATTTGCCGGGGACATATTCTAAATGAAATGCAAGATTCACTATTTGACATCTACTAATACCATGAGTCCGCTAAGGAATTATGGGATACTTTGGAGAACAAATACACGGAGGAGGATGCTAGCTCCAAAAAGTTTCTTGTAAGTAATTTTAATTCTTATAAGATGGTTGATAATCGCCCCGTTATTGATCAATTCCATGAGTTACAAAGAATGCATGATAATATGAAATTACATAAAATTAAAATGGATGATGTTTTTATTGTTTCAAGCTAGCAGTATAGACAAGTTGCCTCCTTCTTGAAGGGATGTTAGACATGCTTTAAAGCATGAAAGACATGCTTTTAAGCATAAAGATTCAAGATAATCAGAAGGATGAAAATCCTAATGTTGATACCATCAATATGGTTGCGGAAGGAAAACTATCCCATTCTGGTGAGAAAAGGAAGAAAGTCGACTCTTTCGGTGAGAATGCACGAATGTGGAAAGCCCGAACACCGGAAGAAAATTTGCTTTGTTTTCAAGAATAAGCAAAAGAAGACAAAGGGAGTGCTCGAGCTTCTACAAGCAAAGACCCTTCTACTTAAGGATGATACTTTGTCTTTGTGGATCTATTCGGGGGCTTCGAGACATGTATGTAACTCTACAAAATCGTTTAAAACCCTTTATAAGTTGGTTGATGGGGAGCATCTCTTTATGGAAAACAACGCACCTATCATGGTCCAAGGCAAAGGACTAGTTGAGCTATTGTTCACTTCGGGGAATCTCTTAGTTTTAAGGAATGTGTATTTATGCACCCAAAATTAGTAGAAACCTTGTCTTGGGTCCGATTTTGAATTGATTGGGCCATAAATTAGTATTTGAAGAAATAGGTGTATTATCTCAAAAATCAACTTGTTTGTAGGACGTGCTTATTTATGTAATTGTTTGTCTAAGTTGTCTTTGGAATTGAATAAGAATGCTATATGTAATGTTTCACATGTTTTAAGTAATGAAAAGGAAGATTTGCAGTATTTGTGGCATGTTAGTCTATGACATGTTAATTTTGATAAAATAGCTTTTATGTCCAAACATGACTTGATTCCTATGTGTGTTAAAATGTCTAAAAATTGCAAAATGTGCATGTTAAATAAGATCACAAGAACACCATTTAAAAGTGTTTAACGAAAATCCGAAATATTGGAATTGAGACATAGTGATCTTTGTGACTTTCATAGTACACCATCATTGCGAAATTAAAAATATGTCATAACTTTTATCGATGATTTTTCCAAGTTTTGTTATGTATGTCTTTTATTTACAAAAGGTGAGACTCTTAATTACTTTAAGACTTACAAAAATGAAGTATAAATACAAATTGGTAGTAAATTTAAAAAGGTTAGAGCTGATAAAGGAGGTGAATATTATGATCCAACTTATTTTAAATTGATGGGTATAATAATTGAAACAACCGCTGGATACGCACCACAATCAAATGGTCTGCCGGAGAGGAAAAACCATATTCTACAAGAGATGGTTAATTCCATGTTATCTTACACAGGTTTGAATGATCGATTTTGGTGTGAAGCAATGTTGATGGTTTGTCACATTCTTAATCGGGTGCCAATGAGAACAAATAATATTCATATGCTTCAAATACGTGTTAAGTTGCGATTTTAAGCGTTTTGAAACGTTTTTGACACTTTCGCGCACAAAGTAGCTCAAACCTGGTTTGTTTTGCACGAAACTTGGCACACAACACTAGTTGATATATATTACTCCCTCTGTCCCTCTCAATTTGCACCTCTTTCCTTTTTAGCTTGTCTTATTCATTTTGCACCTTTCTTTTTTTGGTAATGGCCCCACTTTCTTTCTTTAAATCTCATCCACAAACTTATTTTTTCTCTCCATCTTAACCATTCATTCCTATCATCCACTTGGTTTTTGTCTTATTCTCCAACCAAATTTCACTTTCCACTAAATATTACCCAATATCTAATGGGTGAAAAATCATAGGAACGGAGGAAGTATTGTGTTGAAATGGTTGGAATTGAAAATAATAGTCAAATGCTTCAAATTACGTGTTAAGTTGCGATTTTAAGCGTTTTGAAGCGTTTTTGGCACTTTTGTGCATAAAGTTGCTGAAACTTGGTTTGTTCTGCACGAAACTTGCCACACAACACTATTTGGTATATAATATTGTGTTGAAATGGTTAGAATTGAAAATAATAGTCATATGCTTAAAATCACGTGTTAAGTTGCGATTTTAAAGGATTTTTAAGCGTTTTTGGCACTTTCGCGCATAAAGTAGCTCAAACTTGGTTTGTTTTGCACGAAACTTGGCACACAACACTATTTGGTACTCCCTCGCTCCGTTCTTTTTTGATTGTCCACATTACTATAACGGGTAGTTTCATATGTTTGTCCTATTTCCTAAAATGGAAAGTTTTGATACCCTCTTTTCACCCTCTCTCTCTCTCTTCTAATATCCCATTTATAATAATTATTTATATTTTCTCTCTCATAATACCAATACAATTATTAATTCACACCACTATTATCAGGGGCGAAGCCAGGATTTACAGTTAGGGGGGGGGAGGGCGAATTGTCGATATACAAGCAAGTTACTTCTTGCGTTCAAAATACTCGCTACATTTCGATTTTGTGCGCTATTCATCGTTCAAGTTTATTTTACATATTGCGACTAATGTGTAAGTAAAAATATAGTCAAGTGGGATCTTGTTTGAATCGTCTAGCTCATACTTTTATAATATTAAATTTTTATAATTTTTTGATAAGTGTAGTTTAAGATATTAATGACAAAAAAATGTGCATTGAATTGCGTAAAAAAGTAAAATGTAGCAAGTATTATAAAACAGAGGAAGTATTTATTATATAAAAACTAGTTAAACTTTGAAAATTTGAATCATATAGGCTGAATTAACTTGAATCATAACAAAAATTATATTTGACAAATAGAGTTAAAGCTTCCCTATAATCATCCTTTTGAAAAAGAAACTAAGTGTTTGTGACTTCATATATTTGTTTCTTTAGTCTCCAAAATAAAAGTACTATTAAAATTAAGATAACAAAAATATAAAGACACACATTAAAAAGGATGAATTTGAATTATGAAAGATAGATAGTAAGACTTTTTAGTATAAATTAAATCAGTCCATCTTATATGAGACCATCTCACCATGAGACGAGTGATCTATACAAGTAAGCTCATTTGTCTAAGTGATCGCTTTAAGGTTAATCATAAGTGTAACTTGTCAGACTAAAAAGTCATCACTTTAAAAATAATGTACATTGGCCCAAGGCAATTAAAATGGCCTTACCGTGAGACTCTCTCATATGAGAAATTTATGTATATTAAATTTATTATTCTACTAAATAATACTACCTCCTATTCAGCTTAAATGTCCCATTTGTTTTTCGGCACTATTCACTTATCACTCTTAATTTGTATTTTACTCTTAATCTATAAGTTAAAATATAGTCATGTGAGATCTTGTTTGATTCGTCTCAATACAAGGATTATTAATATCAAATTTTTATAATTTTTAATTAAGAATAATTTGAGATATTAAAAGTTAAAATGTTGCCTCGGCAAGTGTGAAAAACTAAATGGGACATTTAAGCTGAATAGGAGGGAGTAATAGTTTAAATTTGAGTTTGATCCTTTACCTTAAAGTACAAATATGTTACCTCAACCATTGACTTATAGTAATTTTTATTACAATTATTCACTCTTTAAATTATACTATAATATATATTAGTAAGGGGGGCCGAAACCAAAATTACAAAGGATCACATTTTCGGCAAGGGGGGCCGGGCCTCCGCCGGCCCCCGGTGTGGCTTCGCCCCTGACTATTATAATAAAATAATAACCACAATCAACAAAGATTCCCACTGTCTTAATATGTGTGAAATCTTCAAATAGGACACACATATAAGAACGGAGGGAGTATATATTATTGTGTTGAAATGGTTTTAATCGAAAATAATAGTCATATCTTGACATTATGTGGTATACATTACTATGTTGACATGGTTAGAATATAAAACAATAGTCATATGCTTGATATTACGTGATAAGTTGCGTTTTTGACACTAACATATATATTTTTTCTTAGTGCTTTCAACAAAATAATAACGTCGAATGCGGCTACTACACAATGAAATATATGTATAATCTCATACAAGCCGTGAAGAACGTTGGGGTCAAAAATATTGATGCCGTAAGTATTTGTTACGTTCTTAAATTATAATATTTATATATTACTATTTGTAAAATCTATATATATCGTCTATTATATGTATAAACTTTTTAATTATTAATTTCATATAATGTTATAGGTTTTATACGACACTCAAAGGGAAACATGCAAATTAACGGATATGAAAATGCGCGAATATATATGTATTTTATATATATATATATATATATATATATATATATATATATATATATATATATATATATATATATATATATATATATATATATATATATATATATATATATATATATATATATATATATATATATATATATATATATATATATATATATATATATATATATATATATATATATATATATATATATATATATATATATAAACTTTTGCTAATTTATGTGCTTAGTAGTATTGTAATTAGTTTAGATTTATTAGGACTTTAGTATATTATATTATACTTTTTGTATATATAATACTCAATCAAATTATTTATGTATATATATAGATATATTAGTTGGTAATAATTGGTGATTATTGTTTATTACATTTGCATTATTAGTAATTTTTTATTATGTAGATTTGCATTATTAAATATTTATACAACAAAAAAAGAAAAAAGGCTTACATGCAGCGATTTTAGGGAAAATCGCAACATATAGTATATTTTTTGATTTTTCAAAAAATATAATATTTGTTGCGGTTTTTGGTGGACAGAACTGTAGCATATAGTATATTTTTTGAAAATTAAAAAATATACTATTTGCTGCGGTTGTCCCCAAAAACCGCAACATATAAGTATTTTTTTGTGCTGCGTTTTTAAATGGCATTTAATATTTGCTATTTGCTGCCACCGCTAATGCTTCAGTTCAAAAACTACAACATTTATTGGGCAATAAACCGCAACAATTAAGTATTTTTCCACTTGTGCTTTGATCCAAGGAATTGAGATGTTCTTGATTCCAAAATGATTGATTTAGTAGCCACAAAAGATCCTAAAGAGATTGTTCAATTGTAAAAGGTCCTGAAGATAATTTTTCTTGACGAGTTACTGCTACTTTGTTTACTAGAGTTCTACCAATAGAGATGAGTGTGATAGAAATTGGTTAGTTTATTCAAAAGAGCTTGATCATCATGTAAAAGTTTTAAGAGAGGTATTGGTAGAGGCCTTTTAGCAAATAAGGGTTTTAGTGATTGGCATCATGTTGGGGAGAGACCTAAAGAACATGATGTTAGAGTATATAGCATATCATGGGGCCTCAACCATCAGCTTAAGCTTTTGGTTGAGTTGGTTTCTTGATATGGTATCAGAGCCAACGTGACAAGAGGTCATAGGTTCGAATATCAACCATCCCTCATTTAAGTAGAATATTTAGCACCAGGTATGAGGACGACCTTTGCTGCATCCACACTTCTAGCCTAAAGGGCTCTCGTGTGAGGGGGCATGTTAGAGTTTATAACATATTTGGGGCCTCAACCATCAGTTTAAGCTTTTGGTTGAGTTGGTTCCTTAACACATGAAATTGGTGTGGAACATGTTAAAAATATGACCACTTGGTATGAACTGCGTCAAAGGTTGAAAACTAATCAAGCTATTGATAAGACAACTCAAAAACTAATAAAGAAAGAAAAAGATCACTGGAAAAATGTGTTTGACATATTTGATGGCCTCGTTATTACTAATCCCACACAACAATTACTCATTTAATATAACCAAGTCCACAACCAATAACTTGACCCGCCTCATCAAACCACTTTACATTCTGGAAATTTCTCTACCCTAAAAAAAAAATACAAATTCACATTTAAGATGGTCTCACCGTAAGACAATTTTTAAACTGAGATAAATTAGTCAACTAAATTAATTGAAACATCCACTTTCATACAATATTCATCTTTGGTTGTTTAATGTTTGATTGTTAATTTGATTTAGCATGGAAAATTTTGATACTAAAAGAGTCACTTGAGTTGTTTAAAAGTGTATTTTAAATGTTTCTCACGCAAAGTTATCAAGATCGAGATTCTATTTAAAATCAATTAGAAGAGTAGGTTCAAATCAGTAAGAACAAGCCGTAGAATCATACAATCCTACAAATAACCTTAAATATGCTAAAATAGTATAAGCACTTAGTGATAAATATTCATTTTGAAAGCATACATTTGTGGATTAATGTTTCTTTTTGACTTAATTTTTATGAATGAAATGAAAAACTTTTAATAGTTTGTTTTAAATTCTAACTCAGAAAAAAAATTCATTTCATTAAAATTATGATTAAAGAATATTTAAAACATATGTATTTGTGTGAACAAAATTAATAAAAGACGATATATAAGAAAAATACATGAGTAAATACATTAAATTAAATCGTTGGATAGTAGAATCATAAAATCATGTAATAATTATTAAATTTTAATCCAATTTAATTGAAAGATTTTAGGAAAAATTGTCGGGATTAATCCGAACTATTCACAAACCGCTGTGAATAATCCCAAGTATTGATTATTTATAAATAATCCCACCTTTCAAGTGTATTTGCTCGTGGCACCCCCAACACAACCATTACCTGCTATTGCAGGTTAGAGTATGATCTTTCATATTCTTTAATTCCATAAAATAAACATTCAACCCAAAAAGATACCCTTAACTTCATTTCCTGTTCTACCATATTCCTTCTCACCATCTTCCTTCATCACGCTTCAAAACTTCAAAATTTCAAAAACTTGAAGCACCATTGTCATTCATAATCATCAAGCTTCACGCCATAATCAACACTCACCATCATCAACTGTAAAATTAGGGTTTATTGTCTATCAACAGTGACGAATATTGGGGGTGGTATTGCTGCTCTGTGCGAAAATTTCGATGCTGTGCATATGAATTTTGGGCGTTCTTGTTCTCAATCAAACCATGGTAATTTTTTTGCCATTCCTCACTTTAATCTTTGATTATTTAATGTTTTCTTTGTTGTTATAGAAATGCATTGGTAATTATGTTCAATTGTGTTGTTTTTTTAAGTTAATAATTTTCAAAAATTTCGAGTGATGTTTTGGTATGGGGGTAAATTCAAAAGGATTGGGGTAGGGTTGGATTATGTGGGTGGGGAATATAGAAGCCTTTCACTTGATCCTGATTGCATTTCATAGTTTGATCTTGATGATTTGGTGGTCACTAGTCTTGGTGTTAATTATGAGCATCAATTGTATTATTTGCTTCAAAATTCTAATACATTTGAAGAGGGCTTGTGTAGGGTTAATAGTGATGAATCAGTCATGGAAATGGCTGAAATTGGGGCCAAAATGAAAGTTGTTAAAGTTTTTGTTGTTAGGGATGTTGATGATGATGAGTTGTGTGTAGAGATTAGTAAATACTTGTCTCGTAAACAATTGGGTAAAAGTGATGGTGGAAGAGGAAAGTTACCTACTATAAGGGCTGGAAAAGTAGATAAGAAAGGGAAAAAAGGTGCAGGAAAGTTACCCTACTCCTTTGGCCATAGAGTACCCTTCTCCTTTGGTTCCTAGTGGAAGTACACACAGTGAGGCTGCTAGTGAAGTTGATGGCATTGAAGTTGATGTTAGTGATTGTGATGATAGTGAGGATGAGACATATGTTGCTAATGAGGATGAATTGAGTGAAGATGAATCTCTTGTTTTGAGTGAGGAGGCAAATGATGTAGTTGTTAATAAGGTTAGTACCAATGTACACCATGAAATGTCTGCTCAGCCAAGCCAGTTGGGTAGGCGAAATAGAAGTGTGAAGGGTGGTCAAGGGAGCAGAGGAAGAGGTAGAGGTGCTGCTAGAGGTGCTTCCATAGGTGTTCGTGGTGTACGCAGCAAAGGGCAAAGTTGTACCACGGTAAGATGTATTATTTATGTATTATTGATGTGATTTTTACCTATATACTAACTGATTTTTTAACTATTTCAGGTGAACGCTACAAGCGATGCAGTTGATAAGCCCTCTCAACCAATGTTGGTTTCTTCTACACAAGGATCAACATCAAGTGCTCCTAAGAAGTAAATTAGTTTGTATATGTAGTACCCTATGTATTTTGGCTAGATGATGGTATATGTAGTAAACTATGTATTTTGGCTTGATGATGGTATATGTAGTAAACCATGTATTTTGGCTTGATGATGGTATATGTAGTATATAGGCAAAATTCGTATATGTAGTACCCTTTTTTGATGGCTTAATGATCAAGTACATTACTTGATGGTATATGTAATTAAATATGTAAGCGCCAAGAAGAAATGCAATTGACTTTGTACTCAAAAGAAAGGTTTATGTTAGAAATGCAATTGATGGCTTAATGATCAAGTACATTACTTGATGGCTTAATGATCAAGTACATTACTTGATGGTATATGTAGTACCCTTTTTTAATGGCTTAGTGTTTATATTAGAAATGCAATTGACTTTGTACTCAAAACAAAGGTTTCATTTCATAGGAGTTCAACATTGATATTACATTGCCAAGTCAATACAACAATATCCCAATTACAATACAAATCAACCATGAACACATAACAACATATGCAAGCGATTTAACTAAGATAGCTTGCTTCATAACTTCAGCCTTGAGAGCAACATTTTCATTCTTCAAGTTGTGGTTTTTAAGCTTCAATTTTTGGACTCTTTCCTTCAAATCTGTATTTTTAGTCTCTAGCCAATCGACCCTTCCAAAACGAGTTTCAGTAGAGACAACATCGCTTTCCCACTTAAAGAATTTGCAACTTGAATCCTAAAGAACAAGAAATTTCCATCAATCCCAAAATTAGAGTTTATTTTCAAACAAGAATGTAATAAAGTTAAGAGATTTACTTACGGGCCAATTTGGACAAGAATAAAACTTTTCTCCGGGACGAGAACCCCTTTTAGCAATCTGCAATTTCGCCAAAAGCCCATGATCACATCTCACGCCATTATTTGAACTTGAAGCTCTACTATGGCTTCCGGAACTATTACAGTTCATTTACCCAGAAAGTGAAGAAGGAAGAACACAATGGAAGAAGGAAGGTGAAGATTGAAGAACAAAGTGGAATAAATTGAAGAAGAATAATGGCTTGTGGGATACAAATCAGTAGCTGGGTTTATAAAGAGGCATTGAAGAAGACATTGAAGAAGATAACCTGCTACAATAGGTCAAATTTCATTTGGGGGTGCCACGAGCAAATACACTTGAAAGGTGAGATTATTTATATATAATCAATACTTGGAATTATTCACAGCAGTTTGCAAATAGTTCAGATTATTCCCGACAATTTTTTCAAGATTTTATCGATATTCTATCTAAGATCTGAATCAATCTCTAATTTTGAGATCGTCTCATGTTAAAACAAAATTGCTACAAAAGACATGAATAGTACACGTGAGCTTAGAGTGCAGTGGATCACAAATGGCGCTTTCGATTTTGCCAACAACCAACTACCGTGGTCTTCTTCTGCTCTCATTTCCCTCCTACTACTAGGTTAAGCCCAACTATATATCATCAATTTCTCGCAGTCTCTCCACTTTCTCAAGCCTTTACACCACTTGATAATGGCGTCTTCTACCTTCGATCACAAACAACCTATTTTCTCTTCTCTCGGAAATGTATTCTATATTTTTTTAATTCTCCTTTTCGTAATGTCAATTCTTTGAATCAGTGATCATTATGTTTTTGCTCAGTGTTGAATTGGTGTATTACACAATTTGCTCCACACAATTACGAAATCTGTTGATTTCTTCGTCTTCTAGATTGTAAATTTTCTGATATTTAAATCATATTTGAATGTTCAGGCTTCCGGCGAATTTGATGTGGAGAAGACAGTAGAACAACCGCTATTAGATGGAGCTCACCCAACCGAGAATTACTCGCTTATTTCCTGCATTTTACCGTGAGTTTAATTTTTTTAGCGACTTCCTTTTTTATTTTTTTTAATTTTAGCAAAAATGTAAAGTTACTCATGTATCTTTGATCTTAGCTTTCTAGATGATTGCTACATTTTCCAGAATGCTTCGAAAAATCCTCACAATATGATAGAATGAATTGTGATAGGAGTATAACTTAAGCTTAGATTTGATTGGATTGGATCGTGTTCCTGTTGTAAAATGTTACTCCCTCCGATCTTATTTGTTCTTCCTATAGAATCTTTGGGTTAGTAGTAGATATTATTTTAATTAAATAGTGGTGTGAAGTAATGATTGTATTGGAAATACGGGAGAAAAAATAATTAAATAGTAGTGTGAATTAATGATTGTATTGAAAGTATAAAAGAACATAATTAAATAATTAAACAGTAGTGTGGAGCAAGGAAAGAGGGTTTTAAGGGGTAAAAAAGGATGAAAACTTTCCAAAAATAGAAAGTATTCTAAAGTGGAAGAACTTTTGAAAGTACCCGTTATAGTAAGGTGGAAAAACTTAAAATAACGGAGCAAGTACTTTAATTTATTAAATAAACAATAAAATAAAGTTACAAGTTTGTAGTAGAAAAACAAATTACATATGACAATCCAAAACTATGCTTACGTACACCACCGAGAACTCCAAGATACCGATCTTCAAACCCGAACAAAGTAACAAGAAGATTATATTGAGCTTGATTAATTCTAGGCGAGATGCTCTATCTTAAAGCATCATTTCCTCCATACTACGGTGCTTGGGAATAAACCGGAAATATGTTTTGAGATACAAAGAATTTCACTAAATTTTTAGCACTAGAAATTTAGAATGATGTAAGGAAAACTTAAGTGGAAAAAGAAATGGAAAATTACAATCGAGGATTGCTAGTTCTCTATGTAAAGTGCTAGAGAAAAAGAAAAATTAGAAATTGCATATGGAGAATAACCACACAAGCCTTCTATATTTACAAAATAGCTTACACCATTTCACGAAGCAACATGTTACTCCATGAAACTAAAGATCGATTCACGAACTAATGTCGGCTTTCAATCAATCCATCCCAATATATTTGGTTAATATAACCATATTTGACCGGTGGTAGTTACATTATAACTAACAAAACTAATAAACTAACTTTGCAAAGAAGAATCCACAAAACAGAGTGAAACTTGCAAGCCGAGTTAGGTCGCGGGCCGCGACCTGCTGTCCCACAAAATAGTAACTTTTTCTTATATACTCGCGATCCGCGAATACTATTTTTGCTCAAAAACAAAAACTTTGCAACCTTGGGATATTTTCAAATTAATTTATTTAAATTAATTATTTGATTTAATTAATTATAATTTTCAGTAACCATTATATGCTCTAAATGACAACAGTTCCTTCTAAGAAGTTAAAGGGAAAATTTTATAAACTTGTTTGATCATAAGCTAGCAATTCGTCTTAGTTTTGGGTCATTTACAAGCTGACTTTGATTTTGTTTATATTTCAACTAGAATTTACCCGCACGATGATAACAATCTTTTTAAAATAATTGTAGAAATTAATAACTACTAATATTTTAGCAAGTAATTGTCAATCTTCTAATTGGATTCAATTGATGATAGGCATTTGTTACTTCAACATATATTAATTACACTATACAATGTATTTAAACGCTCAAGATGCCAAATATTTTGGTGAAATGAAATACTAGCTTATAAGATAAAGCATAAATTATAGAAATTATACTTAATTTTTAAATCTTATGCGATGAAGAATCTTTTGCAATATTTTGGTGAAATAAAAAAACTAGCTTATAAGATAAAGTATAAATTATAGAAATTATAGCATCTTAATGTTTCTAGGAGAGCCATATATTTTTTTGAGTTGCTTACCCAAGTATGCAACTAAGCTTGTCAGTGTCAAAACAACTCTTGGTGTAGTGTAATCTTCATTTTGCATACACCTAGCTGCATTTTGGTGCTAAAATGCCTTACGTTTCTTGACAACTTTGTTTCTTGTAATTAAGAACTCCAAGGACTAGCTTTAAAATGCCTTACGTTTGGTGCTAAAGGCACCCGTCATTCTTCTTGCATGTAAAGCTATAGTCTTTCATCCACTTTGCATCCTCAAATGAATGATTTTCTCTATATCTAATCTCTATCATCCCAGGTAGCATAACTTAATGTGCAATAGGACACATCCCAAACAGGCAAAATGGTTGATTCTATTACTGTGCAATAAGACATCTTTAACTCAAAAAAAAAAGACATCCGTAATCTCGAAGTATAAATTTGGTTGACTCCATTTAAAATTTTACTAAGGGCTGGGCAACCAAGAAAATTAAGAAAAATATAGAGGATATTTATGTAACCTTCATCCATATAACTTATTATCAAAATGAGAATGAAAGGCTAGACTTGATGATGAACACCTCTGGAATATGAATTTCTGCCATAGGTATTCAAATTTGTTAAAGAACTTTAATTGAGTGTTCAGTATAAGCTAAGCAAACTCACCTTTGAAGTTATTCCACATCAGTGTAGCATAATTCGCTAGCTGATTTGTCTTTTAAATTCTTGATAAGCTCAAGATGACTTAAAATAGTCCAAAGTTGACCACAATTCGCTGTTTTCAATTTGCGATTAGCTAGGAGATTAGTGAATCAAGTGATCCAAGAGCCTCTAGGTAGAGACCCACACAACTAGCAACTCAAAATCGATGTTGTAGTTATTTGTACATTCTAAACAGTCAAAGTGTGTGTTCAAAGACCACTAAAAGTCACTATGGCACACTTGTATCTGAATGGATGGAGTGAGTGTTGTGATTTGCGTGGGTATATTGTTCTGTTTCTCCATGTCTACATGAGTTGTCTTGTTTACCT
This sequence comes from Amaranthus palmeri, assembly GCA_019776075.1. Classification (NCBI taxonomy): domain Eukaryota; kingdom Viridiplantae; phylum Streptophyta; class Magnoliopsida; order Caryophyllales; family Amaranthaceae; genus Amaranthus; species Amaranthus palmeri. Next base: position 241,514 of record JAAKBH010000060.1, on the reverse strand, counting down.
TAGAGTTTTTAGCATTTGTTTTAGCTAAATTACTGGATTACTGTGTGTCAAGATGTAATTTTGATTTTTGAGTTCTTGGCAGTTTAATAAGTAAAAACTCTTTGGTGTATCGATGAGCTTTATAGACCTGATTCTTATATTTGATACTAATGTTGAGGATCAATTCTGTTTTAATTTTTCAGATTTTTATTCCCAGCTCTTGGAGGACTACTTTTTGGTTATGATATTGGGGCTACTTCATCTGCCTCAATTTCAATTCAGGTAGGATGGTTATACAGATTGCTTTTGTCTTTTTTTGTTCAAATGCATATCGTGTTTCTTAATAACAGTTCAGATTAAAGGTATATAGCACGGACACATTCTGTAATTCAACATCATGCCGACAGTCTAGTTTTTCGCTAAGAATATAACTTTTCTTCCTATATTGGATTCCTGTTGCTCCCTTTACTTTTGAGCTTTTATATATGCATACGATAGGTTAGCTTATGCACTGAAATCTCTTTTCTGCTGCAGTCACCAACTTTAAGTGGAACTACATGGTATGACTTGAGTTCTGTAGAAGTTGGTCTTATTGTAAGTCCACAATTCTTCAGATTGGTTATGCTTAATACAAGGATTCTTTTTATCAATTTATGGTATACATCGACATTTACTATATATGATTGGTCTTTCCAGAGTAGCGGATCATTATATGGAGCTCTGATCGGATCTGTCTTGGCTTTTAATATAGCCGATTTCCTTGGTATATACTTCTGTAAAGCCATTATTTCTTGGATATCCAATTTTATCTATATGTGATGTTATCTAGAATACATTCTGTAGGGAGGAGGAAAGAGTTGATAGCAGCTAGCATATTCTATCTTGTCGGAGCTCTAATTACATCAGCAGGACCTAACTTTGCAATGATGATGATAGGACGCTTTATATTTGGCATTGGAATTGGACTGGTATTTATTTTGTTGTACAAACTTTGAAGTTAAGTGTATGATGCTTCCTTTCTCTAACTATATTTCGTCCTCTTATAGGACTTTTATTGAGAAGGGGATCGGAATTTCCCGTCTATTTTCTGAATATGAAAGTTTAGCTTCTCCAAAAGTGCTCTTATTAATCAAGTCTACAATCTTCTTTATTGTGCTTTCTTTAGACAACATGAAAGTGATTCACTTCTTCAATTTTATGAATTCACAATAGGCAATGCATGCTGCTCCAATGTACATTGCTGAGACTGCTCCGTCTGATGTAAGGGGTCGACTAATCTCTATGAAGGAGTTCTTCATAGTTATCGGTGTGGTTGTAAGTATTTAACTTCCACTCCTATGCTTTGGTTGGTTTAAGGTATCATGCCTACCTCCATTTTCTCAATCCTAAAAAACCTACTACAATCTTGCAACATTGGTAATATTTGCAGATCGGTTATGCCATTGGGAGCTTCTTAGTAAATGTTATAGCTGGTTGGCGTTATATGTATGCTATGAGTTCTCCCATATCAGTTATTATGACAATTGGGATGTGGTGGCTACCAGAATCCCCTAGATGGCTACTATTGTGCGCTATACAAGGAAAGGGAGACAGGCAGCTTCTAAGGGAGAATTCCATTTCTTGCATGTGCCGTCTTAGAGGCCAACAAATTAATGATATGGCTGGCCAGCAAGTAGATGAGATAATAGCAGAACTTTCTCTTGCCGGTGAACTGAATGATGTGTCTACAATTGAAATGTTTAGAGGAAAATACTTGAAAGCTTTGTTTATTGGTTGCGGTTTAGTCTTGTTTCAGCAGGTAAAGGTCCTTATGATTGTTATACCTAACTGGCATATTCTGGATGTGTTCATGTATCTTATCCTCATGATTTCCAGATAACAGGTCAACCAAGTGTGCTGTATTATGCTGCCTCTATCTTGCAAGTAAGATGTTTAGGATTGGTAATTATTTTGATAAAATGATGACCTAGCGCTCTTTTCGGTTAGCTCATGTACTGTTGATCAACTATGCTGCAGAGTGCAGGATTTTCTGCTGCATCTCATGCAACAAGGGTCTCAATTCTGCTTGGCTTATTTAAGGTAGACACTTTTCAACACTAATATAGAAGTCTGCCTTCCTTTTCAGTTTTCCGTGTTTCCCATTTACTGAATATTATTTATGTTATTTAAGAGAAATGATTTTACCCTATCTAGGTGTTACTAAGCATCTCTTGCTAGCCAAGACATATATCTCTTTTATGTTATCCACCAATAGTATAGAAGTCTGCCTTCATTTCAAAATCTATCATCAATTGCTGTCCTTGTTTCCCATTTACTGAACATCAATGTTATTTAGGCAAAATGTTTTTATCCTATCTAGGGATTGTTACTGAGCATCTCTTGCTACTCAAGAAATATATCTCTTTTTATGTAATCCAGAATATATTTAACAAGCAAATTTATGGTTGCCTTTAAACCTTTGTGTGACCACTTTACGTGATTTGCTAATTGCAGCTTATTTTGACCGGAATTGCTGTTTCAATTGTTGATAAACTTGGGAGAAGACCTTTATTACTTGGTGGTGTATCTGGGATGGTAATCCTTTCGAAACTTCTCTTTTTTTTTTTTGTTTATGTGCATACTGTGCTTGTAAGCTGTGAGATGCAATACACTAGTAGATAAGAAGAGCTTACTGGAGGATGCAGCTGTATTTAATAGCTGAATATTTTTCTACATTCGTGAAGGCTCTAAAGTATGTATGATTGTTGCAGGTGATCTCTTTGTTGTTTCTTGGAGCCTATTATACTTTTCTTGGTGATGAACCAGCTATAGCTGTCATTGGTTTACTCCTTTATGTTGGTTGTTATCAGGTAAGGCCAGGCTTATCTTGCATATCAAGTTCAAAACGCCATATCCACATTGATAAATTAAGACTCAAAGTTTAGAGCTTAAAAATATTCGGTTGTGTATTAATTCTGAAAAACTGAAAATTTATACATGTATTGATCCTAAAAATAAGGATCCACTATCTCCACTAATCTGCCTCATTACTAGAAATATCCTAAAAATAGAAAATAATAAATAACTGTCAAATAACTGAAAATTATCTTCTAACACTCCCCCTCAAGTTGAGTTATCGGATCTCCGATACCCAACTTGTCTAAAACATCGTTGAACCACTGTGCACCAACTGCTTTTGTGAGTATATCCGCAAGTTGATCTTCTGACTTCACATGAGGCAACTTAATGATATCATTCTCGAGTTTTTCTTTGATGAAATGTCTATCCACCTCCACATGTTTCGTTCGATCATGTTGGACTGGATTTTCTGAAATACCAATCGCAGCTCGATTATCGCAGTACACCTCACAGCTTCCTTTGTGGGGAAAACCCAGATCAGCTAGCAATTTCCTGAGCCACAAGACTTCTTGAATTCCCTTTGCCACTCTGTTATGACTTGATATTTGGGTTTACGAAAGGGCAAAATAGTAATTGTAATATTAGGGAAGACTTGGGGAAAAAGTTACTAGTTCACTATAAATAAGGGGAATTAGAGACCCATTATCATGAAGAATATTGTTAAGAAATTGTGGGTGAGTTTATACTCATTTAGGAGACCTCAAGCTTCTCGAAGTGCTTGATCTATCTTTTGTAATCTTCTTTTAATCATCAATATTATAGTATAATTTCTCTTTTGTCCTTTAAATCTTTCAATTCCAATTTACTGTTTTAGTGAATTAGTCGGTTCATAACAACATGGTATCAGAGCGGTACGATTCCGGTGACCGGAAAACCGCCGAAGATGGTGTAAGTCCGGAAAACACTGCAGGGGCTGATCTTGATACGTTCTTTGGGAGTTTTGGGACTGAAATTTCACCATTAGAGATGTGCAAGAAGGCTGTCCAAGAAAATGTCATTCACTCATTCAAATCGACTTCTACGAATGAGATTTATGAGAAATGGGGGAAAGGAGTGTGTGAAGTCTGTGATGAACATTTCGATGCAGAACGGTTAGAGCATGAATGTAAGTGTGAGGGGTTTTCACTTCTCATCCTTCATCAAGGAATGAGGGATGAACTTATGGTAATCGTATACCATGAAACAACAGGAGAAGCAGAAAATAAAGTGAGTGAAAAGGATGTTGAGATTCTAGAAAATTATGAGGATCAACGCACAGATCTGGATGAGCAGATAAATCAGGACAACGGCGGATATACACAGAAGAAACAAGAGGATCACCTAATAGATCTAACAGAGAAAACAAAAAACAAAGAAAGTACAAGAAGCAATAGAAATCAATCTGATGGCAGGACCGAGTTAAAGACAGAAGGCGTGAAGTCTAAGGGAATTAGGGTATCGTGGAGGAGGTTTTTTGGGCACTCACAAGGGCGCAGGAGGAGAATCAAGAAATGTCACCAAGAAAGAGGAAAAATAAAGAAAGACAAGCAAAAGAAAAAGAAAAGATGTAGGGCAGATTCCGGTGAGCCGGGAGGTGTTGGAAATGGGGGTGGAAGTGAGTGTGGTATTTTAGGAGAGAGAGAAAATGTGAGTCATGTGTGTAGCGGAAGTGGTGGAGGTCCGGGATGGTGGAGCCGGGGCCGAGAAAAGACAGAGAGGAGGAGGAGCAGTGTCACCGGAATTTTCTGTCCATTTTCCGGCAGATCTGTTGGCGACGGTGTGAGAATGGAGACTGAGATGATTTTTGAGTTAGGGTTTTTGGGGTTAGTGAGAGAAGAAAAAAAGAGAGAGGGGAAGAAGGTGGGCGGCAGTTGCGGCTGGATAGCGGAGACGACTGCCGGAATTTTCTGGGTGGCCGGCGGAGCTGGCGGCAGCGGTCTGGGCAGAAATTCAGATCTGCAGCGTGGATTGTTTGGGTTTTTGAGTTTGCAAGGGAAACCGTGGGAAAATAGTAAGAAAGATGGTTATCACCTTGGAAAGAGAAAAGGGTTTTGGGAATCTAATGCTGACATCAACAAGGATGTCATCAGAAGGGTACTTTTGAATTTGATGGCTGACCCAACTTTCTTTAGCCAATTTCAGAAAATTTTCATTTCCTTTTTTATCCTTGACACCATTAATCCTCAATTTCATCCCATATATTTTGTTAAGTTCAAATTTATTTTTTACACTGAACATTCCTATTACTCATCCAAGTCTACACATCACAAAATCTTTTCTCTCAACCAAATGTCCTACTCATTTCTCGTGCTGACGGTAGAAGGCCAAGCTAATTTTTATCCACCTTGAGGGCAAGGTGGAACTTCAGGCGGCCGGTATTGTTATGACTTGATATTTGGGTTTACGAAAGGGCAAAATAGTAATTGTAATATTAGGGAAGACTTGGGGAAAAAGTTACTAGTTCACTATAAATAAGGGGAATTAGAGACCCATTATCATGAAGAATATTGTTAAGAAATTGTGGGTGAGTTTATACTCATTTAGGAGACCTCAAGCTTCTCGAAGTGCTTGATCTATCTTTTGTAATCTTCTTTTAATCATCAATATTATAGTATAATTTCTCTTTTGTCCTTTAAATCTTTCAATTCCAATTTACTGTTTTAGTGAATTAGTCGGTTCATAACACACTCCTCTGAATTCCGCCTCAGCACTGGATAGGGCAACGACTTTCTGTTTCTTACTCCTCCAGGTCACCAAGTTACCACCTACAAGAGTAAAGTAACCCGACGTAGACTTCTTGTCATCTCTATCTCCTGCCCAGTCTGCATCTGTGTACGCGGCAAGGTTTAGATGCCCATGTTTCTGAATGACTCTGTCTATATCCAAATCGCTTCATCGCTGACGTAAACCTCCCAAACCAAGCTCTAGGAGACTGCTTTAACCCATATAGTGCCTTCTTCAACCTGCATCCCTCATTGTCTGAGAATTCTGAGGTGAACCCTGGTGGAGCTTCCATATAAACTTCTTCCTTTAGGTCTCCATGAAGAAAGGCATTCTTCACATCAAATTGGTGAAGAGGCCAGTCTAAGTTTGCTGCTATACTGAAGAGTACCCGGATAGTATCAAGTTTCGCCACTGGAGAGAAAGTTTCTGAGTAGTCAACTCCATATGTCTGTGTATACCCCTTAGCAACCAACCGTGCCTTATACCTCTCTATGGTTCCATCTGCTTTGTATTTTACTGTGAAGACCCATTTGCACCCAACAACTCTCTTTGTTTTCTGCAAATCACATTTTTCCCATGTACCATTCTTCTTCAAAGCACTGATTTCTTCTTCCATAGCCTTTCTCCAATGATCTGTAGCGAGAGCCTCTTCAACTGTTTCTGGAATTTTAGTGCTGTAGAGTGTGGTATTGAAGGCCACAGCACTGTGAGATAGGTTTCCTTCTCCTGTTTCTTTAACTGGATATCTGGATCTTTTTGCCTCAAAATCTGGATCATACCTCCTTGGAGGAACACCTCGTGTTGACCTAGGTGGTAAAACATAAGGCAACTGTTCCCTGTTCTCCTGGGAATAAGGCAGCTGTTCCCTGTTCTCCTGGGAATCCTGAGATACTTCCTCAACGCCTGAAACCTCAACCTCATCCACAATTGAATCACTATTTATAATTTCAAGACTGTTATCCAAACTACTAACCTGATGATCAGACAGAATATGCGATGGCGATGAGAGCTGAGGCTGTGCATCTTGGGAAGGAGCTTCGGTAGCATCACCTACTTGTTCTTTCTGGTCAGATTTAGACTCGGACTTGACAGGACTAATGAGCCATCTGAGATCGTCATCTAACTTCTCCCCCTGACATCGAGGATGGTGATAGTAGAAAGTCCCCTCGAGGAAGTCACAATCCATAGTAGTATGTACCTGTCTGGTTACCGGGTCATAACACCGATACCCCTTTTGGTTCCTCCCATAACCCATAAAGACACATTTACTAGCGCGTGGTTCAAACTTATTACGAACTCGTCGATGACGGTGCATGAATACTATGGACCCAAATATACGTGGTGACAAGGAATGAGAGAAAGGTAACTGGTGAAAGGTCTGAAAGGTAGCGATGGGTGTATGATAGTCCAGACTTTTCGTGGGTAGACGATTGGTAAGATAATTAGCGGTGGCAATAGCCTCCGGCCAAAGATAGGTAGGCACACACGAGTCTAACATAAGAGCACGGGTCATTTCAAGGAGTGTGCGGTTTTTCCTTTCGGCTACCCCGTTTTGCTGTGGTGTGTCAGGACAAGATGTTTGGTGAATCAAGCCTTTAGTATTGAAAAAATTATGCATATTATGGTTAACAAATTCTTTACCATTATCCGATCGGAGAATTCGGGGTTGGGCTCGGAATTGAGTACACACCATGTTATAAAATTCAACAAACACCTCATATACTTCAGATTTATGTTTAAGAAAATATATCCAACTCATGCGTGTACAATCATCAATAAAAACCACACAATATATATAACCACGAATACCAATAACTGGAGCAGGGCCCCAAACATCAGAATGAATGATCATAAAAGGAATGTCAGCTTTATTCATACTACTATGATAAGAATGTTTGTGACTCTTTGCCAAAATACATGCTTCACACTTAAAACTAGAATTATTTTTAACTAAGGTAGGGAAAAGTTTCTCTAAATACCCAATAGACGGATGCCCCAGTCGCTTATGCCATGTCCGTAATTTCTCCGAATCTGACCCATGAACAAGAGTAGCGTTGCCTTTGTGAAACTCCTCGTCCAGGTAGTACAGACCATCTTTCTCAATACCACGCGCAATGATTTGTCCTGTCTGAACATCCTGCACAATACAACAATCAGGTTTCATAAGTACAGTGCAATTGAGATCTCTTGTAAGCTGACTGACGGATAATAATTTATGAGATAGATCGGGAACGAGCAAACAATTGTGTAAGGTGAGGTTATTTTTGAGCGAAATAGCCCCGGTCCCTTTTACTACAATTCCTTCCCCACTTGCAGTTTTAATTAAATTTTTAATCGGTTTATCACACGTTAAAAAATTAGCGGGGTCATATGACATTGTATCTGTAGCTCCGCAATCAAAAATCCAACCCCGTGCATAAGTAGATAACGCGTGTGATATAAAACAGGAATTAAAAGAATAATTAAAAATTGTGGGACCCCCTTTATTCTCGAAAAAGGGCGTTTCCTTTTCTTTTCTTGCAAGGTTGGAAGATGGGCCCCCTTGTTTCTTGAAAGGAGGTGCATGACCTTCTGCTTTCTCTGCAAAATTAGGCGCATGGACCATTGCTTTCTCTGCAAAATCATGTGGGCATGGGACCCACTCCCTTCTTGAAAGAGTAATGCAATTAAAAGGGGTATTATTTGACGGGTCATCCAAAGGGTTATTAAGAAATGTGGGACCCCCAATTTTTTGATAAAAGGGGCGGTCCATCTCAATCATTTTAGGGTTTTCTTTTATAAACCCTTGTGTGCCGGTTTTAAGAGAGAGAAACTCTCTTTCTTTCACTTTCATACCTGTGCTATTTAGGGCAACTCCTTCTTCTTCCTTTGAGTACTCATCCATGGCTGCCTTTAATGGAGCTTCAAACGTGCCACCCACACTTAGCCCAACTCCGTTTTTTCCGCTTTTTCCTTGATCTGAGGACTGTGAGGACGGTTTTGATCCTCTCTTTTTTGAGTCCGGCCACCAATCGGGATAACCCACTAATTTGAAGCAACCGGCCTTCGTGTGTCTCGATCCTCCGCAATGAGAACAACGTAACTGGCTTTTATCATCATCACTATTACGCCGGTAAGATCGATCTGGTTTCCCTTTGGCAGCAAAAACACCGCCGGTACCGGTGCCCGATGAGTCAAAATCAGACGAGGGCCCTTTGTTGAGTATTTCCCTTCTCATTATTTCTCTTCTCATACACGCGTAGGCCTCCTCCACTGTGGGTAGTGGATTTTGGAGTAATAGATCTCGTTTGTCTTTGTCAAAAGACTCGTTAATCCCTGCTAAAAACTGATATAGTCGATTTTGTTGTGTTAATCGACTATATGTGATGATATCATCCGGATTTTTCATGGGATTAGGTTGTCTCCTGTCGATTTCTTTCCAAAGTACTATGAGTTTGCTGTAGTATTTGTCAATGGAATCTGTGCCTTGCTCGATTTTGTTTGCCTTGACAGTGAGGTCAAATATTTGTAGACCATCACTGCCACTGCTGTATAAAGTTTCTATGCCCTTCCATAAAGTTTTTGCCGTCGGGAAATCGAGGAACTGATTGACTAAATCCGGATCAATACTCTCGACAATCCAAGAAATTACGATCGAATCTTGCCTACTCCATTGGTTGTACTCTGGGTCTCCTTGTGATGGTGGTTCGGCGATGATATGATTGAGCCGACCCCGACCACTAATGGCCCAATGCATCAGCCTGGACCATTTGGTATAGTTTTGGTTTGTTAATTTTTCGGAAATTGAAAAGGAGCTGGTATTGGTTTGGGTTTCTGTGGGCAGTTTGTTGGTGTTTAATTGTGAGAACAATTGCAGCAACTGTCCCATAGTCACTGGTTGTTCTGGTGAGATGATGGTTTTTGGGTCAGTTTCCATTTTTTCTGGTCAGGTAAGTTTTTTTTGGTAGATGATGATGCCGCGTCGAACGTTCTTATCCTCAGAAACGTTCCGGCTCTGATACCATGATAAATTAAGACTCAAAGTTTAGAGCTTAAAAATATTCGGTTGTGTATTAATTCTGAAAAACTGAAAATTTATACATGTATTGATCCTAAAAATAAGGATCCACTATCTCCACTAATCTGCCTCATTACTAGAAAATATCCTAAAAATAGAAAATAATAAATAACTGTCAAATAACTGAAAATTATCTTCTAACACACATGACAATTGAGATATAGGATCTTTAGGGAAATTACCTATCAGTTCATTTTTGTATATCAGCATTCCTAAATAAGCTAAAAAAAAGATCCCATGATCTTTAAGACCTTAACTAATCTTAACAAGGATCCTCAAACCCGACATCTAAAAACTAGACCCGTTGTTCGCTTATTAGAGGACACATGGACATTAGTTACTAGAGTAAAATCAAAATTTCAAGTGTACGTCCTACTCCTTATTTTGGAGCTATTAATGTTTGGAAGTCAGTCTTTTCTTCCACTTTCTAAAGTTAGCTGCCTCCTACCATCCCTGTTTTAGATTTGAGGATTATTATTTGGACTGAAATCTAACTACTCTATCCTCTTAACTCAATGAACCTTCAAACTATAATGCACTCCCTTAAAGTAACACGAAGGAACTGATACACTTCCTACAGTTTCATGTAAAGCTCTCCATACCATGGGCGGATTTAGGGGGTATCAGGGTATGCCATTGACAGCACTTTTTACCCTTCGAAATATTTTTTTCCCGTTTGCCAAAACGTTGATACGAAGTCAACCCCTCTAACCCTAACTTGTTCATTCAAAATATCCACCCAAAACAACTTACTTCACTGCTTCTTGGCCCTCGCCATTCGCCACTGTGGCGTTCACCATCGCGGGCCACTGTTGCATGCTTGCTTTCAATTTCTTTTTGGCTGAATATTTGTTCGTGGCATTAGGTAGTTTTTTTGCTTAATTTTTTTATTCAATTTTTTTCATTTTGGTTCAAATTGTGTTACTAGATAGGTGATTGTGCCAGGTAATTGCTTCATAATTGTTTCAATTTGTTTTCTTTTGATTAAAATTTAGCGATGGTATTTCCATTTTAAACTTGTTATGCTTCAACTTTCATGTTCGACAGTATTTGCGGTGTTGGATAATTTTTGAATGTTTTATACTTGGAAAACAGATTAGCAAGATTCGAAATGTATAACAAATGTGGCACTTAATGAACTTTTTGATTTGGTTCATTTATAATCCAAAGTGTTAAATTTTAAGTTTTTAACTTTAGTGTGTTGTTGTGAATACCTCTACGGAGTCTGGTAGTTGGTGTCTGTATGGTTATCTAAAGGATAAAACTTGTTTTAGGAGTTGCTAACTTGCTATCTTATCTCGTACACATGAGGACCATTTTGAATTTGTGTCTTCATAGGGAAGGCTTTTGTAAATCTTGTTGATAGGGTATTGATGTCAATTATGAATTTAGATGTTTAGAATTTTATCTCAATTTTGTAAACATTTGTTTTGAATCCTTGTTTAGATGCCATTTTTATTACCATTTGGAAGCCACCGTTCCAAATCATAGGGCTGGACCTTCAAAATTACCTTTGTTAAGTCCCTCACAGAGTTCTCCCACACTTTTGAACCTGCTTTCTTCACTATTATCTTCCATTTTCCCCTTTCTTTACTACCCCTATTTAACTCAATATGCTTCCGCTTTCGGTTCTCATACCCAGCTCTATGTTATGGTAAACTACTAAACTATCCCCTGAATCATTGGACCAGTCTTCTTTATCAGAATCCTACTCCATTGTTGGTAGAACCTTCATATACTCTTGTTGAACCTGTTTCTTCTGCTTCACCTGCCGCATCAATCAAAACGTGGACAATTAACATTATTAAAACTTTAAATTTAATTTTTCTATTTATTTAAATTGTTGACAGCACATTTTTTTTTTTCCTGAATTTGCTAGTGCTCCACACATGGAAGTATTAGATGTACATATATTACTGCTCAAATTTTTCTCACATATTGTTGCATTACAGTTATCATTTGGTCCGATCGGCTGGCTGATGATTTCAGAAATTTTCCCTTTGCGCATGAGAGGAAGAGGACTAAGTTTAGCTGTTCTCGTGAATTTTGGGGCAAATGCTCTTGTTACTTTTGCATTTTCTCCGATACAGGTATCCCCCTCATACACTCTTCTTTTGATTATGAATCTGTGTTACTCGTCATTTTGAGAAATAAAAAGAACCTTTATCATGAGGGGTTAGAGGATGAACCATTATTAACCTGACTTCCATATTACAGGATCTCATTGGAGCTGGAAATGTGTTCTATATTTTTGGTGGCATAGCTGTCTTTTCTCTCGTATTCATATTCTTTATAATACCAGAAACCAAAGGACTGACTCTAGAGGAAATTGAGGCCAAACTATTGTAACTTCTAAAACTTCAGAACTCATGTATAGAAAGTTCTAGAAGTATATTGGTAGCATTACCCTTTTATTTTAATGGTGCAGTCTGCATTGTTTGAACTCGTAAAACAAGGCTTAAAATTATATTTATTTTTTGCCTGTAATTTTTCTCATTAAATTGAATTTTCTGGAGCTGTATAATGGGCTACCAAAAATCTCTACAAGAACAATTACCATTACTAAAATGGTGAAATCGATTCAAGTCCCTGACTATGATTTCTCTATTTGTAATCTTCGATGCCATCTTCATAAAATTATGACAATCACCGCAAATCCTTAAATTCTTCATTATCCTAACAGGTGCGCCAGGGGGTAAGCTGATGATTCCGAAAGCAAAAGCAAGCTTCTCACTATGATGCCTCAGCAGCATTTCTTTCTTGCTTTCATCCACATCATGAAAGTCGAGTTCTATCTGAACTTTATAATCTAACTTCTTCATATCTTCTATTAACTCGTCCACCTTTGAATAAATTTCGGCAATTTGAGGATGTTCTCTTTCTCCGACCATAAAAGAATGAACCCTATGTTTGATCTCGATCCAACTTTGACCTCTATCCTTTGTGGCAACACTCTCCTTGAGTAATTGACGAGATTCAGCAACTTTTTCCCAGTTCTTTTTGGCTGCATAAATGTAGGAAAGCAAGACATGATTTCCACCATTGTTGGGTTCAAGCTCAAATAAATGCTTAGCAGCAATTTCACCCAGCTCAAGGTTCTTGAAATTTCTACAAGATGCCAGCAGGGAACCCCACATAGAAGCAGTTGCTTCAAATGGCATCGTCTTTATCACATCATATGCTTCTTTGATTAATCCTGCACGACCGAGAATATCCACCAAGCAAGAATAATGGAGAATATTGTGTCTTATAGCGTGTTTTTCAAACATAAGATTGAAATACTTCCGTCCCTCTTCAACTAAGCCCATATGGCCACACGCAGATAAAACCGAGAGATAGGTCACTTCATTCGGAGAGAAACCTGTCTGCTGCATCTTCTCAAACAGAATCATTGCTTCTAAGCATCGACCATGTTTCGAGAAACCGGAGATCATTGCATTCCATGAAACGATGTTCTTGCTGTGTTGATCAGAAAATACAGCATAAGCCTCGTTAACGGCTCCACATTTTGAGTACATGTCTATAAGTGAGGAGGCTACAAATACGTTCGCCCTAAAGCCATCCTTGATCAACACGGTATGCACTTGATTCCCTTCATTTAAAGCACCTAATCCTGCACAAGCAGAGAGAATTGAAGACAGAGTAAACTGGTTTTGCTCTAACCCAACAGTTTGACCTCTATGAAACAACCTGAAAGCCTCTTCATAGAGCTCATTTCGTACATAACCCGCAACCATTGAACTCCATGTAACATCACTCTTTTCCTCTAAGCTCTCGAAAACCCATGATGCCTCCCGCATGAAATTGCATTTTGAGTAAACATCAAGCAACGCAGTCCCAACATACACATTTGAATTTATCGCCTTCTTAATAGCCAGTGCATGCAGTTGTTTGCACTCAAAAATAGCAGATTTGGCTGCGCAAGCACATAGGATACTCGAGACAGTAAACTCACTAAATAGAGACTGCTCTCTTTGCATCTCTACAAAGAGGCCTAAGGCTTCATCTGCTTTTCCATTCTGGTTATACGCTCCAATTATAGTGTTCCAAGAAACCAAGCTTCTTTCAGGCATTTTATCGAACACCTGACGAGCAGTGTCAAGAAGGCCACATTTACAATACATATTAATGAGCATATTTGATGTTAAAGTGTCAAACCAAAAACCAGCTCGAATGATTTGAGCATGGCAAGCCTTTCCTTCGACTATCAAACTGTTTCTTGCACAATATTGCAAGACGTTTTGCAAGTACATAGCCATTGGAAAAGAGCCTCGCTGCTTCGTTGCACGACCCAAAAATCTTCATATCTTTCACACACAGGATAATCGTGTAGTAGTAGTAGCACAATCCTGAGATATTCTAATCATAATCAACTGTTGATTATGCCTCAACCTAACAATTCAGCAATGGTAAAATTTTGGCGCAACTACGACAAGGATCTTGTATTTGCTAGAGGTCTTTGGTTAATAAATTAGAAAGCGAGGTGGTTTGTTCTTAACTAAATCGTGTAAATCAAATCGCCGTTAATTGGGTGTACTAGCGCGTTATTAGCAATGAATTTCTGACCTCTTATACGATTCGTTACACCACTGGTTACACCACTAAATTTCTTACCTCTTATACCAAACAAAAAGGTAATGTCGACCTTTAATTAATCTATCACGGCAGAATGAGACATCGCCGACTTCTTCAAACATCATGCTAAGCATGGATCATAATTCCCGCGTAAATGCTTGAGTTATAAAATTAAAACCATACAAACTATAAAAGTTTTGCAATGAAAACAAATTAGGAAAATTCCATGTGATAACCTTGAATTTTTGACTTTTCCATTAATGTTTTTAAATCTGCATGGTGAACTTGAGCTTCCAATTTTTTCGTGTGGTAGACAAAGTTAAGTTTTTAGTTAAATCAAATACTTATTTTGACTGGATTTTTAAATATATAGTCAATTAGGATGATCATGATGTTTATTTGTTTTTTGAATGTCATTATATTGGGTAAAAATATCGTAAAATTAACAAAAAAAAACTTCCCTTTTGTTTACTATGTGGAAAAATTAGATGATCAAGGTCACTGCGTGGATTAAAGAAAATGTTTGTCTAGTTCGTGAAAAAGTCAAATATTTAGGGTTACCACATGAAATTTTTCTTATTTATTATTTTTTGTTTTTGGAAAATGAAATTTTCATTAAGCCAAAACAAAACCATACAAACACAAAATGAGGAATAGCCCTGGACCCGCAAAAGGTGCATCAGTATAAGAAGAAAACCATTTTTTAGAAAGAGTTGAACCTACTCACTCTTCATGTGCAAGGGGGAGCAGGGTGGACCTAAGAGCTAAAATAGAGCATCCTAAACATGATCAAGCATATCCTTGATCCAGCTACGCTGAGACAAAACTTTAGGTTGAAGAGAGATAACCCTCCACTTCACCTCAAAATGGACCTTATATATAATGAAATCTACAGACGTAACATAAAATTTCCAAACAGCATCATTTCGTATCTTCCACATATGATACGAAAGAACGCATAAGCTTCTGAACAATATCTTCTTTCAAATCTTCTCAATTCTCCATTGCTTGGTAGCCAGCAAATGTAAAGAGAAGGAGCAAAATTGAAGTTAAAGCCAAGATTGCAACTTAAGAAGGCATTACATACTAACACAACAATCAAAGAAAAGGTGTGCTCCACAGACTCATGATACAGACCACAAAGAGGGCAAATATTCTTAGTAAGGACTCCCATCTGCACGAGCCTATCCCTGGTTTTGAGCTTCCTTGGAGAGATCCAACCAAGCAATGAAACAAGCCTTAGGAACAGAGAGGCTATTCCAAACAAAAGCATTTTATCACATTACTAGACCTGAACCAAGCAGAAGTTTATAAACAACCCCAATGTGATTAATAGAATTAATGTCTTTCACTTTGCATATTTTCTTGAAAGACCAACTAGAAGTGATTAGTGGGTTGTACAATCACCATGATGTCCCTTTGGTGTAGACCCCATGAACCCAACTGACCCAGAGAGACTCTTGGAGAGAGCTGACATGCCATGCCAGTTTCCCCACTACAATGATATTCCAAGTTTCCAAGTGTCTAAGGCTAAGCCCTCCTTCCTTTTTGGATTTACGAAATTGATTCCAGTTTATGTTACCAAGATTTGGGTTACTATGATTAGTAAACCAAGGGAACGATCTACAAATGGAATTTACCTTGTTGATAGAACAGTTGGCACCAATAAGAAGATATACTCATAAGAATGGAGGAGACCACCAGTTGAAGTCGACCTGCATAAGACAAGTGTTTAGAGTACCACAGCCTAATCCTGACTGTCATTTTATCTACAAGCACATCACAGTCTCCAGCGAAGATTTTCCTAGCAGTAAAGGGTATCTTTAAGTATCTGAAATGAAGGATTCCAAACGGTAAGCAGTAAGCACACAACAGAAGCAAAAACCTCTTTTACAGGCTGTGGTAATCCAATAATGTACACAACATATTTGTTAAGATTGGCCTGAAGACCAGAAGACTGAGCAAAGAGATCAAGACTTTGTCACAAAAGCTTTATAGAACATAAATCACCTTTGCAAAACAGCATTAAATCATCCGTGAAACATAAGTGATTGAGTTTCAATTTCCTACATCTGGGATGAAACTTGAATGAGGCTTCCTCACCTTGTCGGATAAGGAGGCGCGAGAGATATTGCATCCCTATCAAAACAGTAAAGGAGAGAGAGGATCACCTTATCGAAGCCCCCTCTGAGGATAAAAGATATTAGATGGGCTGTCGAAGCCTCCTATCTCAAGTTTTGTAGAACGGTTTGGTTCGGTCCGGTTTGATGATTTAAACGGTTTGGTCTGGTCTGGTCTGGAAATTTTCTAGACCGAAATTTTTTGTTTGGTCTGATTTTAGTGTCAGACCAGACCAAACCAGACCGTGTGCACCCCTAGCAAGCAGCGTGTCTAGAAGAAACTTCTAGTCCATTGAGTCATAAGCTTTCATCAAGTGCATCTTGATAAGACAACTATGCGAACAGTTATTATTATTATTAGGAAAATTTGATTTCAAACATATGAACTTTGCCTCATTTGCTTCTAAACGTTCGAACTTTTGATTAATATTTAAAGGCATGAACTTTGGGGGTGTCCGCCAAAAAAGATACAGCCGGTTTTAGTAACCCTCTTTGTAACAGGTAAGTTGTATTTTTTTTGGCGGACACCCCCCAAAGTTCATGCCTCTAAATATTAATCGAAAGTTCGAATGTTTAAAAGCAAATGAGGCAAAGTTCAGATGTTTGAAATCAAATTTTCCTTATTATTAGGAAAAATTACAAAAAACTACCTTTTCTGAAGGGTCACTTGCAAAAAACTACCTTTTGTATTTTTTTTTACAAAAAACTACCTTTTATGATACAAACGTTTTCAAAACACTACCTCTTAACGCCTGCTGTTAGTTGACCGTCAAATCTAAGTTTGACTTTGCACGTGAGTTGCACGTGACTTTATTTAAATCCTTTTTTTTTAATTCTTTAAGACAAAAACGTTCCAAATCACGATTTTTCCCCAAATTCCTTAAGAACCCTAAACCTATTTTGACTCTTGTTCTGCGAATCTCAAAGCAACATTCATGGATTCTTCTCACTCTAAAAAATCCAAGCTTAGCAGATGTGGATGCGGATTTCCCTTTGCACAGAGAATTTCGTGGACCAAAGAAAATCCAGGTAGACGTTTTTATGCTTGTCAATTTTTCGATCCAGACACGAATTTTAGGGGATGCAAGAAGTTTAAGTGGATTGATGAACCTGAAATGGTGGATTGGCAAAGAAAAGTAACGAATACACTTGTTGAAGAGAAGAGAAATTTGTCAACTGAAATCAAGATATTGACAACAAGGCTTTCTTGCTTGGAACATGACAAAGACCAAGCAATTTCTGAAAACAAAAGGCTTAAGAAGAAATTGAAGAAGGAGAGAAAGCTTGGAAAAGAGATTTCATGCTTTATTTTAGGGTTTTTATTAGGTTTTTTCTTATTTTTGGTTGTATTAATGAAATTTATGTAATTTGGAGAATTAAACTGTACTCCTTTTTGTTGGCAATGTTGTTGTAACACTTTGAAGCTATTATAAAACATCCTTTAAATACTACTTGCTTCCATACCATAATTGTTCATACATAGTACTTATATGTTACATTAAAGTAGTAGATTGTTCAAAAGTAGTGGATGTACCTTTTGCCTATCACTTATGTATGTAATTGACTGTCCCCTACCTTCAGCAACAGAATTTAGATCTTCATTAAGTAGTTGTAAAAACCAAGTCCATGTGTCCTCATTTTCTGTCTCTACAACAGCCCAAGCCACAGGGAATATATTGTTGTTACCATCTTTCCCAACAGCTGTTAACAATATACCAGGGAATTGACCCTTCAAATGAGCTCCATCAACCCCAAGGATTGGCCTGCATTTGGGTGTAAGCTAAGCCCTAAATGTCTATATTCTGTTTTGCAATTTTTAGTAACGAAAAACCCACCAAAATATAGACGAATATTAACTGGCTTCATCATCTCAAATGTAGAATAATAGTGTGCAAAATTTCTACAACATAAAAATCAAATGAAAAATCAAAAATCAACACATAAACAAAACAAACAACAATCAAAAATCATCAACACAAAACAGAAACCCTAATTTAGAAACAACAATCAAAAAGAAAAATTTACCCTTGTTTAGTTACCCACTTGAAATCAACCCTTTTTTCACTTGAATAAGATCTTTTTTTTCCCATAAACAAGACACAGTTTTGAACAGCACTTGAAATTTCAAACGAAAAGAAGAAGGAAGATTAAAATTGCAAGAATCACGCAGAGAAGAGAAGAACAATGAAATGGTACCATGCAATCAAACTAAATGAAGGATTTTATAAGAGAATTCAGACAAGTGAGTTTGGATTAAAGCAATAAATAGAAAATTAAATAACTTACCTGATGATTTGATGTTTTGATTAATGCAGCATTCAATTGATGGAGTGCAATTTGGGTTTTAAAATCTTGCAATGATCGTGGGTGGAAGGATTTTAATGGAGAAAGGGAGGGAAATGACATAAAAATAAAAAAATAAACGTTTCTGGGTTTTAAAAGATGGTCACGTGCAACTCACGTGCAAAGTCAAACTTAGATTTGACGGTCAACTAACAGCAGGCGTTAAGAGGTAGTGTTTTGAAAACGTTTGTATCATAAAAGGTAGTTTTTTGTAAAAAAAAAATACAAAAGGTAGTTTTTTGCAAGTGACCCTTCAGAAAAGGTAGTTTTTTGTAATTTTTCCTTATTATTATTATTATTATTATTATTATTATTATTATTATTATTATTATTATTATTATTATTATTATTATTATTATTATTATTATTATTATTTTTATTATTATTATTATTATTATTCTTCTTCTTCTTCTTCTTCTTATTATTATTATTATTATTATTATTATTATTATTATTATTTTTTTTAATAATCGTATTTCATTTCATCGAAAGAGACTTTTACAAAAAGTTGGTAGGGAGTCGAGCAACAAGCTGGGCCCCCACACCTTTTTGATACAAAAAGCTAGTCTCTGAAAAATGTATGCCCTAGATTTGGAGCTGCCGGAGTTACTCAACGAGAACGAACTAATCCTAGCCAAGAGCTCGAGCGCATCTTCACCTAACTCTCCAAAGGTGGAAAAAGCGAAAGGGATGAACTTATAGCCATTCTCCTCACACTTCGTAGTGTATTTCTTCCGCTTTCTTTCTGCAGCATTGGCTAAAGAACCCTAGGAACCCATGAGGTGACTCCTGTGCCAGCAAACGGGGAGCTTCCGGTGACATCTACGCATGCATCTTTCCCGTGCTGCCAATTGAACAAAAGAAGATCTGCGGACCTAAGGTCTTTCCCTTCCTCTGAATAAAACCTTTATTATTATTATTATTATTATTATTATTATTATTATTATTATTATTATTATTATTATTATTATTATTATTATTATTATTATTTATTATTATTATTATTATTATTATTATTATTATTATTATTATTATTATTATTATTATTATTATTGTTGTTATTATTATTATATTTTTTATTACTAATCTATTTTTCTTTTGTTTTAAAAAGGTTTTTTTAATAGCATGACAAGTGATTTTTTTATAAAGAGGTAACATGATAGGTGGATAATAGGTCACTTAGAGCTTCAAAAGAAAAGTCATGTAAAGATCAGGTCTTTAAAGAATAAATAAAAGGTCAAACTTTTAAAAGATAACCACTTAAATATAACACCTTAAACATAACTTGAATTTTCAAATGCAATAAGATGGGAAAGATGATTGGGTTCAATTCCATTTTAAACGGTTAATAATCATGTTTGCTTTCATTTTCAATGGTTAATAGTTGGATTTTCTTAGCTAAACTTTGGGTCTAATTCTTTTTTGAGTTGTTAATTGGGTGGATATTGGGAAAATTTCAATTATGGACTACCTTAAAACTTCGATTGGTTTATTCAAATAGTTAGATAATTCAAAACAAATTTTGATTTGCTTTAATATTTTGTTGGTTTTCAGGTTGAAATTTTTATGACATTCATAAAACTTTTATTCATGTCAATTTTAGCTTGAAATTGATCGATTTAGAAATTTGTCGAGTCAGGTTGGTTATAACATCGGCACATGTTACTACTACTGTGGACCTATTTGAGCAAGGTAACTCAGCGGGTTACTGTTAGCTATCTAACAATTAATTCAATTGCTACATCGAACACGCCCAATATTTGTTTAGCAATTAGTACTAAAGTACTAACTTTGTATATACTCCTTGAAACATCAGTCCCTTTATATCACAATATAAAGCGACTTTGCACAAAGATTACGAAGTATAGAATTATTATTTTTTTGGGTCAATAATATATATTAAAAAGTCTTCAAATATATAGCTTATGATTAAAAAAAAGGAAAATTGTAAAAATTAAACCAAACTTTACTCATTCTGTTAAAATAATTTCAATTATTGTTTATTTTTTAATAAATCTACCTATTTACTATAATTGTTGAAAATAAACTCAATTATAATTTATTCATAATTTTTTTACTTACAAGAAAGCCTTAAACATTGTTATAGACAATTGATCCATTTACTTTTAACAAACATATTTTTTTTCAATAAACTCAATTAATGCTATAAACAAAAAATACTTAAGAGTAGGTGAGTTATATGCGTTTATTTCTAATTAATCAAACAAAAATTAATTTATATTAACAATTTACCATAAAGAAATAGTGGACGGTAAATCGTATTAAGATAAAAAAAATAATCATACTATGATAAAAAAATAATTATAATAAAAAAATAATGATAATAAAAAAAGAAAAAAAAAATAATTTATATTACTCCCTCCGTTCCTTTTTGATGTTCCTATTTGAGTTTTTCACCAATATTAAGAAAAATGGAATCTTTAGAGGTAGTGGTTATTATTTTAATTATATAGTAGTGGGAAGTAATAATTGTATAGGAAGTATGAGAGAAAAACTAATTAAATAATAGTGTAATGTAATGGTTGTATTGGAAGTATGAGAGAAAAATAATTAAATAGTAGTATGTAGTAAGGCTAGTGGGGTTTTAAGAGGTAAGAGTGGAATGAAAACTTTCCAAAAATGAAAAGTATTCTAAAGTGAAAAAACTTATAAAACTACCGTTTTAGTAAGTTGGAAAAATAAAAGGAACGGAGGGGGTAACAATTTACCATAAAGAAATAGTGCATAAGGAAAGATAGAGGAGTAAGGTCGAAACTAGGGTTTAAGAGACGAAGTGAAGGAACAGGCAGACAAATATGGCGAAATTTAACGAGGTCCAAAAACGGAGAAGAGCACAAATTGCAGAGCGAAAGAGAGCCATTCATGGAGATCCAAACACCAGAAAGCTCAAGATGCAGACTCAACCTAAGTCTGTCTCCGGAAAGCGCAAACGCAAGCTTCTAAAAAAATGGCGTCGGGTATTCTTTTCTACTTCTCTCTTCTTTTTTATTTATTCTTCTTGTTTTCAATATAGTGAACTAAGTTATTGATTCAATTCCCCCTTCTTCATGTTTAGGATCAAAAAGAGGCCATTGAGAAGGGTCTTGTTAATTTGGATGATGTTGATATGGCTCCTGCTGATGGTTAGTATATTAGTTTTCTCTTTTTCTTGATTATTTCTTTGTTAATGGCATATCATTATTTCAACTAAATGATATAGTTCTACCGATGGTCGTGGTTTTATAATGTTATAATAGTATGAAGGTAATTAATTACCTGATTCTCATACTTTATATTTTATCATATGTCTGTTTTAGCTAACAGGAAAGAGTGGTACTTTGCTGTATGATCAGTGAACATGTGAGAGGGTAATCTTGATTTGAATTGAAGTCTGAAGTTTTTGTAAACTAACTCAGCTTATCAAAACTATAATAATCTTATCTAGACTTATTGGTGTTGTTGAATGTGAATAATAAGCCAAGTAGTGATGGAATGGGTGTTTTTCTGTGAATGAAATAGCCTAAATTTGATATGTTTGTACTACCTTCTGATAGGGGGCTTAGTAGGCTAATGTGGTAATTGTTACTTGTTTACAGCGGGATCAAAATGTTCTATAATTTTAGTTGGTTCAGCTATTTTCCTTGCAAGATTGTTTTTGAAAGGTTCACCATAGGACGGATTGTTGTTGTAATATGCTTTGATGGAGACTTTTTTATGTGGTATCTCCTGAAACATGTCATTTATGAGGGTTTATAAGCTTGAATGATGTGAAATTTAAGTGTTTGATTGAGTAATTTGATATCTTGGAATTTATATCAAGATTTTGAGTGTTTTACTCTAAACATATCATAACTGGGGTTGTTAGTTGATGCCAAGGAGGCTCACGGATCTGGTATTATTATTTGGAGATGCTATTTTCTGACCAAGCCATGTCGAACGTGATTTTGTGTTATCCCTTTCATCGGTTATTTTTGAATTCAAAACCTCAAATCGAACTAGAACCATACAAGTCTCCCTTTAAATAATTATAGGAAGAATTGTGTTGATAAAGGCGCTAGAAAACGGGATCCTTCTATATGTCTCCCTTTCTTTTTCCAACTATTTACGCTAAGAAAAAGAGTCATCACTCTCTCTACGTCTGTCTTTTGTAAATCTTGTTTTCCGTTCAAAGTTGCTAATACATGTATGGCACATGAAGGAAGATGGTGAAGCAGGATTTTGTGATAAATATTAATTACGCCTTTTAGTCTGACCAAGTACCTTTCGTTGTGAGGACAAAGGAAACTTTATACTTTTCATTGCTGACTGCATAATGTGACAGATCCACAATGCACTCACTCAGTGCTGAGAGCGTGATGTCTTTGAGAATTACTATAAATTTTTGCTAATTGTTTTAAGTAATTTTAATATTGTCTTCATATGCAAGTTGCAACTTGCAACTAAAAATTTGTTTTTGTTAACACTAGAAGTAGAAACTGAAAAGTTTCTGACTATATAATTCAGCTGTTCTAATGGAATAAGGGGTTGGACTTGGAATTCATAAATCATATAATCATCGTGGTAATATGTAGGAAAAATGCTGAATTCATCTTATTGATTTTGTTGCTTTGATTTGTTCTTGCTTAAAACTAACTCTTAGGTTGTAATGGAATTTAGGTCCCATAGAATCCAAGAAAACTCTTCGCGTGTTTAACGTGAAGAAGAGTGCAAAGCTTAAAACCAAACTGAAACACAAGAAGCACAAAGGTAATCTTTGAAGTTTCTAACTTTCTATGTTCTTCCTAGAGGGCCCCACAACTGAAATCACCCCAAAAGAATTAACTCTTCTGAATGATGTTACAAAATAATTGTACAGGTAAAGGCCAAAGTGAATCATCTGATCTTACTATTGGAACAGCTGTGGATGCCATGGTTGAATAAGGTCTAGGAAAAATGATGTACCCAACTTTACTGCATTACTGCCTTTCACAGGGGAAGCGCCTGCATAAATTTTGTTTAGATAGAATTTTATGGTATCACTGTCTTTCTCATGTAATCTCTTCTGAGTTCATACCTGTTTTATTTTAAGCTTTCAGATTAAATGAACATCTTGGTGAAAAATTGTACATTGCAAAATTAATTTAGGCAATTGATGCTCTTCATTTTTCTCCATTTCAATACGTTCGGTTGATAATAAGTATATTAATTTCGATGTGTTCCAATTTTGGATGTGAAGGGAGGGTATTTAAAACCTTATCCTATTGTGTAGAAGAATATAGAAGGTGAAATGGATTTGTGGTAAGTGTAAAGCTTATACTTCTTTCGGATCTTTGTATTTGAACTATAAAATTCAAATATGTGAATTTTTTGAGTTTATGGTGTAAGGAGTAAGGACAGATGAAATATTGCTCTTTGTTCTAATGTGAGAGGAGAGGAACTTGCCCTTCCACAAATCTCATCAGAGAAGTGGACAAGTGGTCTTTAAACTTCAGTTTGAATTGCATGTACGTTTGGTTACGAGGAATAAAAAGGGGAGAAAAATGGAGATATTGTGTTTTCCTTTTAGGATACCATTAGCCAGATGCCAGTACAGGAAAGAAGAGAAATGAACAAAGGAATTTAACTAGTTTTCATATGTTAGAATTTATAAATTTTAATGTCAACTTTTAACTATGATTTTTCATCCATCTAAATGAAAAAGATATATTTATGTAAGATTTTGGTAAATTCGTCTTAATATATTAGAAATATTAACTTTTTAGAAATTTTAAAATTTTGGATATGACTTTTAATTTGAATTGAGTTATTTGCAAAAAAAAAGAATGAGAGTCGTCATTATCATACCCAGTGAATCTCGTTCATAGAAAAACTATGATCGGGGTATGGAGAGGGAAAAACGACGGCAACTCATACCCATAAAGGAGAGTGATATCAAAGAATCCCCCGACTTGAGAATAACCTTTCAAGAGAGAGAAACCTGGAACTTACAAATAGGTTAAATGAAATGCATACAAATAGCTAAAAATTAGGGTAAAAGTAAAAAGAAGGAAAATAGCGATAAATAAAGGCAACGAACAAAAAAAATAAAGGGCGAAAGGTATGGGTTTAGTAATTTAGGACGTAGATAAGGCGTCGCCACCTGCACCTTTCCTTGGTTAGGTCCTTGGAGACACTACAACATAATTTGCTTTTAGTGGGATATAATTAGCAACGTTTAATTTAAATATCGCTATTTCAAATTTCTTATAGTGCATATAGAGGATTTAGTGACATTTATTACTACGAAAGCAATAAACAAGACAATGATAAGCAATAAGAAACAACGGGGATGGTGAAGATCCACCCTAGGTCGGTTCTATGTTCTCAAGGAAAGTTAGGTTAAGGGAGATCGAACAAAGATCGATCGAGACACTCTAGATGGCGAGGGGAAGTTGATGACATATAGCCATGCGAACGATCCATAATCGCCCTATGTCTCATCAAGAGTGGCAGGACAAGATTCGCATCGAATATCAATCAAACAATCAACATCAACCTCAACCCTAATCTAACATATGAGCAACATTCTCCAAACCTAGGGTTTCAAAAAACCAAAACCCCTAAAAGAACTACTCACTCATGATAAGACTAACTACAACTAAGAAAATGGAAGAAAGCATGAATGAAAACATTAGGGCAAGAACTAAAACCAACAAGTAAAATAAAGCAATAAATCTTACTATCCACTATTTTAACAAACAAATAAGAAATCAAGAACAAGATTTGAAAGCAAAAGAACAAGAGACAAAGCAATATTCAAAGCAAGAAGTAAGAAAGCATTAAATGACATAAAACTAAAGATAAGTAAAGAAAGAAAGCAATGAAGAAAGTAAACTTACATAAACTTGAAGATAGAATTTAAAGATACAAAGCTTGAATGAAATGGAAAGCAATAAATCTAATCTAGGGCACGAAAATGTAAAAGAAAGCAAGTAAAACAATGAACAAGTTGGATTGGGTTCTTTCAAGCATGAACATGCCCTAAACATTCAGAGTAAAGGGTTTATATAGGGTGTACAAAGGGTGCCATAAAGTCCCTTAAGATCCCACATGTTTTAAGTTAGCGAAAATAAACTTTGCGTTGATTTCTAAGCCAATTCGCCCGAAGCTGTCAGGATGTTCAACCGAATCTAACACATTCGACTGAAGGTGTTCAAATTCGGTATTTCCAGAAGGTCTTGATCCAGTCCCCAACTTTGATCTTTCATTCGCCCAAAGCCATGACTAGGATTTCCCGAATGGTCCAGGATTCGCCCGAATTGGTCAGGATTCGCCATTTCTTTTGAACTTTGGTGCAGCACTTAAATTCAACCGAATGGGCCTAGATTCGACCGAATCTAGGTCGAGCAGCCCCTAATCTCTCTTGTAATGGATCTTTAAGGTGTCGGAATGCCTTGGAACTTTGCGAGATGCTCGGGAATGACTCAGAACACTTAGGAGTGCCTCGATACGCGAGCCTCTTCTTCGATTATGATGTCTAAGCCTCAAACTCGACTCATTTTACTTCGAAACCTCCGAAAATACCTAAAATGACCTCAAACACCGCGGAGACAAGAACAAGGTGGAATCGAGTGTAAAGCATATAAAACCAATGAGAAACGACGAGACTCAACGCCATAATAGGGATATAAATGTGCTCTAAATCGAGCACATCAACTAGGCCAAGAAAGAAATTTGTAACACTTAGGTATTTGATGCTAAAAACTTTATGCAAGTGGTCTTTGAGAATCTGTAGTTGTCTCACACTTGTGCCTGTGATTATGATGTCATCATCATAAACTACCACTATTTTAAATGAACCATCTTTATTTCTAAAGAAGAGCGAATAGTCGTTTTTAGACAGTTGAAAACCTTCTTTATAAATTAAAATATAAATAAACACATAATGATCTTAATAGAGTCAAAAAAATCTTTTCCTAATAAGCTCAAAATATTTCCAATTTGATAACTTTAAGATTGCGAAAATTTCGATCGTGTAAAGTAGAATAGTATTGTATGTTACCGCCAACATGTCTGTTAGTCTTTTTATCATCATCAATCCCAATAAATTTGGCAAAGTATACTCAACGTAGAGACACAAGTCCAATGCGATTTTATCCTAAAATCAATTAATAATAAAAGAACTAGCCTATCAAGTACATATGTTAGTTAACCCTTGTCGAATTTTTTGATGTGGGATAAAATATGGGCAACTTACCAACACAGAATACAATGGTCAACATATCTTAAAACCTAACTAATCTCATATTGGGTTAACAACTTAAAAGTTGTGGATTCTTACTACCAAGTATTTAACAAATATTAACCACTTAAAATAGATGAAACATTTGGTTCATGACATCAAATAATATTTTGATTAAAAATCAACAAAATTACACATACTTCTTATTACACCTTTATTACCAGTCAAAACTCCTGCATATGAAAGCTTTATAAATGCAGACGCGAAATTATCAAAGAAATCTTTGGTATTAGCAGCAAAACGTTCAACAATCCCTACGGTTTGATGGTTTAACGCCAACTCTGCATCAATATTAAGAATACCTCGATGCTTTATGGAGTTCTTGTAATACACATTGTCAAATACAAATAATGAAGGATCATTAAACACAAAGCTTGTGTTTTGTGTCAAGTTTTGAGGACAAGTGAATTTTAAGAGTGCTTCAAATTTGGAATCAATGTAGCCCACTCTCTGTGAGGATGGGGAGTATAAGCGATCGATGACATGTACACAATGCGTGACTCCTAAAGTATGTGCCCCTGTACCATATGTTTGTTGTTTAGTGTTAATTCAACAATATATTCATGCAATAAGTCAAACATTTGTACTAGAGGATGACTTGTGACTAGGAGTCACTAGTGGAAAAAAAGCTATTGGCTGCTGCTTATTGGCTGCGGTTGTTAGGAAAACGCAGCCCATATGAGAAATAAAAAAGCTGGAAAAAAGAAAAGTACTAAGGGGCTGCGGTTTTTGGCATTGACCGCAACCCTTAACCCCTTAAAAAATTCATCAAAAAAAAATACTAAAGGGGCTGCGGTTTTAGGTACATGTCCGCAGCCCTTGTGCTTCCTTCACACAGCCTATAATGCACTTAAGGGCTGCGGTTTTTGTCCATGTCCGCAGCCCTTTACCTTATTTTGGGCTGCGTATTTTGACCGCAGCCCTTTAATATTATTTGTTGCTGCTACAATAATGGTTGGGGTCAAAATACGCAGCCCAAAGGGGCTAAAAAACCGTAGCCCTTAAGCTTTTTTCTACTAGTGAGTGTTACTCTCATTTTAAGCTTTATCGGGCGCATTTTATGAGAGTTTTTAAGGTCTTGGTTAAAAAGGAATCGGGCAAAAAAGATCGCTACTTCAATTTAAATAGAGCAGACTATAAAAGGACTTACTAAGGGTCAAAAATGGACATTTGTAAATAGCATGATTGAATGTATAATTTAATTATTATAAATGACAATGTCAATGGGGATTAAATTAACGTTTGTAAAATTTAATCATTATAAATGATAACTTAATTATTATAGATAGATCAATGGAGACTATTATAATTTCTAGTAATAAAAACAGGACGGGTCGAGCGCCTATGTAAGTGCATGTTAAGTTTAAAAGGTGTTTATCAAACCCAACCCATATTTGTATAATCCCAATCTTATCTTTATCTAACGCATTGAACACTCTTACATTTGTTATCTCATAATTATATGGTGAAAAGTAAATATGAATGAAAATGGTACCTATAATGGCTACCATTTCATGGGTAGTCATTCCATGTCTTGCAAAAAGGCTAAGAGCATCATCAACTCCAAAATCAGGTGAAGGAAGGGAGGCCTCAGTTACTTGAGGGGTTGCCGCAGAGATTGAGTCCCTTCTACCTAAAGGAACTTTAATTCTTGGTCCTCCAGACACAGCAACTGCCTCTCTCGCAGCTAAAACAATAATATCAGCACAAGATACCTTCCCTGGACACATTTCTTCGACTTTTGATTTTACAATATTAATAGATTCCCTCTTTCTGATCCCAAAATTCTTGCCTGCCCCCATCTCTGGTGGCTTTGAGGAACTTGAATTTTTTGACACATCAATCAATATTGATGCATCACAACCCTACACAAATAGACACCAAATTATGAATTACATGAAAGTATAAAGTTATTGTAGGTCAGATTGAGGAACAATTCAAATCTAGCATATTACCTTAACTTGGCAGTCATGAAACATGAGCCTAAGGAGAGAGGCTGGGGAAGTAGGATCATTGCTAAACACAGTAGCTAGAGATGTTTTGACAATGTTTTCAAGTTGAGGACAAGTCTTTTCATAAAAATCATAGTAAAGACCTTTTGGAATGGAATTTATACTCCTAGAACCAAATGTCACACTAACCGCATTGCATTTGCTCAAAACAAAAATCATGATAGGAGTAGTTAATAACAAAAACAAAAATCTATCCATATCATTCCTACTTTACACCTATGTTTTCCACAACTTTAGCACTTAGCAGAAGTGTTGTTTTTCGTTTTGTTGGGAATTAGATATGGGGTGTTGTGATATATTACTATTACTATGACCTTAAAAAGTGGAAAATTTTCAGAATTCTATCAAATTAATTAATTAAGTGATCTTTAGAAGAATGACAATTATGGGTTGTAAAAGTTGAGAATCAGTTTTTGTCTGAGTTGGTGCAAGTACAACTATCAACAAATAAGGTTGAGTTTTAATCCTCACTGTAGGATATTATAGAAGCGTAAAGGTGAATTGCCAGAAACTATATATTTCTTAACATCTAAACAGGATCACATACATATCGTAAGATGAATCATCAAATATAGTAAAATATCAATCCCTTTAACCGTGTATTCCACATTAATATAATCCAATATGAAAAATACTAAAACAAAGATAATATAACGTTAAATGTTGTTTCTCTAATGTTGGTCCACAAGCATCGACTGAATCACGACGTATACTAGTACGGAATAAGAAAACTATTTTTCCCTATTGCTTTTAAGGTGTGGAAATGATGTTATAGATAATATGCAAACTGTACAAAATAACTTCTAAATGGTTTATGACCAAATGCATCGTGTATACATCTATTCATGTCACTTCATTTATTTTACTTAAGGAAATGCCACAATAAATAAGATATCTTCATATGCATTACTTAAGTTTTAAGTAACATAATGAATGTAAAAACTACTTTCTTCAATGGGATAGCTCATATTTGCTAAAAGTTAAAGGGTTGTTGTGGCTATAAGATTATATAAGCCCTTTTATTAATTAGGATGGATGTATTTGGCCTCTTGAAGAATAAGAACTAAAGATGCATGGTCGAGCTCCAATGGAATTAAGAATAGACCATTTTGTTTCAACGGTTCAAACTTAGATATTAAGAAATATCTCAAACAGTTTTGACATTAAAATAAACTTAGATAATATGCAAAATGGTATGGATTTATGATGAATTTTGATTGAGAATTAAAAACAGTATCTGAATACTTTAATATTATTATTATATGTAACCGAGACATGTAATATCCAAGTGAAATGTGTGTATAAATATATGTTTTTCATCATCTTTTAATACAAGCACATTAGCTTCATTCTCACACTTGTTAACCTACGAAGTAGTAACAAAATATTAAATACTTCTATGTGTTTCTGCTCATCTTTTTAGTATTTGTGGATCAACACTAGAGGAATAACACTTGACAATCTGAACTCTTATTGCCACTATTTATATTCTTATGCGATGAGGGTATGATTATATATAGATGTTATTGTGTTATTATATGCATTAGATCTTATGCTATATGTTTCGAAAATATTTCTTACAATTGCGTTTCACGCATCTATGCTCCTACAAAGTTCTCTTATTTGAGAGTGTTAATAATAGATTATCAACACAAAAATGAAGTTTGATGTATAAAAGAATCGATAATCTATAACAATGGCACTTGTACAAGTGTGTTGTACACGTATTTACAATACAATAGAAATATTTTGTACAATTACATGAATTTGAATGATTGAAAACACAATTGCCAACCAATACATCCATTCCTAGTTCACTAGGAAAAATTTAATACCAATCAACGATAAATAAGGTGACAATTTACAATTCAACTAGAACCAATTACAACCCATCCTGCAGCAATTTCAAACGAGATTTTCATACAGGCCATTATCATTTGGGATGCACTTTCAGGAAACTACTTGTGTAATTTGAGGGCATTTAGATGACTTTTGAACCTTTCGTGATGGAGCAGAAGCAAAAGAATTGTAAATTACAAATGATCAGCAGCGAAGCAATCTTCTGAGTGGCAAGGTCCCACAATATAACCTCAAACCTATTTATATTAGACCTAAACATCAAAATATAATTTGGAAAATGATTATAAAAATTGATATTACAAAAGTCAAAGATCACAAGATATTGCTGCTAGCCTCCATCTTGAAGGAGCTAAAGATATATAGTTCTTTATGTAATGTGGTTTCTTGTGTGTTTTCTTGTTTTTCTTATGCCATTGATGAGAGTAGTCTAGAATACTAAGCTTCAGTCATACGAGGAAGGATGGTCTTTTCTTCATTAGTACATGCAAATGCAGTAGCTTTTTTTCCCTTGGTTTGATTTGGGTAACCATGCATTTAAAAACATTTATCGATGGTATGGCTACTATTTTTGCAGTAATCACAAAATAATGTGCATATATTACCATTATGCTAAAATTTGTTTTGTCTTGATTGTCCCTTTGAGGAATGTAGATTAGTGGCATTGGTGACATCCCTTTCTTGGTTTAATGTATTATTCGAAACAAATGCAGAAGGATTAGTATGATGATGCTTGCTTAGTTGTTTATGTGTTTCTTCCTTTAGCAAGATACAGTACATTGAGAAATTCTTGGTAATGTCGGCATGATGAGAATATTGACCTAACATGTTCATATCTCTCATCTATCTTCATTTAAAAATGCAAGATCTTGTTATCGATTTGAATCTTTAACACTTCTTTACTAATTTCACAGTTAAGGCAACAACTACAAATATGAATGTTTATCAAATTATCCATCGATTTGAATCTTGCCTTCCGTATTCAAGGCTAAATAATTTCTCTTAAAGACCATAATGGTGTGCTGAAGAAGGTAAACCATACCGTTCTTCAAGTTCTTTCCAAATCTCTTGAACCAATTTATGATAGAACACACTTTGGAAAATGAAGTCATTTAAAGATATAATCCAGCCTATTACGATGTCGTTGCATTGGTCCTATGCTTTAAGATTTTGTAGACTTGCTAAAGTTTTAGGAAAAGACCCATCACAAAACCCATTTTATTCTTGGCACTTACGGCAAGAGTCTTGGATCTTTTCCACTTAACATAGTTTGTTCCATTCAGGTTGGTGGGAACCAGCCTAAGCTTGGTCAGAAGGATGGAGATAATAGGTGCTAGTTGGGTTCTGTATAGCTTCGGTATCGAAACTACCATTATGTGATGTACTGGTGTTGTTCGTCATGTCTAAAAATCAAGAAACCAAAGCAAGAAGACGGAAAAAAATATAGAAAAGGGGCTTCGAAAATATAGAAAATGGGAAAGGTGTTTGAAAAAGAAAGAAGAAAGGATTACAACAAAAAATGAAAAATAAAGGGTGTGGGTAGGATACCTTTAAAGCTCTAACTTCTTAGCAATATGGAGATAAAAAAACGAAGAGAAGGGTAATATGAAAACCCTTAGTATATGATATCATGTAAAATATTACAAAAGTTATAAAAGGTGTACTAAGTACAACCAAAAAAAAAAAAGAAAAATTGGAGATGCAAGTCAGAAAAGTGGTATATATATATCTTAGGAAAATTTGCCAAGAATAATCCCAACTATCACCCGTTGGCCAGAAATAATCCCAACTATCGATTATTTTTTAATAATCTTAACTATTCATCGAATTTGCTCAAAACAGTCCCATGGTTTTATTTGAATTTCTTCTAATATGTGTGCTCATTCGCAACATGTGTCCCTTCTTCATCACTTTCATCATAAACAAAAACATTATCCCTGCTCAAATTAGAAGCAACTACAATATCACCCGATTGAGGGCGTGGGACTGTTTTGAGCAAATTCAATAAATAGTTAGGATTATTAAAAAATAATCGATAGTTGGGATTATTTTTGGCCAACGAATGATAGTTGGGATTATTCTTGGCAAATTTTCCTATATCTTATTACTTTAGAAAAGTGGTATATATATATATATATATATATATATATATATATATATATATATATATATATATATATATATATATATATATATATATATATATATATATATATATCCAGCTAAATCATCCAATGCAGAGAAGGACAAACAAAGCTAATATTACTAACTAACAATCTTACATAGATTATTATACATAACTCAAGAGAAAAGAGTAAGAATGAAATTTAATGCCTGTGCCTTGTTCCTCAACTAGACAAAATTAATAAAGCAAGTCAATACAGTCTGAATTGACCAAAATATTCCTGTATTTTTTTGGGTTGAATCAATTTCAGGCTATGGACCAAAATGTCTGATTTAATTATGACTCACTAATTCCAAATCATATCTCAGCTCAATTTGAAATTGGATAAAAACAAAATTGACATGTCTTATTAAAAAGCATAGTATAACATTGTATTGGCCTGTGGAGTCAACAAACCAGAAAGTAAAAAGAGTTTCCATATGGTTACAAGTTAATAACTCGAAACAGGATGATCTTGAAAGAGTTAACTATCTCCTAAATAAACCTGAACTTTGAAGAGTTCTGCAGTACTCTGCAATAATCGAAGAATTCTTTACCAATTCCCAAATCTTGGCAGTGTTTTTCAGCCAATCTCGTTCAGACACAGTTCTTGAGAACGAGGGTCGAGCCATAGACAAAATGTGATCCCTGATTCTCCACATCATTGAATCATAGCTTTCGTAGCAAAATTCCAGAGAGTTATCTTTTTTTCTAGGCACCAAAAATAAATCGAGGAGTTTTGAGTCCACACTAGCGTCCTGAGTTTCACAAGACTTTGGGAAAGAAACATGATCATTCTTGACTGATCTCGTGAACGAAGATGAATGAAAATATTGCGCAAGAACTTTCTTCATTTGCTCACAATTATGAGGTGAGAGATCATCATTTCGCAACCTACATTATTAGATAATTCTATGAAAAATGCATCAACAACATTTCATTGCTTGGCTCCCACCTAAGGTCGCATTTGGACTTTGGAGGGGTCGGATGTACACAAGTACACAACCTTACCCTTGATATACACTTTTTAGTGATAATAAAGAGGT